>CM042564.1:6451241-6548741 GCA_023630585.1 Cranoglanis bouderius
TTAAATTTTTTTTTTTTACCTGCACTTAGAAAAGAACAGCAAACCTGTTTACTCCAAATACACTTGTAATGGAAGTCTAATTGCTGACGTTGAAGTTTAGCAGTAAACATTAAAAAGACGACTATATTATGCAGATTCAAAGCCACAGTACACTACAGTCTAATAATAAAGGTCTTAGAATAAGACTAACATGAAAAAATGTCTTAGAATTTAGTTTTCTGTTTGTTAAACACGGGATCTAGGGAGAAAGAGCAGAACATTTCTGTGCTGCTTGATTGTATTTCTGAAATGTCCCTGTCAGGTCTGATTGATGACGAGGCTGTACAGAAATACTCAGCCTTGCACATCGTGGGAATGGTGGGATCTATCGACAATGACTTCTGCGGCACAGACATGACAATCGGCACAGACTCGGCTCTCCACAGAATCATCGAAGTGGTGGACGCCATCATGACCACCGCTCAGAGGTTAGAGCTGAGACATTACAGCCTCTGAAGCCTATGCTGTATATATATAAGTAAATAACGTGTCTAAATCACAATTATTAGCAGTATGAACAATATTTATGAAAGTTTAGATACAGGGATTTAGATACAGATCTTGAGTTTGACATGACATTTGTTCATTTTTTTCTTACATTATGTTAATTTGATTTTAAGTTAAATTAAATAAGCTTTTAACATATCGCTAATTAATCAGACCAGTTAACTCCATATGCAGCTCTTATTGTGTTCACTACTTTTTAGTTTTCTAATCTACTTATTATCTCTTAGTTATGTGTTATTACATTTATTATTATTATTATTATTATTATTGTCATTTATTTATTTACTTAGATTTACTTTTTTCTTGTTGTTTATTAACATTTTATTAGTGTTAGTGTTGTAATTATTAAGTGGTTTTTTTGTTCCATGTGCTATCTGGGCACATTGAATATTACTACTACTACGAATAATAATAATAATAATAATAATAATGATAATAATGATGATAATAATAATAATAATAATAATAATAATAATAATAATAATAAATATGAATTAAAATGAAATAAAAATGATCACCTTGTTAATGTAAACATTTTGTTTCATGTTGGTAAAATTATTTCGGTTTCACTGATATTAAAAATTAAAACGAGAACCAAGGTGACAAATATTTAAGAATAAGAAATTATTTCACAACATTTTATAAAAAAATTATTTTATCGTTAATTTAAAACCATTTGCCATACACTAGTTTTGAACTAACTGGAATTACTGCGTGTGTTTTCAGCCATCAGAGGACGTTTGTGCTGGAGGTGATGGGTCGACACTGCGGGTAAGAAGAACCAGTCATCTGTAATAAAATATAATCAGGCCCTTTTTGTTATCAGATCACAGCCATCTACTAGTACTGAGAGTCCCTCTTTAAAATCGTTACTGTAAAGTGTATGAGAAGTTGATCGACTGTTTCTGTGCAGCTACCTGGCCTTGGTGAGCGCTTTGGCCTGCGGTGCGGACTGGGTTCTGATACCCGAGATGCCTCCAGAAGACGGCTGGGAGGAGACGATGTGTGAGAAACTGTCTGCGGTAAAACAAACTCGAGCTTTTCCTCACCTCCAGATATGACCAGCTATAGCTTCACATGTCGTTTTTATACTTTCCATTAAATACAGCTTCTATTAAATGCGTCTCTTTGTAACTGTAGTTAAAATATATGCTTGAGTTGATTGAAGACTTAGAATCTGATACGTAATGTAAGATAGTAGAGCTGCACAATTTTAATAGTAATCACAACATTAAACATAACCAAATTTATTACAGCTAAAGTTATCTAACTAGCTTATATTATATATCACTTTTGATTCAGTTTGATGATAGATAGATTTATCTATCTACTGTATGGACAATTACAGACATATCGCATGACATTACAGACACTTATTAAATCATATGAGCACCTCATTTATATGGTAACCTGTCTGACCAATCAAAGGTCTCCCTGCTAGTCTTCCAGTCTGTTTTTTTTACTGAGACTGCAGACAAAAGGAATTTTATTTGCATATGCAGTTGAAACTAAAGACAAGGTGGGATGGACCGATCATAGCCATGATGCAATACTGTAACAGATTTATTTATTTATTGCTTATATATTTATTTTGGTTGTAATCGTGTTTATCATTTACAAATTATAAGCAGTGTGAGTAAGTATGGGCTTATATTGTATATTCTGTTCATTTAAAGGTGCAGTTTGTAATGTTAAATGTTTGTATACCTGTAATAAATATATAATAATGTATTCATGATATAATTATATAATATTACTATGATTATAATAGTATGCAAAAATTCTGCAACAGTTAGCCAGTGTTCTTTATTGTTATTTGCAATTGCAAATCATGTTATAGGCTGCAGAGGGAATTACAAACCGCTCCTTTAAACTGAATTATCCCTAAATATAATTGTGAATTGACTATGAGTAATTGTGATCCTGTTTTTGTTCATTATCATGCAGCTCTGTTTCAGGGTAATTTATCTGAAAGTGATCGCCCCCTGACATTGTCTTTCTCGGATGTTTTGTGTCCGTGTTATACTGAAATGCGCTCATGAACCCAGACTCGATCCAGAGGTTCGAGGCTGAACATTATCATAGTGGCAGAGGGAGCCATTGACAGACATGGGAAAGCAATTACGTCTAGTTACTTGAAGGATGTGAGTACTGTATCATGCAGCCAGGGGAGACCAAATGCATGGAGACCTGAATGAAAGCAGCTTCAGTAAATAGAATTCACATTTGGTCCTTATGCAAAAAAAAAAAAAAAAAAGATCTGAACTGCTTCCACTTTACCGTCTCTAGCTTTGGGACCCCCGGCGCCTTGTTTTGTCCGTTTTTCTGCAATGTGTCTTTCGTCACTCATAGAATCGGGCGGGAAGAAAAAGGCTGAATATCATAATAGTAGCCGAGGGCGCCATTGATCGTAGCAACAAGCCTATAACCACAGATCGTGTAAAAGATGTAAGTACATCTGGCTTGTTGGCAGCACAACTCCTGCATTGACCTGACCTTTGACCACTTCTGGCCTTTCTGTGTGGCTTCACTGTGTGGCTTTGTGACCTCTTTGGGAAGCTGTGTGGTAAGGTAGCTGTAGTAAGCTCACTCTGCTAACCAACAAGTCATGCGCTCTCCCCTCATCCCTAATCATCCATCACATAATAACAGAGCCTAATGCCGCGGTCCCACTAGGCTTTAGCGCTCTATGGGCTTCCATTCAAACGGCAGACCAGAAACGCAAGCTCATGCTTAGAATTTTCGTACTAGGCTGCGTAGTTCAAATTTGGTGAACTCTGACCTGCGTAATCGTATCACGTGAAGACGTGTGACCAATAGATGATCGCGACATTACTGCGTGACCTTTTTAGTTAAAAAAATAAGAAATTCAACAACGGATGCGCTAATTTCAGTGGTATCAAGCTATCCTGTACTTTACAACACAGGTTTAAAAGATTATAAAAATAACTTAAAAAGAGAGTCTGACTGGTTTGCCGTGTTGTTGAGAACAGAAACAGATGGTATATTTACCAGATGGAAGCATAAAATTATTTTTTAATTTTATGCTTCAAATATTGTCTGACATTTTACTGCTCATATCCTGTCCTGTTCCCGCCCATATTCGCAACGGTGTCCGACAAAAATATGCCTAGTGTGACCGCGGCATAAGTGTTAGAAGATGCACCTTAATTAGATTTATACCATGGTCTGTCTGAATACTCTATTCTGATTGGCTGGAAGGTGTGAGTTCAAACCGTTTAATGCACATGTAGTTCCAGTCAGTTTAATCACCGTTCTGAATTAATGCGCCTCCTATAAACAACTGTAACCATAGTAAAATACAGTTACACTCACAGCTTCATTATTAGTAGAGATGCGGCACAGACACAGGTAATACACACACGCACAGTCTCTCTCTCCCTCTCGCTCTCTCTCTAATAACTATTTATTATAATTCATTCAAATAAATGTAATCTTATCGCAGTACTTATATAAAATAACGAAAATTTACCGTTATTTTTATCTTTCCAGTCAAATTCATCAATGACAGATTTAACTTGTCAATGCTGGCAAGTGACCACGGTATAAGCGGGATAATCAACAGCTAGGTGTGCATTACATGATTTTAATGCACTCCGCATCGCAGGAGTGGAGCATTAAAATCGTGTAATTCACACCTAGCCGTGGATTATCCCTTATGTATACACTGTGATATTAGTAGTTCATTTTAAACAACAGAATGACTTTGAACAAACTATAAACACAGTTTTTAAAATGTTTGAAAAACAGTAAAGAAATGTTAGCTATCTATTCACATTCATAAACGTACTTCTCCACCGGGTCAACAGTTTCGTCCACTGTTGTCGAAATTTTCATAAAACTGTGATCTCATAAAGAAATTTACCGAGCATACATGCAAAGCTGGCACCAGATAAGCTGCTTATCGACAGACAGTCCCAAAAATGCAGTCAAAATATCACCTAGTGTTACGACCCGTAGGGTGACGGAGATGAGCAGGATGCATTCGCAGGGGAAAGTGTTCAGTTTATTAGGTACATTTGAAAATAATAATAAACATAAATGTATAAGCAGGAATGTCACCGTTATCTAAAGAAGGTAGAACTAGTACAAATAAGAAACACAGCAAATACACGCTAGGCTAGACGGTGGTCTGGGAACCACGAATTACGCACTAAGGAAAAAAGGCGCACGGTTAAACACATCTAAATTAAACTAACGCTCGAAAAGTGATCTGGAAATCACGGGAACAAATCGCACGGTTAAACACATCTACAGTTAAACTACAATATACTATACTATACTAATACTCCGCCCCGAAGTGGAAACAGAGTGGCGTATTTAAACACACAGAGATCACGTCCAAATCCATAACAGCTGAAACTCGTCCATTGCACAATAAACATGAACCAATGAGAGTTACGGAGGCGGAGACATGACACAGACCAAAACATAAGCACATGGGAGAACACGGGAGGCGGAGACATGACGTGAATAGGAAAACAAATAAGCACATGGCAGAGGTAAACAACACGTGAGTCTTTATGAATGGCGCTGGAATGCACTCCGTGGAATGCGGAAGTAGGCTACTCGCTCACTCCCTGCTGAGTCGCGAGCGCTAGAGAAGGGTAAACCTAACACCTAACACCTTCTGATTGGAACCCACCTTGCACTGCAAGAAATGTATCTTATCAAGTGAAAATATCTTAAATATATTCGAATTTATCTAGTATTCCGAGTGCAATAAACAAAATATATTGAAAATAATATTAAACCCATTTCTAGCCATTTTTACGAATGTCAAGCTTGAAATAGTCTTGGCCTTTTTTGTTGCAGTGTGGGTCGGGTGATTTATTGTTTTCGTGTGCAATTATGCTGCATTCTTTGTGAAAAACCTTGTACAAGCCTTTATTAGCCATGCATGCAGCATCAAGCAAAGTCCACTTCTCTTCCTCATATATAAAGTATTAATTTAAGGAAGGTTCACACAAAAAGTGAGAAACAGGAAGAGTGGCTGGTTAAATATTCTGTTTGATGTACTAAACTTTAGCTGATTAGCAGCGCCTGGTTTTTGTGTGAGATTTTGCCCGCTTCCCAAAAACTTCACAGGCGCCGTAGACAAGTGTGTGACAGATCTGGGCTGCTTTTAAAGGCTTGTAGTATTTTTTGCAACAAAATACTGTATGCAGTGTTTATGTAAGTATGTGTATGAAGATTTGGACATTTTTAGCCTCCAGTGGAAAACTAAGGAAGCACCAAGAATATAATGATGATAAGGTCATAGTTAAACAAGGTCATGCCAGTTAAACAGGTCTTGCAGGAGTTGAGCTTGCACTCGCTGCATGCGCTTGTTAATAGTAAACATGCTTCATTTGCTGTTCCTTCCTTGACGACTTGCACATGCACAGGCAGCTTTTCAGTGAACGTCTGCTTATGCATGCCACACACTCTTTAATTCCCAGATTGTCTTGCGTAGTGCTGTCTGTTTGCTCAAATGTTTTCCTAGTTAAATCATTAAAACATAAAGCATTGTTGCTGTTCCCTTGGTTTCAGATTTAATTGTTTGTCATTGCTTTGAGAGATTCTATATTTTCCACATTTCACTGTCTACATCAGACATCCAATACTGGAAATTTCTAAGTCTGTTTTATGTCTTTTTTAAAATCCTCCTCTACAGCTAGTGGTCCGCTGCCTGGGCTTCGATACACGTGTGACTATCCTGGGTCATGTCCAGAGAGGAGGAACACCGTCAGCCTTCGACAGAATCCTGGTGAGAGCGTGAACGAGTGTGTGTGTGATCCCTGCTCGTACTTACTTGCACTTGGAAGAGCTGTCACTTTTAGTCTAAGCACATTAAAAGATTTGGAGTGTTTAGATTTTACGGACACGTGTTTTATCTCTCGGTCATGAGGACTAGAGAATATGAAGTGCGATGACTGACCGATAATACTGACATTGTGATACATTAACATCTCTTCCGAGATATCGCAGGTATCAATAGTAATCAGTAATCATTTTATAACACTGATTGTCTCTGGTGATACTTACGCAGCAAAAAAAAAAAAAAACACATTTTAGCAAAAGAAAAGATCTTGAATGCAGGCAAATTTCTTATAGTACCAGTATTTTTTTGTTGTGAGATTATTGTAAAACAAAAATAAGATTATTATTTAGTTTTAATGACCTCATTTTTTCCCAATTTCTAACTTTTATTTCTAGAAAATTATCTGCCAAAAATAAAAGATCATTTCAAATTTGAAATTATTAAATATGGCTAGATATGGCTTTAATAGTCATATACTTGTTGAACATTA
Source organism: Cranoglanis bouderius (assembly GCA_023630585.1). Lineage (NCBI taxonomy): Eukaryota > Metazoa > Chordata > Actinopteri > Siluriformes > Cranoglanididae > Cranoglanis > Cranoglanis bouderius. The sequence goes on from CM042564.1 coordinate 6,458,102, forward strand.
ATGTCATAATGTAAAAAAATATATAATTTTGTATAACAGGTATACAGTAACAGTAACAGATTTGATGTGAAAATATATTTTGTACCAAATATTTAAAGTTTTCCTTATGTTTCATGTTAAATGATCTAATAATTAATAAATAATAATAATAATAATTAATTAATTAATTGTTCTATTATAATATCTAGATTATGAGTCTAGATTATATGATGCAAAACAATTGTGAGCAAGTCAAAATATCTTGATTGTAATCAAATTAATCTACTATTTCCTATTATAAGATCAAATATAGGATTATTAAACTTATTTCTAGTTTTTTTCCTAACATTAAACAGTCTAATTTTATTGGCAGATCATTTTTTTCTAATTGAAAGCATTTATTTCTAGAAAGAAGCAAAACATTTGCCAGTAGAACGAGAAAAATTAAGCTGGAAATGAGTGTAAAAAAAAAAATTAAAAAGGCTGAATAACCTTATATTTGATTGGCATATAATAATCAAAGAAATATTAGATACGTTTGCCCATATTTTGCAAAAAATATCATTTGTTTGCGGTGTGAATATATGACATATATCCCTCTTTGACAGCATCGTTATAGTAAAGAAATCACATTCACATGTGTCTTAGATAATGACCAACGAAGAAACATAGTATTTTTTTTTTTTTTTTTTTTTTTTTTTTTTATAATTATGGCTACTCACTTATTTTTTAATGCCTGACTCATGACTGACTGATATAACAATAAATTTAGTGTTGTTTTAAGTAGCTAACTCTTTATCCCACCGTTTATATATCAAGAGGTTACCGTTGTTGCTATGGTTACATATTAGAGCTATCATAATGTTATTAAAACATTTCCACAAAAAGTAGACTTTAGAAATTTCTAAACCGATTAGCGATAACACGAATGTGTTTTTGTTTTGCAATGCGGTAGGGAAGTGGATTTAGGTTTTGATGACCCTTGTCAATGTTACACTCTATAACATGCTTAGATAGTATCAACGGGGATTGTTGTAAAACTCAGATCTAATTGTTGACCGTGTTACAGGTGTTACTGTGTAATAAGAAAATGGCAGCAGAATAGGCCCGAGTGTTTCTTGTGGATAAAGGTTTGTGTGTGTGTGTGTGTGTGTGTGTGTTTGTTTAGGCCAGTCGTATGGGCGTAGAGGCCGTACTGGCTCTGCTGGAGACCACAGCTAACACACCGGCCTGCGTCGTCTCGCTGTGTGGAAACCAGGCTGTGAGGCTGCCTCTCATGGAGTGTGTGCAGATGGTATGTTCTAAGATGCAGGCCAAGCCTTACAAGTGTGTGTGTGAGCCCTTTGTAAGGTACCAAAAAAGGATCAAATGTCTACACAATCAACCGTTGATGCTTTCAGGCGGTTAATGATGCACTATGCATTTTAGCAACAGGACGAAAGCACAATATTACTGTCATTGTTGACATTTTTGAAGCCATTGTATGTATTAGTAATTATTTGAACTTTTGTCTTATCCTCACAAAGCTTCCACTGTGTTGTACTTTTTGTACTGTTTTTTGTACTGTACTGCAGTGCTGTATTTTAACTTTTATAAGCAAATTGCACGTTTAACATTTAAAAAAACAGTTGCTGCAAGCAATACCTATAATAATGTAGCACTGAGATTAAAAAAATAAAAAGCTTCTTATAATATTGCTTCAAAAAATTGTTAGAAATTATTTCTGGTTTGTTTTATTTATTTATAGTTTTCTTTTTGGTGTGTACAATAAAAACGTAAACCTGCTGTATTATTTATAAATTAGCTAGTAAGCCACCTGGGATTATATCTGTAACACATAATGCTTATGTTAATACTAAATTTATTTGATTTATGGGATTTTTAATTCAGGCAAAACTCTCTGATTTTGTCATTTGCTCTTTTTTCTTGAGGCCTCCTGCCTCAACTTGGAAAAATAATGTGTAATATTATCATTACAAGCACTAACAGAGATGCTGAGTTTGATATCCACTGTTGTTGTTTTTTTTTGCTGTAAGGAGAAGAATAGTTATATTACATGTTACATCATTGAATACAACTATCATAAGCATTAGGATTTAAAAACAGATCCTGTATTTTATACTATAATGGCAATACAAAAAACCACTAGACCAGAATGACTTTCTGTTGTAATTCAAAACCTCACGCTTTGTCCTAACAGACTCAGGAGGTACAGAAGGCCATGGATGAGAAGAAGTTTGAAGACGCTGTAAAGCTTCGTGGCAGGTATAGTGATGGAAAACAGGTACATGGTGGAAAACCTATACAACCTGAAAATGCATTTCATGTTTTGTTTTGTATTTTTTCCTCCACATCTATAGGAGTTTTGAGAACAATCTAAAGACCTACAAGCTCCTGGCTCACCGCAAACCAGAATCTGAACTTCCACAGGTGAGCTTTCTTGTGATTTATAACTCATGAACAAAGGGCTGTGTATTCATTAGTCACATTGGCCATGTCTCTGTTTCCCAGCAGCAGGAAGGTGTAATAATATCCGCACGTCTTTTGTCTTGTGTCTGTTATTGTGGCTCATGTTGCACTTGCAAGCAGGTTTGGAGAGGTTGTTGTTTTGGTCAGAGTCTCTCTCTCTCTCTCTCTCTCTCTCGCGCTAGTGCACTGTTTAGGCAATAGTAACTCTCAGAGGGTGTTAATGGATCAGCTGATAGCACACCTGCTGCCAGGCTACTCTGTGAATTTGATTATTATTAGCTCAGCATTTAAAATAACATCTCCCATACAGGTATTAGCTGTTACTATAAACATGATAATGTATTAGACCAGTGGGGAGTGGTAATAGAACTACTGATCAGAAGGTTGTGAGTTGAAATCCCCACTCTGCCAACCTGCCACCGTTAGGCCCCTGCTCAACTGCTCAGTTGTATAAATGAGATAAATGTATGTCTGCCAAAATGCCCTAAATTTAAATGTAAAGAACAAGCACATTAATATAAACCTGTGATTTGCCTTGCAGTTGGCACTACAGTCAGAGCTGCTGTTAGAGAATGTTAATAAACACCTTCTGACCAATCAATTCATCAAAAATATCAATTCAACCCATGTTATTAAACTAAAAAATACGCGATTATTTACTACGACTCGGATCCGTTTCACGTCCTGTTCACCCGTGATCATCAGTTTCCGTAAAATATTACACAATTAATATTAGATGTGTATTTGAATATTACAATATTAATCTAAACTATATATATTTTAAATTCTCTTGCTTTTGTGCTACATCATTTTGCAATTGACAATAAAGGGGAAAATGCCACCTGCTTCATCAGTCAGCATTTTCGATCCCCTGATTTTTGGCCATAAATGAATGTGCTTGTCTTTACAGGCATTGATCTAGACAGAACTGAAAAACTGCTGTACCGAAAACGCTACACAAGAACAAATTGTGTCAGTATTAGAGGCATGACTTACACACGGCTAATAGCAATAATCGGAATGCGGAGACAGAAAATTAACTTAAGCACCTATGTAAGACCAGTCTGAATAGAGAGAACTTTCCCTGTAAATACTGATGCAAGTCGTGACATCATTACATCAAGTTGCTGACTCTGATTCACATCCTCCACATAGAACAAGCATCCACAAGTTAACAGACAGTATGTATGTTAACAGGTTTTGTTGGGATTCAATCAATTTAGAAGCTTGCGATACCCAAAGTTTAATCAGGTCCTATCATCCACACCGAAACTATATCACATAGCAAGAGTATTACTACAGATTTTCCTTTCTTGTGTTTTGGTGATATTGCTAATGAAATATGTGGGATAGTAATGCAAGTGAATTAACTGAGACCTGGTGTGCTAATTAACTATTCCTTAAATAGATTATATGCTGTAGCTTGTTATCTGAGAAGTTTTGACGCAAAAGTGATTAAGATGATCAAACAAAAGTGTCAGATGTTCATCATACAGCCTGTTTTCTCTTCTGTTTCTCTTTAGAGCAACTTCAACGTGGCAGTGTTGAATGTTGGTGCTCCGGCAGCGGGCATGAATGCGGCCGTGCGCTCTGCCGTCAGAGTGGGCATCACCGAGGGGCACAGAATGTTCGCCGTCATCGACGGCTTCGAGGGCTTCTATAAGGGACAGGTAAACACACACACACACACACACACACACACACACACACACACACACACACTTTAACTCTGCATTTGAATTCACTGAACGAATAAATGATAACATTACATTAATGGTAAAATGCTTTAAATATACAGTACTGTGCACATGAGAAGAAATGCTGTAGAGCAAAGATGCCTTCAAAATAATGAAATTAAATGTTTCTACATTTAAGAAAAATATAGAGTAAAGAGCATTAAACAGTAGTAAACGAAACAAAGTCAATATTTGGTGTGACAAAAAAAAAAAAAAAATTGTAGTCTCCAGTACAATCCGTGCAGTTTTATAAGGAAATGAGCTGGTGAGTTTTATTGAGCATCTTGCAGAACCAGCCACAGTTCTTCTGGAGACTCTCGCACTCGCTTCTTATTTTTGCAGCAAACCCAGTAGCCTTCATTGTGTTTTTTTTTTGTCTGAAAAGTGTCTCTTGTGTAATATGCTGCTTTCTGTAATGACATACAAACATTTTTCTGCAACATTTTATATATATATATATATATATATATATATATATATATATAATATATATATATATATATATATATATATATATATATGTGTGTATGTGTATATATATATATATATGTGTATGTATGTATGTGCCATTGGAAACATGATTCAGTGAGGTGGCCAAGTCTGCTTGTCATAAACCAAAAAAATACTTCCCACGTAAAGAAATCAAGTCAAATCAAGTGAACCACAGGTTCTCCAGAACCGCAGTGCAACACATATCAGTACGCAGGACTACATAAAGTGCAAATACACAGCAGTGAGACGAGTGCAGGACAATAAATACACAGAACAATATACGCAGGACAATAAATACACAGAACATGGGCTGTAAACTTTAAGCTATTGAGTAGTGCAGTAGCAATAAGCATAGCGGCAATATCGGCAGTAAAACAAGCTCCGTAAATAAAAAAAAAAAAAATCTGAGTTAGCTTGACATAAATAAAATAAAATTAAACAAAAGAAAAGAAAAGAAATCAAAGCACATGTGTAGTCAGTAAACATGCACTTATTTTTCCTTGAACAGAATTACTGAGTAGTTTTGTTTTTACAGCAGATGTCACATGCACAGAGGGGAGGCATGCGTTTTAAGTTAGAACTTTAAAGCAGTTTTAAAACTATGCTATTTGGTGCAGCCATACATTTTTAGTAGGCTGTAAACTCGAGCCTAGTGGCTATTTTCGTGCAAACTAGGCTATAATAATAGTTTATGTTGTACTGGTGCATCCCGCTGGTTGTTTTTAAAGCCCTTCGAAGCCCACTAAGCTCTTAATATTCCTATGTAGCACAATAAATACTGTACAGAGCACATATAAAGCAAATATCATGTTCATCATATACAAAAAGCATCCTGTGGTCTTAAGAAGCCTAGTTTATGTGAATGTAAAAAGTGTGTTTAATATTCTACTGACACAAGTAAAATATGAAAACTAGAGGGCATCAACGTCCCACAGAACATCCTGCAAAGTCTCACTGTCATGCCATGTGAATGGGTCAGGGTCAGGGGATCACAGTGCAGATAAATGCTAAAGCTGCCGCGCTGTCACCTCTGACCCTACGCTCATGATGTTTTGCTGCGTCAGACAGATTACACGTATTATCGGATTAGTTTAAACCAATAAGTCTGACTGTGTAGGCTGCAGTACCGCTCTGAGCTGACAGGGGGCAACGTGCAAACTGTTAGGGTCATATAGATAAACATGTCCAAAGTAATTATTTACTGATTACATTAATTACTTTTGTCAGTGGAGTAGATAAAGTCTTAATCCACCATGAATCTGGATGCGGACGGCCAATCGAAAAGAGAATTAAGAGCGCTTGGAGATTAAGCGAGGCCCTGCATTAACTACCAGTTCCAACTTTCCATCCAGTATCGATCTCTACATTGATCCAGCAAGCGTGGATAATGTTGGTTTGACCCAGTCATGGATGAATTCACCCAGCTGAACACCGTCAATTAACTAGTCTAATGCAATTCCCCATTACTAGCCACTCTTTGCCTTGAACATGTGTTTGTGTGTTGTTTCAATTTAGAGCAGGGGTTACAAAGCCCTGGATGGGTAAAGTTTCTAATCTGGCACACGAATGTGCTAATGATTAATGATTAATTCTTCAAAACCATACTACTGTCTAACTGCAATTACACTCCTATCATATGACATCCACTAACCATGTTTCCTTTGAGACGCTTGAAACCGCCAACTGCATCTTTTCTAACTGCTGTGTCATGGGGCGGCATAACAAACTCAGAATAAAAACCCATTCTTTGTGCATGGGCTCACAGACGCCTACTATTGGCTAGTGTCACTGTGATTGATGGAGGAGAGAGAGTATTCCATCCCTCCCACCCAGAGAGCACAACCAGTTTTGCTCTCTTGGAATCTATTTCCATTCCACAATGTAATAGAATTCAACCGATTGATTGGTTTTGCCACACCAATAGTTTTTCCCGGTTGCATCTATTGTGGGAGCGGCTGAGAAGGGTCCTATGTCATTATACAGTACGAGAGCGGCCTCTAGAGGCGAAATAAAAACACTAACAAATTTTGTTGTGTTGTTTGAAGTGTTTTTGATTCATTTAGGATGTCTCTATGTTAATTTGTTATTTGGAATGCTACTTTGGTTCAGCTTGGATGTAAATCTTTTATTTACTTTAATATTTATTAATAGTTAATATATATATTAATATTTATATATTTATTTCATTTTAAAAAGTACAGTACATTTTCATGGTACAGTCAGTACTGTTTATTTGTATAATAAAGTTCAGCATTATTCTAATTAGATTGTTATGTTTTCATTCAGTATCAATTTTAAAAATCGGTCGATTAATCGGTTATCGGCAGGTACTCCCCAACTTAGTTATCCGTATTGGATATGTGTGTGTACAAATTTTCATATATTACATTGATTTTATGTTTTGTATGTGGTATGTTCAATCCATTTGTGCATGCAGAATGCACTTTTCAGATAAATGCTGATAACACATTTAAGAGGAGTTGTTGTGTTAATGGTCTACTACACTGATTCTTTTTGTTCCGGCCCACTTGGTATTGGGACCTAACGCCTCTGATTTAGATTGTACAACAAGAGAATGGGACTTGCTAAGCAGCTTTGTGTCTCATACCAAAAAGGCCAACATCCTTACATCAGGATTTGTTAAACTATATGCTGTAAGGGTGTTTTTCTTCAGATTCTGTGTGAATCTTAGTATAAGGAAACAGTATTGGGGCTGTTTTTGCATCACAGTCTCATTTAGTTAAACCTAACTGCCCTCCACTTAATTACTAACATCGCTACTTGTTAAAAAATAATTAGAACCAGATTTCTTTCATTGGAAGCAGTAGGATCTGGCTAGCAGCATGCTGGTACCGCTGTTAATAGCTTTCCAGATTTTGTGTTCTTTTCCATTTTGTAATTTAAACCTGTTTCATTCTGTCCTTGTCTCAGATAAAAGAGATTAAATGGGGAGATGTAGGGGGCTGGACAGGCCAGGGAGGATCTCTGCTGGGAACTAAAAGGTAATTATTACACCGTGCAGACATTTGTTCGTGTGCCTGTGACAATGTGTGTATGTGCTAAGGTGATTTTGATCTAATTAACTTGCCATAAATGTACCTGAGTTGACATTGCCCTCTTTCCAGGACGCTTCCCGCAAAGCACATTAAAAAAATCGCTGAGCAGATGAGGAAATATCGCATAAACGCACTACTGGTCATTGGAGGATTTGAGGTATGTGGGTGAAGGATACCAAGTATAAGTGTAGACCATGTTATAGTTAAAATGATCCTAGAATTTATAGATGTTAGATAGTAAGATTCATAAATTGCTAGATATTTGGGTAACACTTTATAATAATGATAGTTTGAGTTTATATATGAGCTTTAACCTATACTGTATAAATAAAATAAGAAATAAAACACAATCGTTAGTGTGAACTTTACTGCCCTGAAGTTGATTATTTTCCTTTAACAGCATGTGCTGAAGTGTTTTATTCCTCTTATACTACAGCAATTTGGCAATGATTACATTTTTTTTTTTACTAATTAATGAGTGACACACAGTACTTTTTTCCACTCCATTCCGTTTATTGTTATATGTAATGTTGTGGAACGTCCCTTTTCAGCAGCTATAAACAGTAATTTCCTCACCGGGTTCTCTTTTTTATTCTCTCTTTTGAAAGTAATACGACAAAAACGTTATTGAAAAACCAGAAACCTTTAAGTCCTCCATTCTAAAGAATTTTCAACAGCCAAGGAGCTTTCTTTCTGACTGCTGACACTGGAGACTCCTTCCATAAATGTTAAATAAAAATGCCTCCTTCCAAAAAAAGCTTCATCAGATCAACAATTATCCAATTTCTTTGTTAAATAACATGTTTTAATCCATTTATCTATGTATTGGGTTTACTGTAAAGTGTTTCTGTCCCTGCGGATGAGCTGTTACTATAGAAACAATTATGTATCAGACCGAGCACATTAATAAAAACCTGTGTTGCCTAAACTATTGTCACATAACATGACACACCAACATTTATAAGACAATTAAGAAAAATGGAGCAAACATAGCCAGGCAATGAGTTTAGTTCATTATAAAGTAAAAGTGCACAGATGTCATATAAATTCTCATTATTATAAAGTGTTCTCAATATTAAATTATAATCAGGATCTATTATTAATGAATTTTAGACTATAGTCAGTATAAAGGAGCTCTGTATATAATGTGTTGTTGTTTTTTTTTTTTCTTAATCATTTTGAACGACACAGACGTGTTTCTGTAACTGTCTCTTCTTCATGTGTGATATAACGCTTTCTTCTTTGTTCTTCAGAAGTGTTTAATGCACATGTGGATCATTTTATTCTGCCCACATTGGTTCCTTTGTCATCTGCTTTTTAAGGGTTTAAATGTAGCTACACTTTGATTTATAACATTTAAACATCAGATATGAGAAAGGAACCATGAGCGGAAAGTCTCTAGTGAACAACTGGCCTTTTATTTTAATCTCATCTTCTCTTCAAAGACATTTTTCAGACAGGCCTTCAATCTGTGCGCGTGCGTGCGTGCGTGCGTGCGCGCGCGTGCGTGCGTGCGCGTGCGTGCGCGACATATATTACGATGTCTGAATGAATCTTCTATATGAAAATGTACGTAATTTCCTGTGTTTGGAGTGGTACCTTTGTCCCTCTTGTGCTGTCCGTCGTGATAGACCTGGCTCTTCCCTTGGCTCAGTCCCATTCCCCTTCCTCCCTCTTTCACTTTGTCCCCTGCACACTCCCCTAACATGCTTCCTTTCACACGGCCCCCTCCCTCCCAGCAACACTAAAGCCGTGGCTCTGCCGTACCCCGCAGGCCTACCTGGGGATCTTGGAGTTGTTAGCAGCCCGTGGAACATGTGAGGAGTTTTGTGTTCCCATGGTCATGGTGCCAGCCACAGTCTCCAACAATGTACCAGGCTCAGACCTCAGCATTGGTGCAGACACAGCTCTGAACGCCATCACTCATGTAAGTGCGGATGGTTGCCCCGCCCACAATCACACCAGCCAGACATAACAGGGGCTACACCTTCATTTTTCCAGCGCTATGCCTTCAGTTTACCAGCTTTATGCCAATCATCTCTATACATACACAAAAGAAAGAATGCGATGCCATGATTTAGAAAAAGTGCAATATAGGTTGATTGATATGGAATTAAATTTGTTCCAAAAGTATTTAACGTAACTTTTTAAGAAACAAGCAACAATATACAATGGGGAAAGAAGAAAAACTCTCTGAAACTTAAAATTGTGAACTGGCAAAAATTTAACATGGTCTTCAAATAAACAGCATTCTTCGTTAGCTGATCACACCTAAAGTCTGAGTCTATAAGCAGGAACTGTTTGTTTGTTTGTTCTGTTTTCAGCATTTATCATGTTCTGATCTCTGAGCACACAGGATCAGTAAATGGTGTGATTTAAATGACAGATTATAGGCATTAATTACAGGATTCCATTTGTCTTTCATAAACACACGCTAAATTTCACACTCCATGCTGATTATTGAGCCATAACAGCCTGCTGGTCGTTACTGTGAGCCGGTGCTACTCATAAAGCCATCAGCCATTACTGATCATTAAACCATAAGTGCAGCAGTAACAGAGATTTAGGTGCTGTTGGAGACTGCAGGCTGGTAAACTGAAATGCAAACTGGTAGCTCAGGTAAGTCATGATGATGATGATGATGATGAGGCATGAAGGCACGCTGCTGGATTTGTGCATGCCGTCTTGTTCCTTGACTGTAAACGCACCACTTTCAGCCTCATTAGAGAGCCGATTCCCCGAGTCTGAATTACAGCAAGCAGCACGAACCTTCAGAGAGCACTTCAACATGATCACTCGTCTAACTCAATCCACAGAGCACTTAGTCCTAATTCACCTTTAATGCACTCAGGATTAGGACGGAGCCGAGCAAACACCTCAGTAATGTAAATGGTGTCGATTAACCTCATCACACCGCAGGAAGCCTGCCAAATTCTTGATTGGGTTTTAATTTTCAGTTCTTAATTTGTAATCAAGCCTTGACACGCGGCAAACATTTGCATAAATAATCGAGCTGAGTCATCGCTGCGCTTTAAAATGACATTAATTTTTTATACTACAAAAAAAAAAAAAAAACCCAGACAAAATAATGTTCTGAAATGATTGCAGTATCATACAACACAATTTACAGCTAAGCAGAATTAAATATAGATTGGAAAACAGGGATGGATAGATCAACACGAATTCTGTTTTGGACACTCCATCTTGCTGCTGTTGTCATGGCAACAAGTGCTTGGTGGTTTGTATGTTTTCCCACCCTGATCTGTCCCTTAGCATCACGCGATTCCACCTCACACAGTGTGCACTTGTGTGTACACATGCACCAACCCATGTGCATGCATGATGTTTTCACACACACCCCCTCCTCCCGCTCTCTATCTCCATCTCTCTATTATCCCGGCCAATGGGAAGCTGGTGCTGCTATCACGCGGTCAGTGTGCGATCGAGGGGGTCCACTCCTGCACCAGAACGTGCCTCAGCTGGTCTGACATGTACACCGCAATGTGTTTGTGTTTGTGTGTTTGTGTGCATGGGGTCATCTCAGGCGCTTGAGTGTCTGCTGCAGCTCTATGAGGCTCGCAACGACCATGCAGAGTTTTGCATCCCTCTGTGTATGCTACCAGCTACCATTAGTAATAATGTACCTGGCACTGACCTTAGTATCGGGGCAGACACTGCCCTTAATGCCATCGTGGAGGTAAGAGAGAAAACACCGCCTTGTTCATACTAGAAAATCATTTATACAAGAAAATGTTTCAACCTAATATACACAAGAAGGGGAAAAAAAGTCTAATTCTAGGGTATAGTGCTGCAAATAATAATAGCTACAGTTAATTTAGTAAATATTGACAATCAGTTTAAATAATAATAAAAAAAAAACCTGACCATTTTATTTAGTAAATTGTAAACAAATATATATATATATATATATATATATATATATATAATATAAATATTTCAAATTATTTGTTAAATAAAAACAGTGAAAAACAATTATACATGTAAACACATGTACAGGGATCAAACACTAAACCTACTTGAGCCTAAATCTAAATACAAATGTATAAAATGTATACAAATTATTTATTAATATTTTTAATTATTTACATATTTGATTTAGATTTAGATTTACTACTCTCGTAGTATGTCATATATAACATTTTAAGTACGTAGTATGCAGCTTTCATGAAATGAGAGAAATTACAGATATTTATGTATACTCTCAAATAATCATAGAATTTTCTTCAGTCATATATACAAGCTGAGGTGAAACCTGCTTACATTTACAATGGACAAAAACTTTTAAAAACGTCTTCTTATTAGAGGAAGATATTTCCATTATTGTTCCTCAGCAGTAAGTATTTCCATTAGCATTACTAAGAACATGGAGTGTTAATGCATAGTGTTCAGTTTTCCTGCTAATTATTATGATTTTGTTATTTCCACATATTGCATGGCAGTGAGCCAGTAGGAGCAAAGATCTAGCTTATATATACAGCATTAATGCAGGACCTGCTGACAAAATCTCTTTCTGTTCACAGACATGTGACCGTATCAAGCAGTCAGCCAGCGGGACAAAGCGGCGTGTGTTCATCATCGAGACGATGGGAGGGTACTGTGGTTATCTGGCCAGCGTGGGCGGTCTAGCAGCGGGTGCTGACGCCGCCTACATTTATGAAGAGCCCTTCGACATCCGAGACCTGCAGGTACGCTTCATACACACCAGCAACCAAAACAACCCTGTGTATTATTTCATCAGGCTAATGCACTCGAGCGATAGCAGCAGGAATGATAACACGAGTCTGGTGTTAGTCATCAGTTAACGTGGTATGTAAGGTAAAGTATAAAACACTAGGAAGATAATCAACGACAAGGTGAAGTGACGCGGCCCAATCCGACGAAGCAAATTTACCGTTACCACCTCAGAGGGGTTTATTCCTCTTATATTGCAGAACTTTACCGACGGTTATACCTTTTGAGTTAGAGAAGGACACTTTAGAACACGGTGTGTGTCTGGTTGTGAAAGAGGACCCAGGAAGGAGACAGACTTTCCTCTGAGCTTCCCTCATTTTCCTGTAAGCTTCAACTTTTCCTGTCGGGGGCAAGTCAATTTTAAAAAGTCATGCCAGCTACCAGTATGAATGTGACACCTAAAGCAGAAGGCAGTATAAGTGGTAGTTTTGCATGTTAACAGTTCAGACAGTTCAGTTCAAAATAAAAAAAATAAAATATACATATTGTCGTCGAAGATTCAAAAAGTAAATAAATAAAAACCAGAGGTTTTCTTACACCGTCCTTTTTTTTGTTTGTTTTTTTTCAACACACACCACGTCGTAATCATCACCTCCGAACTGGGACTTGTACACACGAACTTCCAAGGAGGACTTGAATGCAGCATAAGTACAATCAGTAGATGACAACATACAGAAGAGAAATAACAGAGATATTTAGCTGTACAATGACATCACACATTGTGTAGTGCAGTTGCTAACGTTGACTCAGAAACGGTAGTTATTTTAGTACTAGAGATGCTAACTCATTAAGCATAGAGGACTATCATCATTTGCAAGTAGTTTAATCTTCCAGTTATATAAAGACTAATGTGTTGTGTGTTGTATCCCAGTCTAATGTGGAGCATTTAACAGAGAAGATGAAGACCAGCATTCAGCGAGGACTCGTCCTCAGGTAACACCTTATTTTCCTTCTCATTACTAAACATTATAACCGTTAGAATGTCAGAAGTCAAATTAGTCATCAGTGTGTGTGTGGATCTCACACCGTAAACAGAACTGGAATCAGGATGTGTGTTAAATTTTTCCCTGAATATATTAAACAGCGCCTCAGATCACATCACATCACATGAAGATATTTTTGGGGCGGTTTTGATTGGCACCTCAAGGCTTGCTGTGCTGTGGGTGTGTGTGGTTTTTCTGCATGCGTGATCCTCCAGGAATGAGAACAGTAGCGAGAACTACACAACAGATTTCATTTATCAGCTCTACTCAGAGGAGGGCAAAGGCGTGTTCGACTGCAGGAAGAATGTACTTGGCCACATGCAGCAGGTACACATCCGTGTGCACACGCACACACACTTACACACTCACACACACGCACACACACACTTACACACACGTTTGTAACTCTTTGTGTGGTATTTCTATTCAATTGTAGCTAAATAATGCCGTCTACACCGACCCATAACCCTACATCAGTAAAAGGAAAAGTTTTAAAAGGAAACCTGTCATTTTTTTTCTAGCAGTGCAGTTTTCCTTCATGGGGACCAGCCACCATGTCAAAACTGTCATCAATAGAAATGCCATAATTCCTTCATACAGTAATAATTCCTTCAGACAGACTGATCTGATTTTATTACTCTAAAAAGTCGAGTGTATATATAATATGATGTTTTCATGTAAACACTTTCTCTCTCGCTCCATCTTTCTCTCTCACTCCTCAGGGAGGCGCTCCATCCCCGTTTGACCGCAACTTTGGGACTAAAATCTCAGCCAAGGCCATGCAGTGGATCTCGAAGAAGCTGAACGAGTGCTTCAGGCAAGGTAAGTGAACACAGAGAGAGTGCTAACATGCTGAGACAGTCTTCTGACCAGAGACAGACACAATACTGACATAGGAACTCACCCACCAAACAGACAGCCTGAGGCACTTACACAATAAATAATCGCCTCTTTAACTATTTTACAACATAGTTCCCTTGTGGGTGTTACTGTTAATGATATAAACTGTAGGAATAGCAGTGTACAGTGGCTTGCTTAAGTATTCACCCCCTTATGAACTTTTGTAGAGTTAGAATCTGGAACTGAAATGGACTTAATTTGGATTATATGTCATGAAGCAACACAAAATAGCCCATCAAGTTTATTATAGTTTCATATTTTTACATTTTTCAAGAGAGATACCTAGCCAAAAATCTTAAAGTGCCCGTGAAGTTCCTTGAAACGCGTAGCATTATTCGATTTGTTGACGTAATTTCCACTGAAACAGGAAGTCAGGGCGGGGCATATTGTGTAGCTCCTATCCCTTTTTAAATAGCCAATAGCGTTTAGCTTACCTCACAGCCAGGAAACCTACAACTGTTGGGGGCTGGACACTTCAGATTCCAGAAAGCATTTGATTGGACAGAAAATCTGATGAGACGCTGAAGTGCAGAATGATGTCATCAAAATTGTTGATCCGTATCGGTGGTAGAGAGAAACTGTAGATTTTGAATGTGTGTATCTTCTAAATGTGTATATTGTCATTGTTTTGGAGCACACTAGCTAGAAGGTTGTAGAATCGAGAATTCAACAACCCTTTAATATTAATCCAGTTACCGTGGCTGTCAAGCCTTCTTACACATTAAGATAGAAATCACTCTAGTCAGCTCTAATGCTATGTGTGTGTGTGTGTGTGTGTGTGTGTGTGTGTGTGTGTGTGTGTGTGTGTGTGTGTGTGTGTGTGTGTGTGTGTGTGTGTGTGTGTGTGTGTGTGTGTGTGTGTGTGTGTGTGTGTGTGTGCTTCAGGAGGGAGAGTGTTTATTGACACTGAGGATTCTGCCTGTTTGTTGGGGATGCGTCGCCGTAACCTCATCTTCCAGCCTGTGGTTCAGCTGAAGGATGATACGGACTTTGTGTACGTATGAAGCTGATTCTCCTCCCATACTACCCTGAACACAGCCTAACAAGGATAAGCTGATAAAAAAAGTAGTGTTGCTCTGCTCTGATCCTACATTTTTCTGTTCCAGCTAATTGGTGTCTCTGTTTTCTACATTCAGAGCCACATTTATAGCCACCAAGGATTTCTATAGCCAACATCTTAATTGTTTCACTTGCTGTATTTAAAACATTACCATTTATCTTTTTTTCCAGTAGGGCTGTTTAAAAAAGTTTAGGAAAAAAAATTTGAAATTAGGTTAGTGTCACCCTAAAAACATGAGAAATTTAGCATTTAACCCAAAATAGTAGAATAAATTTACCCATATTTCTATAGAGTTGAATGCTTAAGATGCTACGTTGTACTTTTACTTGTAAACGTTTTGGCTGAATGCCTCGTGTTCTTTGATGTGTATCAGTACTTGCTCTGTGAAACACTTCTGAAGCTTTCCACGTCACAACATGGCTTCTGCAGCCATTTTATCAGTGTTACCTACCACATCGGTCGCATGGTGGGTTGTACCGTTGATACACAGTTTTTCAGCCCCCTTTTCACCGTTCCTCAATGGAAACGGGCCACCACTCAGCAGAAATCATTCAGATGGTAGATCATTCTTAGTGCAGCAGTGACACTGACATGGTGGGGTGTGTGTGTGAGAGACACATTTTATGCTTATAGATTGAGATATATTTAGTCAGTTAAGTGAATTATGTTCTTCCTGTCCCCTTAGGGATGTTTTTTTTTTTTTTTTCCAGTATAATTATAACCACTTGCTGCGTTTAAAGCGTTATAATTTTTATCCATCTGGTAACGCACTAGGCTTAGCATTAGAGGGCTGTCAGAAAACATTTTACAGTTCAAGGTTTCATAATATTTATATAATCAAAGGCAAAAGAAAATTTACAGTCAGCTCCAGAATTATTACCACTCTTGGTGAAGACTGGTAATGAAAAAAGGTTCTGAAATGAAAAATGTCTTTGTAATGTAATTAGTTTAATGCTGGAAATGTGAAAAAATATATAAAATCTAACCTTTAATTGAAGTTCATTTATTCTAAAAAGAAAAAAAAAAAATAGAAATAATCATTCTGGAGGAGACTGTCTAGTTGAGTGATTAATATCTTTGTACATTGGTGATTCTTAATTGCCCCTAGGTATAAAGAAGTGTATGTGTGTGTGTGCCCTGCAATGGACTGTATTAGTATGGTATTATTATGGTGTTCCTAATAAAGTTACCAGCGAGTGTATATCATTATATACTTATCGCCATATGAGGTTATGGTTATTGTGACAAATGCAATAAAACAGTGGTGTCTGTCTGTGTGTGTGTTCAGTCACAGGATTCCTAAGGAGCAGTGGTGGCTGAAGCTTCGTCCTCTGATGAAGATCTTGGCCAAGTACAAGACGAGCTACGACGTGTCAGACTCAGGCCAGCTGGAACACGTGGTGCGCAGCCAAGGCAAGGAGAGTGACGTCACCGCCTCCATGTGAAGACCCACGGGGTTGCAGCAGGGTCTGAGGTCGCCCTGTTGTGTGTAGTGTGTGTGCTGAAACAGATGCTTCAGTTCATCTTCATCGTGAACGTCGTTAAAACTTGTTCATCCCTCCCCAAGTCGTGTCCTGAATGTGCTGTATTCAGTGTTTTCAGCAAGAGATCAGCTTTTAGTGTGTGCCCATGATGTAAGCCACTGTCCACTGACTCGAACTTTCACCACTGCTGCATACACTCAGTGTTTCTCTCTGTTAAGGCAGAGCTGTACTGTTGATCCACGTGTTAGTATCCAGATGTTGTGACTTATTTATGAGAATACAATCTCTCGAGCACAGTTTAGTGTGAAAATGTGATTATCATATGCTTAAACAATAAAGTACACCTTCAGATGCTTGTTGCACTAGTTGAAGATTCTTCTGAGTTATTTAACTTTTGGATACAACTCACTATCTGTGTACACTGTGTCCACTGGAAATATTTATCTTTAATCTTTAATATTATGCTGCATTCAAGGTGAAGTTGTAACTTGTAATTCCCTGCATACAACCGGTAAAAACTACCGAAAACACCCCCTCAACTTGGAATTTTAACTCGTCAACTTGGGTAGTCTACTCAGCTATGAGTTCCTTCCCTGTTTACAGAGTGACGTCAAATCAACATGGCCGCTCACACTGTGGACAGTGTAATGTCCCCCTTCTCTACTTTTAAATTAGTTTATGGCAGTATTGACTTTAGAACAGATAATATACAGACATAGTACTTGGGTAAATCTATAACATCGACCACATTAATCATCAATGTTTTGAGAAGATAATCACCAGCATTAGAGTTATCACTAATGTTAGCTGGCTAGCTTGTTGCTAAGCTACTCGCTATTGTCCGCTGTTGTTACTGTGCTGAAATTTCAGTCCAAAACGTTGCATGAATGTTTGAAGTTCACCGTAGTACAACAGAACCAACAGCCACTCAGGTTTGTAACTGTAAAAGTGCGCTTAAGGGAGCTTTTTAAGAGCTTTACATGCTCTGACAAAGCAAACAAAAGGCACGTCTTCATGCAGGCGTCCATGTTTTTTCCACCTCACATGTCCAACGTCCCGAGGTGGGAAATGATTTCATTACAACTTGCAAATGAGCACTTACAAGGCACCATGAACACAGCATTAATCTATAAATCAGTTCTTTATGGTTCTTCATACATTTTATTTTTTTGTATTTTATAGCCATCATGATTTTTCCAGTATGACTTTTAAATGGTTATCATTTTCATCCAGCATGAAAAGCATTCAGATTAAGATATTTCTAGCAAAATCCACAGTTCAAATTTTCATATTGAGCTTGAGCTTTTCAAAATATTGTCGTTCTATAACCTGAAACAAATGGACTTAATTGCAATTTATGCAATATTTCTAACATAAGAAGATGCATTTTTATTGTGACACAAAGGTTTATTAAGCAAAAAAAAAAAAAAAAAAGGAATTATAGCCAAAGGGGGTTCTACCAAGTAATAACCCATATCCCTGTGTCAACACTTGGTACAACCACCTTTGGCTACAATTCCAGCTGTAACTCTTCTGGGATACTTCCTATCAGCTTTGCTCATCTGGATCCTGATATATCCCCATTCTTCTTTGCAAGATGACTCAAGATCTGTGAGACTGGATTGAAACTGTTGGTGACCAGCAATATTGAATCTTGCCTCAGATTCTTGATCAGATTTCCAGTGTAGCTTTGGCTTTAGTTTTTAACTTCTGCCCCAGTCTCAAGTCTCTTACAGACTGGAACAGGTTTTCTCCAAGGTTTCCCTGTATTTGGCACCATCCATCTTGCCCTCAACCTTGACCAGCATCACTACAACATGATGCTACCACCTCCATGCTTCAATATGGGGATTATCTTTTTCAAAATGATGAGCAGTATTGAGTTTACATCAAATGTAATGCTTTGTGCCAAGGCCAAAAAGTTAGATTTTGGTCTCATCAGACCAGAGAATCTTTTCTGATGTTTGTTGAGTCTCCAACTTGCTCCAAGTGGCAAATGACTTTCTTCTCACAACTTTTTACTTTTCTTGCTAAAAACTATATTGATTTTTTTCCCCCTCACTTCAATATTTCTGGCTAATTTGTGTAGATTCATGACATATAATCCAAATTAAGTTTGTGTTGGTTCTACTTTTTCCACTACAAAATATGGAAGAAGTTCAGTGGGGTGAATACTTATGCAAGGCACTGTACATGCATGTCAGTTTAATTTTGTTTTAAATTATCTATCAATTTTCTAATTGGCATAATTAAAAACAAATTGAAGTGATATTAGGCTATATGTAATTCAGTGATTATGATAATCATGCTTCTTCTGTGGTTGTGGTTGGATGAAAGGGGGTTTTCACTGGCAATGATTATGCAAGTCTCTGGAAATGTACTGGAACAGTGAACACCATTTTTCGAAAATATGTTTCCTCAGTTGATGTTTTGATGATGGTGGTGGAGAGCACTGTCTAACACATCACTCCAAAATTTCCCATGGGTGTTCAACTGGGTTGAGATCTGGTGAGGGTGAAGGCCATAGCATATGAGTTACATCATTTCCATCCTTTTCAAACCATTCAGTGAACCTTGTGATCTGTGGATGTGGGTGGGGTCATCATGGAAGAGACCATGCTGTTGGGAATTTGCGGAGAAGAGAAGAGACTTGGAAGTATCTTCAGCAGGATACTTTATTGCAGATGAGAGCATCAGTCTACAACATCAGAATGTGTGGTTTCACGCTGTAGTCATCAAGTCTAACTAAGGGAGACACACTAATTTTATAGGTATTCAGTGGGCCATCCTTAGAGGTGTTACAAAGGAAGTGAGAAGCTACAAGATCCTAGGGTACCACATTCACATTTGACTCAGACAGTGATCAAAGAAACAGGCAGACCCATTCAACTGTAAAGTCTCACTTTGACCTGACCATTCAGCAGATACTATTTTGAATGCCCATAAGCAATGTATATCACTCTGATGTTTCCTATGATGATATGGGATAAACAGAGGATCAGTTGATCTTAAAGTGACCCTAAATTGTGCATTCTTGCAACACCCACTGGGATAGGATAGGATAGGAAAGTGATAACTCAGAAGAACTTCGTATTGATTTGCAGTGATGCTTCACTCTCAAACCAGGCCAGCTAAATAAATGCCCCAAGCATAACAGACCCAGTAATTTATTCTTTAGTCACCTGTTTGTAGTTTCTATTGCAATTATGTTGTACCATGTGCAGTGAGCATATAAAAATCGAAAACATTATTATAACTATATGGCTACTTCCTTCCTTCTAAAAACCACTTGTGCAAAAGAATATAGTGAGAAATGTAATGCAGAATTGGTAAAGTGCCCAGATTTTGGTCTTCGGCCATTAATTTTGCATATGGCTCATCCATTGCTTATTACAGCATGGCCAAATCTGAGTGCGGGCTGTTTGTTTTCTCCAGTAGAGGGCGGTAGAGTTCTGTCTCAGCGATGGGCTCTGCACGTGCTCTGCAGCATGGACCTGCCATGCTTTTGCAGCATGCTTTAAAATCTGCAATGCCTCATTTCTCACTTTCTGCCAAATTTCCTGACTGCTGACTGCAATGGAAATGCGCTTACTCTCAGGACATGTGTGTGTGTGTGTGTGTGTGTGTGTGTGTGTGTGTGTCCGTGCATGTTTTATATATTTGGCATACATTGTGTCCTTTAACTGAGCCGTTTTTTCATCCTTTTTTTTTTTTTTTTTTTTTTTTTTTTAACCTCCCAGGAGGCTTGTTGTGTCAGTTTGCGCTTGTAATTGAAGCAAAGTGTCACACTTAAATGGATTTACTCAGCACATATATGCTGATCCGAATCATAAGTGGTTACATCTGCTAGTCATTCTAACCTTGTGTGTGGTTTTGATGAGACGAGAGAGAAAAAAAGAAGAAGAAAAAAAGATAACGTGACTCTGTGGGCATCACCTTCACCTTTGGAGTGGATTAAGGAATAAAAATAACCAAACACTGGAATCACTGGGATAAATATGGCAAGGTGTGTTTTTTTTTTTTTTTTTTGTCATGGTGGTATTTCATAGCAGCATCCCTAATGGCACATGGTGCATGAAAAATAATTAGCAAATCCAATCATTTGAGTTGATTTAAGAATGCAAAGCAAGGCCTACGGGGTCATATGCACATAGGGAATCAATAGTAATTACCATTTCATCTCTCCCCTCGCTCTTTCTTACCCTCTCTTAAATCAGACTCTGATCTGATCTCATCAGACTGATTAGGGCTTGTAAATGAAGGCGCCGGTTGTGGTTACATAGCTGAGCCAGATGTGTGCTTCCTCAACTTTATCTTCATTTAATACCTCAGTCACCTTAAGCGCTGCACCAATTAAACCTCAAAGCCGGTAAGCATTCAAATGGCCTGGCAAACAGACTATTTTCCATTAAACAGACTCTTAATTCAGGGTTGTGTGTGAGCTGAGAATGCTTGGGGTTGCAGATTTCTCCCTTTGATTCCGCACGTATGGATTTTCAGAGAAAGATGTATGATCCTGGACGAAAACCGGACTGCGCTAAATACCGAATAGCCATAGCGTTAAAAAAAAAAAAAAAAAAAAAAAATTACTTGAAAGCTATTGCAATAACAATGGTAACGAGAGACGATAAATCTTTGCCTGGGATATTAGAAAAGCAATATTTCTCTTTCAGATGTATAACCGAGACAGTGTGACTTTGTGACACGTACAGTAGAGAATGAATATTTATGATGGTATATATCAATAGGAAAGATAAAAAAAAAAACAAAAAAAAAAACGGTGTAACAGTGTAGTCGTAGTGGCTCAATAGGAACTGCTGTGATGGATGTGAGTTTCTCTCACTTTTCCTCTCGAACTGATTGAACGGATCTGTACAGTATTGTATGGTTTTCGCAGTATCTGACTCTCGATTTCCCTCATTGATTAAAAGCTGCAGAGTCGCTCGCTTTCACTCGCTCGTATTGGAGATAGCATCAGAAGCAGTGCTTCTTTCTCTCAAACCAGATGCACACTATGAGCAAAGAGGCTCCATTTTTCACAATCAGCTCTGAGCATACACAATATCTCAGAAATCACCAAATATCTGACATCTCAGAACTGCAGTCATTGGATATCTACAGGCCAGGAAAAATCCATCTGAGAGAAGAGAGGCAGTGAGCCACTGTCCTTAAAATGCTACTTGCTACATCGATGCACCCTGAGGTGTGGTTTTACACATTCACGAGCTCTCAGCAGCACAGTGAAGCGGGTTTTAGGGTGGAATTTTGACACCTGGTAAAACTGTGCAGTGATAGAAAGGTCACATAAAGGTCATACGAAGCAGGATCACTATCAGAATCATTTTAAGCACAACATTATAGAGCTGCCGCATTTAAAATGTAACTCGTGACAGCCCTGTGACAGATGTGCCTCTGGGCTATTTCTGAGGATATGTTTGAAACAACAAACAGTCATGTGTACACAACTCATACTAAACGCTGTCTGAAAGCAGTGGGTATCGTAGCATGCAGTATGTGATCACAAATGTTTGCAGTATCCAATATCTCAAGGTTGCTATATCCGTGGTGTTACTGTATTTCACAATGCAATGCAGTCGTTTCATTTTACAAATAAAATCCTGTGAAAAAAACTGCTTTAAAAAAAAGCAATTACTGTATACACTATATGTAAAAACAGACTGTAAATTTTGCACATATGTTAATAAATGAATGATAAGCAACAACTATTAGCAACTGCTAAATAGCTTGTTAGGCTGCTTTCACACTTACTTTTTTTTTAACTGCCAAATGAGTTCAATGTAATCCTATGGAAAGCAGCTTTTAAAAAGTGTTTCCGTCAGCATTTTTTGGTCATAGCAGAGGTTTCAAAAAGAAAAGAACTGAGTAATAACAAACACCTTTTTTTTTTACCTCCTGACCAATCAGCTTGCAAATTGAGGGGAAAGCATGAATGCCACAAAGTGGCAGTGAAAAAAAAAAAAAAAAGATTTGCGACACAGAATAGAAAATCTGAAACGGCACTGTTTCAATGTGGCATTGTAGCTAAAAGTAACGTTTATTTTTGTGACATTCACTGATGTGTGATGTGACATTGTACTTCAACTGTGGCTGCATACAGTCTAGTCGCACTAGCAGCTCATTCTTTTGATTAATTCTCTCGATTTTCTGCCTCCAAAGCTATAGAAAAGGCATCTTTATTACTGATAATAATATTAAATCTAATCTAGATAGCAACCTAAGCTAGTTAGTTAGCCGATTCTGGAATTGGCTAACTAACTGGAATTCAGCCTTAGTCTGTTTTTCTCTTTTTTATTTGTTGTTGTAATTATGTCAGTTATTAATAAATTGATACATTACTACTAACAGTTTCTGTCAAAAGAGTTATTCATTACTTACTTGATACAACATAGGAAATGTTGTTTACATCGCACTCCTAGTTCAAAATTAAGGCTAAAGCAGACTCTGACTGGCTTAAAGCATACATATGACACCTTTCTGGCACTGATTGCACAATTGCCTTAAAGACTGAAATATAAAATAGTTTGGTGTCACTGTAACTGAAAATACATGAGGTCATTCTGAAGAAACTGACATGTAGTCGCATTATTGTGCAATGCAACCTAGGAAATAATGTTTACTGCAAACACAGAATAGTCCTGAAATGAATAGTATACCGTATACAGTGCATACTGGTGAGGTATGCTATGTTTTAAACCTCGGCTGTGTCTCTTTTCTTCCCAGCATTGCTCCATTACAGCGGCTCACGCTGGAACATTGTAAAATGTTCAGGACTGTGCAGGTCTCAGATTTGATCCATTGGAGTTAATTTGTCACAGGCACATCCTAGGACCGATTTTCATCTGCAGTTTCGTCCGCACTTTTGGGCCCTGCTTTTGACAAATGACCTTGGGCATCCATTACTCTGGCTCTTTCATCTTATGGAGGAAAGGAGACCTGCTGCGCTGGCGCCACCGAGAAAAACTTTC
The DNA here is from genome assembly GCA_023630585.1 of Cranoglanis bouderius. NCBI lineage: Eukaryota > Metazoa > Chordata > Actinopteri > Siluriformes > Cranoglanididae > Cranoglanis > Cranoglanis bouderius. The sequence continues at coordinate 6,481,999 of CM042564.1, forward strand.
AGCTGCTGGTGTGGGGGAGCGACGAGGGTGCAAATGGACGGCAGCATTAATGGAATTGACATTAATTTGACAGAGTGCTGGCTAACATGCGAAGTCACTGCCAGTTCGTAAAAGTAATATTATGGTAGCATTAGCATGCAAGAGCATGTCTCAAAGCAGATGCTGGGCATTTTGGGCGAGAGGTAGAAATGCAAGAATGCACCGTCATACAGGACAGAATGCAGCTCGATACTGGTGTGTGCTGAGACTAAGGTGTGATCAAGCATGCAGCCGGTTTTCATTGCTCAGATTCTTCAAAAGGCTAAGTTTAGTTGTAATGCATAGTCAGAATAACTCGCAGATGAGCTTCAAGGATGCAGTGAATAGTAAAGCATCAGGGAATGGTGCGCAACAAACTAGCGTCAACCAAGGCCATCTGGATTACCTAACTGAGGATCTTTTGTGTATACATTACAGATATGACGATAGATGATGGTTGATGAATAACTTGCACATCCATCCATCCATCCATCCATCCATCCGTCCATTTTCTGTACTGCTTATCCTACACAGTGTCATGGAGATCCCAGGGGACTCTGTGCACAAGGTGGGGGAAACCCAGGACAGGATGCCAACCCATTGCACGGCACAACTGTACTGCAAACACATTCACACACTACGGACAATTTTTTTTAAAGAGATGCCAGTCAGCCTACAATGCATGTCTTTAGACTGGGGGAGGAAACTGGAGTACCGGGAGGAAAATCCAAAAGCACAGGGAGAACATGCAAGCTCTGCACACACAGGGCGGAGGCAAGAATTGAACCCCCAACTATGGAGGTGTGAGGCAAACATGCTAACCTCTAAGCCACCGTGTCCTCCCCTTAATGTCCACATATGAAAGGCAATTACTTTCCATACCAGAATGGGGCAGTAGTCTGCATTAGGGATACAATAGCCAAAGTCAAAATAAACCAAAGTCTTCATCACAACTTGTATACTACTGCACCAAATATTATTCCAAAGTAGTACATCTAAGGTATATTAGTGCATATGGTGGCATATGTTGTTATAGGACAGGACTATTGAACTAAAATTGTATAAACATTTAATAACTAGTTTAGAGCTATATATAAGACAGTCTGAAGCACTATTTTTTATATTTTATTTGCATCATGATACCACTTATGATCGTCACCACAGACTATGAACAGGTGAGACATCTATTTTGAACTTGAAGCAGGGAGAATACACATAATCTTCCTGTCCATTGTTCCACTGTCCATTTAAAACCTCTTTGTTTTCGTTGTGGACTCCCCCCCCCCAACAAGCCATAGTTCGAATCAGTTTTAATCAGCATTGTTTTTTGGACCCATTAATTCCAGTAAAGAGAAATTGTAATGCTACAGCATACAAAATGCATTCTTTACAATCAGGTGCCTCCAACTTTGTGGCAACAGTTTGGAGAAGACTTAAATATGGATGTGATGGTCACATGTTCACAAACTTTTGGCCATATAGTGTATGTTTAAAAGGTGTACAAAAAAAATTCTGCTAGATTAAAAGATTTAAAAATTTGCAAGGATGTAGAAGATGCAACCATTTTGTTCATATACGGGAATTACCCTTAAAAATAGATCCAAAAAAGGCTAATATTTAGGTGGTACAGTACTGTGCGTAAGTTTTAGGCATCTTTTGTTTTCTGACTTCTACATTATCAAGTCGGTACAAAAAACATTTTAGGTTCCCAAACATTAGTTTTCTAGCACAAAATTAAATGTTACAGAAAAAATGTTTGTATGTCATTAAAGAAAGCAGCATATTACGTAAGAGACACTTTTCAGACAAAAAACACAATGAAGGCTGCTGGGTTTTGCTGCAAAAATAAGAAGCAAGTGCCAAAGTCAAAGTCTCTAGAAGAACTGTGGCTGGGTCTGCAAGATGCTCAATAAAACTTACCAGCTCATTTCCTTATAAAACTGCACAGATTGTACCAGAGATTACTACTTTTATTTTAATTTAAATTTTTTTGTCACACCAAATATTGACTTTGTTTCATTTACTACTGTTTACTGCTCTTTACTGTGTTTCTTTTTTAAATGTAGAAACATTGAATTTAATTATTTTGAAGGCATCTTTGCTCTACAGAATTTCTTTGCATGTGCCGAAAACTTTTGCACAGTACTATATGTCAAGGCTGAACTAGAACTGTCCAAAATTTGAGCAATACTGAGGTGTATTTGTATGGCCAATCTAAATCAGGCCAGACTGGATGTCTTTGGTGAGTCACTGCTCACATGGATGCAGTTTGGGATGTACTGTAGCTAAATCTGTTTAAATGGTTGATTCAGCATCATGTTCAATTGGCACTGACGAGGGCTTGTTAGTGCCAGTGGTTTAAGATAAACCATAAAAACTGCAGCCAACAATCAGTTCTTACAATCCCAACAGTTTTGTGCCCTTGAGAAAAGTAATTAGGTGTGTGCATTCACAACAACAAACAACACCCCAATCACTTTCTCGTTGTTGTTTAAGAATGAACATTCATGTACCAGCCAAAGGCCATTACCAATTCTCATTAACCCTAATCAAAAAGCACTTGTGCTAAGAGCTTAGAGGTCCAACATCAAACAGCACTAACATTGTTAATGACCCGTTCTGAACACGGGGCCACTTCGGCTCTTGATCTCAGCCCAGAGAAAGAGGTGAAGGTATTTTGTTTCCGGACAAAACTCTGAGAGTAAGAAGCCTCTCAGACTGTTTATCCGTTTAGCAGCTTAAGAGCAGACTGTTTGTTTTCCACACAGTATTCAATTCATTCCAGCTGTATTTGTATAACACTTTTAACAATAGACCTTGTCACAAAGCAGCTTTACAGAAATCTGGATGTAGATTAAGATCCCTAATAAGCAAGCCAGAGAAGATAGTGGCGAGGAAAAACTCCCTGAGACAGCATGAGGAAGAAATTTTGAGAGGAACCAGGAAAGGAACAGGACAGTCTTATGTTTTTATGTAGATACTGTTGTGTGTGTGTGTGTGTGTGTGTGTGTGTGTGTGTGTGTGTGTGTGTGTGTGTGTGTCAGTAGTCAGTTGATAAATCTGGAATTTTAACATGATGTGCACTCATGATATCTATGAGTTGGTTTAATGTTTCTGCCAGTGTCAGCTAGATCTTGTAAAACGTATACAATTGCTTATCCTGGTTACATTTGTATGTAGTGTGAAATATGTAAGCTCCTCAAGTCTATGTGGGTTTCCCCGGAGTCCTCCAAAATACATGTGGTGAAGTGGATTGGATACTGGTGCTGACTGATGGACTGGTGTCCCATCCAGCGTGTTTTCCCTCCTCACACAGTTTCCTGTGATATACTCTGGATCCACCACAACCATGACCAGGATAAAGCAGTTATTTAAGATGAATAGCTGAAAAAAAAAATCTTGTAACACAATGTACATCCACGTGACATTTGCAAATAGTTATTGGTTCACCATTTATGTGCAAGGGTTTGACAGTATGGAACGGGAACTAAAACTTTTAGATTCAGGCCTACCCCTTTTACTGTCTAGAGTTGCAAACCTGTGTGTAATTGTATGCAAATTGTTATTCGTAACTGCAAAACTCATAAAGATGTAAATTGCAATTCCCTTACAATTTCCCTCAAACTTTGTCTTCAACCGCAGTTGCAAAATTACAAATACAATTCTTACTGCCTTACTATCTTGAAGGCTTTTGATCAGTAAATAACTCCATATTTTACAGATTGTCCATGACTCAGATTGCCAGTGTTCCTATCTCTGAGTAGATAAGTATGTGTGAAAATGTGTGAATAAAACAGTGGTTCTTTCCAATCAGCACAGATTGGTAGTATTTCAGCCAAGTGCACTAACTCTACACACTTTAAACCCACAGTGCTTCAGTGAAGTGCCCATAGCCCATGCAGCTGAGGACATTATGTTGACTGAAGAGGGAATTACATATTAAAAACCCTCAAAATGAATTATCTAGGAGTTAAAGTCCTGTACCCATCCATAATTCAATTTAGGTGACATCCTCAATATCCTGGGTAAAGACCTCGGGTCAGAAATGCACATATATTTGGATCAAAACCTCATATATTCCTGCCTTCGGCTGCGTTTGTTTACCTCCAAGCTCACCAGCCGAAACGGTGCGGCGCTTTAGTCAGGCGAAGTCGCTACAACTGAAAATTACACATTCAAGGTTTGATACAAAGGCAGATGAAAGCACATTTGAACATTCAAAAGAGAGCATTCCTAAAATTAATTTCATCTCCAGGGTTCATGCATATTTAATAGAGAGGGCTCCAATATCACAGGGTAATGCAAACCCAACAAGCTTGAAGTCAACAGAGAACGAGAGAGAGAGAGAGAGAGAGACACAGAGCCTGGTCGTTGTCGTGAGTAATATTCCTCCGTGGTGCAGGGAGGCTTTGAAGGAAGAACAGAGTTTGTATGGTCGGGGTTAAACAGCACACAGCTCCACTGACTGCACCGTTTGGTCTTCTGAGACCCCTACACACATGCAGGGAAGCACACACACGTGGGGGATACACACACACACAATGCTGTGACAGTAATTGACAAGCCCTGTGGACACGATCCCCAGAGAGCCTCCTGGCTTCAGTCAAATAAACAAAGCACCAGCGCACCAGGGACACACAGATACATACATAGGCACACAGTGTGTTACACTTGCAATTTGATAAAGCATACGCACAAATACACACACTTTATTACATACACAATCCAATAGATTGTGCTCACACACTGTGCAAACAGACATACTTTGTAAACTCACAGTATATTGAATCACAGAAAATGCATGTGAATACACACACATTGTACTGTATCCACAGTACTGGATACAGACATATTATTGTCAAGGTTGCTAATCCACATACAGAACTATCCATATTCTGGGTAGTTTCCTATCTCATAACAGCACCCCTGAAAATAGGAGGAGTGACCACCTAACTTGGAAATTGATTTTCTTTTAAATGCAGTTTGAAAATTAATGTTAAAATGTGCATGGTCATGTGCTGTCTCCTTCACAGGCTAATCTACTGAGCACAGGGCAATGTGAATTTGTGACACAAATTAAGTTAAGGTTGTCAATATAATGATATCTTGAGTAAATTAAAGTTTGAATGCAAACTCTCCAGAGACATGCTGCAGAGAACTTTATATGGACACACTGCGGTGGCACACTGTAGGAATACACTGCACTTTGGGGTCACACTACAAGGACACCCAACAGTGACACTTTGCACTGCACTATAGGGACTATGGGGACACACTGCATTGTGAGGAACTCTGTGGGGACACTGCATTGCTGGGACACACTGCAATGACTCATTGCACTGTGGGGATATGCTGCACTTTGGGGACACAATGAAGGACAGGCTGCAGTGTGGGGACACAATGTAAGGACAAGCTGCACTGTGGGGACCTGCTGCAGGGAGACACTGTACTGTGGAGACACACTGCAGGGAGACACTGCACTGTGGGGACACCATGTAAGAACAAACTGCACTGTGGGGACACACTACAGGGACAAACTGCACTGTGGGGACACACTGCAGGGACAGAGTGTGATATGGGGAAACACTGCAGGGAGACAATGCACTGTGAGGACAGACTGTAAGGACAGCCTGCACTGTGGGGGCACATTGTGGGCACACATTGCACTGTGGGGACACACAACAGGCACACTCTGCACTGTGGAGACACACTGTAGGGACAGACTGCACTGTGAAGGCACACTGTAGGTACAGGCTGCACTGTGGGGGTACACTGCAGGCCCCCAATGCACTGTGGGGACAAACTACAGGGACACTGCACTGTAGGGACACTTTTCAATGTGGGGACACACTGGGGAGCTACAGTGCACTGTTGGGGCACAATGTAAGGACAGGTTGCTCTATGGGGACACAATGTGGAGATACTACAAGGACACGCTGAACTGTAGGGATACACTGCAGGGACAAACTGCACTGTGGGGGCACACTGCAGGGACACAGTGCACTGTGGGGACCCACTGCAGGGAGACACTGCACTGTGGGAACACACACCACTGTTGGGGCACAATGTAAGGACAGACTGCACTGTGGGGACACACTGCAGGGAAATGTTGGCACCCTGTCAAGAAGGGTAACCAAATTAAGCACAGGTACTGAGCTACTAAGCAATGGAAAACACACTATCAGAGATGGACACAGTTTCTTACAATAACAATTTACTAGATCACACACACACACGCACACTGATGCAGATGGACATGATTTGTTAAACTCACAGCCCAATAGACCATACACCCACATACACACAAAGACAAACTGTGTATCAGTCAGTAGGAATAATAGCCCTGTAAACTTGCATATCAGCACTATGTCAGGTCATATGTCCCTAATTCCTGCCCGTCCACACATTTGCATGTCCTCTTTGACAGCGGTGTGTGTTCTCCACCACCCTCCCCTCTCGTCTGTGCCAATGCTGATTGTGTATTCTTTGCACATGTGAAAAATGAGCCATGAAACAGCGTTGTCAAGCTGAACAGAATTTTAATTACTGAATGAGGCTGTGCTCAGCGAGAGGACGCTCCGCCGGCTCGGAAATCACAGAGAAGGACGTCGGCACTGAGACACACTCCACTGTTGCCAGCACACTGCAGTGATACAGTTCTGGGGCACAATTCAGAGAAACTGTTCAGTGGAGACACATTGCAAGGGGACCCACTTTGTGTACACACAGCAAGGACATTCTGCAGAGACAAAATGTGACATGAGGATACACTACATTGACACAATGCACTTTGGGGACAGAGGGTGTCACATTGATATATAAAGACACACTATAGGGACATGCTGATACACAGCTACAAAATAACTCCAGTGACACACTGCACTGTGGGGACACAATCCAGGAATACGTTGCAGGGCACACTGCACTGGGGACACAATGTAAGGATAGACTGCACCGGGGGCTTACTACAAGGACACCCTGCAGTCTGAGGACACACTGCTGTGGGGATACATTGCAGAGACATACTACAGGGACTCACTGCACTGTGGGGACACATTGTAAGGGCAGGCTACACTGTGGGGACACACAATAGACACACACTGCATTGTGGGCACACACTGAAGACACACTGCACTGTAGGGACACACTGCAGAGATACACTGGATTGTGGAAACACATTGCGAGGACACCGAGCAGGGACATAATGTAAGGACAGACTGCATTGTGGACACACTGTAGACACACTGCATTGTTGGGACACACTGCAGAAGTATACTATAGGAACACACTGCACTGTGGGAACACACTGCAGCATTGTGTGGATTCACAACCTGCTGGAGGACATATAGAAATAAAATGATGGGAAAGGAGAGAGATGGAGTGAGAGACCGATAGTTTAAAAAAAAAAAAAAAAACAGATTTAGAAAAAAATATTCATTTGTGTGTAAAATGTGAGCTTTTTCTTTTTCCTTGGCAGCAATTGCATAATGAAGAGAGGAAACAGTGTTTTCACACTCAGGTAGGAAAGAAGAGTATGTGTGAGACATGCAGCAGCCTCACCACAGCTAAAATAAGTTTCTCTCTCTCTCTCTCTCTCTCTCTCTCTCTCTCTCTCTCTCTCTCTCTCTCTCTCTCTCTCGTGTCAACTTTATTCAAAGAGCTTTATTCACATGACCCTGCAGTTGTGTTTTGCCAGAACATTATTGGCCAAGATCTGTTATTAACTGTCATTAACTGTTATTACCTGTTAATAACTTTGAACTCTGATGTTCTTTCTCATTGTTTCCTGTCTCCCTCTTTCTCAATCATTCTTACTTTTTGCTCCTTATTTCTCATTCTTCTCATTCTCTGACTCTATATCGCTGTCTTTCTCGGTATCCCTTTCATTCTCTCATTCATTTTTCTTTTTTCTTTCATTTTCTCTCTCCCTCACTATTCTCATTCTCTTGCTGTCTCTGGTACACACTTTCTGTCTCACTTTTTCCTTCTGTCTATCTCTCTCTCTATCAGAGAACATGATAATCATGATAATCTTCCGCTCTCTGCTCACTGTTTTGCTGTCTCTCTCTTTCTCTGTATCGTGTTCTGTCTCTTTATTACTGTTCGTCTCATTCATTCTCCTGCCTTAGATATAGACACAGAGACACAGAGATATAGACACAGCTAGACAGATGGCTAGAAAGACAGAAAGACAGAGAGACGGATAGATGACACAAGAAAAGAGAGATGCACATAAATAGTTAGATAGATAGAGTAGAGACAGACAGACATAGTCAGAAAGACAGGTGGACTGTCTTTTGTTGTCTCTCTCTGTCTCTCCCTGCATTCTTTCTTTAATTTTTCTCATTCTCTTGCTCGCTGTCTCTTTTTGTTGCGCTCCCTCGTTTCTATTTCTGTCTCGCTGTGTCTCTTTTCTCTGTATTTCATTTTTCTGTCTCACTCTCACCTCACGCACAACTCCCTCTTCTGCTCATGTTCTTTCCAGCTGTTCTCCTCTCACCTTATCTGTCTCTCTTCAATTCACTATCTCTTCTCTTATTCATATTCTAGCTCTTTTATCTCTCTCTTGCTTTTGCTACCTCCCTGCGACCTTCTCGTATACACACACACACACACACACACACACACACACATGTACCATGCCCCCCTTCCCCGAGCCCCTCTAACTCATCCGAGCCGCTGTTTGATGCAGGCTGTGTTTTATTTCCTTGTGCACTAAATTGAGTCGTAAAGACTTGTCAAAATAGCGACATGGCAAACCTTGCTCCTGCCGTCCCGTTTTTATTTTCCACCAGGTCCCTGGTGGGCCGTTTTTTTCCACACATTACACTGCTGACACATTAACAGGTGTGATATTTACGCAGGCTGACCTCCATCCTGACAACTCTGTCGTTTTGACCTGTCTGAGCGCTCCTGAGTTATATCCGAATGGCTCCGGGATCCGGGCGCTCAGGTAAAAGTGTGTGGCGCATGTCAGTGCATGCGGGATGTGTGTTTGTGTTTGTGTGTGTGTGTTTTCCCGTGAGATCTGAAGCAACAAAGGTGAGAGCCAGCAACACAATGGCAGCCCGGTTAATCTTTAAATTCTGCAGGGAGAGAACTGCAGTCGATATATCCTAAATATGACAGGCTAAAGCATTTCTCTTGCAATCTCCCACTGCGCTATCCATTAACTGAAGTCAGGAGCCCCTACACAGACAGCATGCTGGGTACTGGGCTCTAATAAAGCCATGGCGCAGAGATCACTGTTCCCCATAAGCACCCTAATTCACTTATTCATTAGGCCTCATTCAGTTGACATGGCACCCCATAAATTAGCCGTGGCACAGAGAAGCTCAGAGAGCAGTAGACTCTGATGAAGACACGCTGGGGGACGGACCGAGAGAATCTGTGACTCTGCGCTCTACAGGCCTGCTGGCTTTGTTTCTCTCGGGGGAACAGGATTTTTAACGTGTCGTTCTCAGGGTACCCAGATTAATCTGTTTTTTTTTTTTTAATGATTTATTGTTTTATAGTATAGCTTTATAGTAAATATTGTTATTTATAAAAGAATCAATGTAAAATTGCATAGATTTGGATTTCATTTAGGAACATTTTACTTACACATGAACAATTTATGCTACATTCATAGGAACCTTTGGAAAATAAACATACTGTATGTCCACCTTAACTGTCTTTATTCTATACATATCTTAAAATAAGCTCCCAGAATACCTCCATAATTAAAAGTGATGTACAAATTGGCATTAATAAAATTTGTGTCACATAAGTCTGATGTCAGAATATTCATATATGTGTCATGGCCTGAGAAAACCTTTCACATGGTGAGATGATTTTCTACTGTAGTAGTGGGTAATGCAATGACACTATCTGTAGCCGTATCTAAACCCAAAGTAGGTGTAGCCTGAACTGGAAAGGATTTTTTTTTTTTTGATGACCTACTACTCTGCCCCCTGAAAACAGTGGAAAAATCCCAGAGGTAGAAATGGCAGCACTGTCAGCACAGTGTGTGAATCTGACAGTTCCTCAACCTCAGCTAGAGATACTCCCACTCACACGCCAGCAATATTTTCTAACACATTTATTTGGTTCAATTTACCAAAATATAAGCAAACTAATAATTTAAACCACCTCAACCCTGACCAGGCAGTTACTAAGGATCAGTGGATGCACCCTGTATGTTCAGATTAATAAATATGTTTTTTGTCCCATGAACTTCATATCTGACTGCTTGCTCGCAAAACCTAATGATTTGTTGTGTCTCATGTGATCCCAAGTCCCATTGCACATCTCTCAAGACTCCAGATGCCATGTGAACCTTTCTGACAAGCTACCTATAAAAAAAAAATGAATAATGCACCTCCTGTTGGTATGTGTATGTGTATCTGTTTAAAACACATTATCTGTTCATTTAAAATAATGTATTCATATTTAATTACTATAATAATAATAATATATACACTTTTGAAAACTACAGTTTTCTTGAAAAGAATAATGAGAAACTGCATTTCATTCTGAATACAGTGCAACAGCATCAGAGGCATTTTGACAGCCAGTACTTGATTACAAGCTAAATTGATTAGCATTATGTACATTTCATTATGACACGTAGCTATACAACAACATGATTCAAGCATGACATTCAGTGTGTGAGGAAATCACACTTAGCTAGTTAAACTGGCGCATTATCCAACATGAAGACAGCCTAGGCAAGATTAAAAAATAAATAACAGTCTGTCATTTTGGTGAAATATATTTTTGGAGGTAATTGACCAATTGTGGTTAAAACACATAGTGAGTGTAGAACACAATCAGTTTTTCTATAATGAGGCCCTTCCAGAGATGACAATTTGACATAAGTAAATGAGTAATTAATTCAATTAATGACTGAATTTAAAGTTTATTATGAAAATCTGACTAATCAAAATACAAATTAAAATAAAAATAGTAAAAGTGTAGGAGGAAGGGCAATCTGAGGAGCAATATGTAGGCTAAACAAGCAACAACTAAATGAAGGAATGGATTAAATATACAATCATTCATTCATTCATGAATTACCTACTTGCTCAGCTATAGTGCAGCATACAGTACATAGAGCATGTGTTTCAAAATCACTTATATTTGTTCTATTTACAATAATGAGTGTTTATACTTTTAGACCATTATACGTTGCCATGACTAATAAGCAGGTGTTTTTATTGATCGTGTCCCACCTCATAAAGATGTTTGAGGTGTTCTACTAGGTGGGGTCGAGGCACTCATTCACATGTGTATGGCTTTTAAGATAATTAAACCCAGACATGGGTGGGAAGACTTTAGGAACAATTTGTTGGGCGTATAGACATTTTATAAATTGTTCATGAGTAATAGTTGTGCATTGTTTATTCAACACACATCTTTATAAATGGCTAACATAATTTTGCAATTAAACAACTTGTAACATTTTAAACTGTGTTAACAAAAGACTTGTTAAACTGTTTTATCATATGAGTAGCAGGACAACCTCAGATAAATATTTCCGTTTTTATGTAAGTGTTTTTAATGTAATTTGCTTAACACCACCAGAATGGTGTCATTCTTTATCATGTTCCTCAGATAATCACGCACACAAACGCAAACGTTATTGTCTCTGTCAAAGTGTGCCACCATTTTGTTTTAACAGAAAACAACAAAAAGATTTTTACCTGTTACTACTTCCATTTTACTCTCCCAGTCCTCTCGTGTGGTGGTCAGCCTGAAGGTTAAGTAAAGAATAAAACACTTGCAACAGTTCCACTAATTTGCTTGGACAAGCTGTATTCAAAGAGTGCTGATATTTAGTATAACAGCACTGGGACATTTCGGTGTTTGTATCACTGCTTTTTCTGTGTTCTCTACTTAAAATTCCAGTTATAGCAATAGTTTGTTACACTGGAACTGTTACTATACTAACTATGGGCTGTCAATCAGTCTGTGAGTTGGCATGGCAACACGAATACAAAATGCAAATATTATTGTCTCTGTAGATGTGAGAATATTATTATTGTCTCTGTAGATGTTGTTGTTTTAACAGTCAACAACAAAAAGTTTGATCTTGATCTGTTACTACTTCCAGTTTACTTTCTCAGTCCTCTTGTGTGGTGGTCAGCCTTCAGGTTAAGTAAAGAATAAAACACTTGGAGGGTGCGCTCTTATAGGAAATTAATCAACAGAGTAGATTTACTGTTACCACCGAAGTTGATTATTTTCCTATTTTAAGTGTTTTATTTCTTTTATACCACAACAAATTACATTGTTTTATCCATTTATAGTTACATTTAATGTTATGGAATGTCTGCACAACAAATTAGTTCCCATTATAACTTACTTTCTAACAGCTATAGACAGTCATTCCCTCATCAGCCTAGTGTCTTGGAGTTATAAGACAAAAAAAAGAATAAAAAAATTTTTAAAAATGCAGCTTGTCATGTTACCAAGAAACAGGAAAGTGTAAACTCTGATAGTCCTGAAGACTTAAAGTTACAGCTTTATTTGTAAGACCCTTACAAAGCGCTGACGCTGGAGACTCCTTTCATAAACGTTAAATAACAGAAAGTTTCCTCACAGAAAGCTTCACCATGTCAACAGTTAGAAATGTTTTTAATCCATTTATCTGCCATACAAGTCCCTGTGTAAGTTTCTACAATAGAAAAGATAACGTATTCAAGCAAGCGCGTTAATATAAACCTGTGATTGGTCTTGTAGTCGGAACTATTGTCAGAGCTGCTGTTATAGAAAATTAATCAATACCTTCTGACCAATCAGATTTGAGAATTCAGCAGTTAACTTACAATATGTGCCAATTATGTTAGCTGTTACAACACTGTTATTGTTTTTTTGTTGTTGTTGTTGTTTTTTTTTAGATATTGGGTTGATATTCATCATGAATTTGAAGTTCATCTTTTTTTTCACAATAGTTAAAGTTTGCTCAGTTATGATACTTTGTACCATCTATAAAATGGTCATAAGGCCTTATTCTTATTTCTTATATGTGTTACAAAAGCTCACATTTTTGTAACTGTCCTACATCATATTCCTCAAACATCATGAGGCTGTGTTTATTAGAGAAGATTCCTTAGTGACCATAGTAGTAGTAATATAACTATGACGTACTACAGTAACCATGGATGTCTATGGTTATGCCAAAAAAAAAAAAGGTGTCTACACACACACACACACAGAGACACACACAGAGACACACACACAGACACACACACAGACACACACACACACACATACACACACATCATTTTGAGTTGTGCAAAATCTGATGTCATCAGTTTATCTGTCATCGGTTTACTCATCTGTGCAATGTCTGTTGCAATGTAACACATCCCTAGTAACATTTCAAAACACACACACACACACACACACACACACACACACACACACACACACACACACACACACACACACTAAGAACACCACTCTGTGACAAATTATTTGGCTGTCTCGGCTCCATTAATCGTACCACAGCTGTGCTAAATCATATTTCATGTTCCTGCTACACCATTTTAAAATTGTACTACTGAATGCATAATCACAAACAAAAGGCACAAAACACTGGGATCTGTAATGCTGTGAGTTCATTTGCACACACATACACACACATGCACACACACGCACACACACACACACACACGCACACACACACACACACACACACACACACACACACACACTAAAGCTTTTCATAAATCAGCGCAGGACCCACAGCTGAGCTAAAAACGCTGATATCTACATAAATTCGAGGAACATAATTCAAAGGACTTGTAACTCTTGTTCTTTTTTTGTACTTCAGATCTCTCATTTAATCTATGAGTAACTCTTTTCATCTTCATGTTTCCATGGCAACAAAGTGGCGATGAGGCAGAGGAGGTGAGAGCGAGTGAAGGGGGCTGATGGGATGGAGTGAGGGAGGTGGGGGGATGCGCTGTTTTTTTTTTTTTTTTTTTTTTTTTTTTGGAGAGGGTTGGGGGAGGATTATCTGGTAGGATGGATAGAAGGTCATCTCAGTTTGTCCTTGGGAGAAAAGAGAAGCCAACACAGAGATGCTTTTGTTTCACCCAGACATCAATTAGCACCCCGATTAACGGTTCCTGTGGTGGGGCGGTTGCTGAGAGTTAATGAGATTGTTAACTATTTTTACGACTCACTCTTATTCACCTAGTCAAGAGTAAACAACTTACAGAGATGGTAACACTTCCTGTGAATCCAGTATAAATGCATTATAAAGCGTTTGATAAAGATTCATTTGAATTGTCCGATTTAGACACACTATTTACAACCATTAATAAACTGTTATGAAGCAGGATGTCACCTGATTTTCTCACTTGTCATATGATGTATAGTATTTTCCATGTGTATCAATAAATTCCATATGAATTGAACTTGATACTGTGATAGGATTAGGGACGAGTTAAAGGTCTAAGGATGACCTATTAAACATTATACAACAGTTCCACTGATTTGATTGGACAAGCTGCGTACCAAAAGTGCAGATATTTAGTATAACAGCACTGGGACATTTTACTGCTTATATCACTTGTACAGCAATTGTTTGTTATATTTAATACGTTACTACGTTCACTATGGGCTGTCAGTCAGTCTGTGCGTTGGCATGGCAACACGCAACACTCTATCCACCTGTGGCTTCTTTGGGAACAATTTTTGTTGATGGAGCAAAAAAATAAACAAAATATTCTGCCATATTTTGCCTATAATGTCATTTCATCGATATTAATTTCTTGTTTATAGAGCTGTTTTATAAAAGCAATATCACACTCGCAGTTGTGCTGCTGTATTTAATATCAGTACAGCTGCAATTACTTGCGGCCGAATCACAGCTGTGCTCATATTCAGTATAATAGCACTCTTGCTTGTTCGATATTGTGTAATCAAGAGCTATAAAATGGACCATCCAAATAAAGTGAGAGAAAAAAGGTTGATAAGTTGATAGTTGATAGTCTATAAAGTTGATAGTCTATAAAGTGTGTGTAGGTTATCTACTAAACGCAGACAACCATAAACATTTGAATAATTGTATAAAATTAGTTGATCGCCTGATTGATGATGGTCTGTAAATGGTTTGTTGACTGTAGAGTGTCCAAATAAAACATTACCAACATGTAATATACAGTAACATGTAACATACAGTAGCATACCACAGCTCTGTCAAATTCTGGATTCTGATTGGTCAGAAGGTATTGATTAATTTAGTAGTCCTGACCGCAAGCCAAATCACAGAATTATATTAATACACGTTGTATAATAATACATTATTGTATGATAAAACATTACTGATTCTATAGTAACAGCTCATTTACAGGCTTAACAAGTGTTGTAATTTAGCAAAGCAAGAATGTATAACTGTTTCTATGGCGATGTGTTTGGAGACAGTACTAGGTAACAATCAGAGGTAAGGTTTTCTTAGGTGATAACTAACTGGTCTTGTGGACATTCAACAATATTGTATGTAATTCTAAATGCATAAAGAGCATGGCATTATTCTTTAATTAAAAAAAAAAATAATTTGTGAAATTTCTGGGGCGTAAAGTTAATTATTTATTTTCTTTCCCTGTAACAGCAACCAAGTAGTGTTCATGACATCACACCAATACCAAAGAAACTCAGCCCCATGTTTGTTTGTTTGTTTACTTGTTTTTTTTTTTTAAATAAACAACTAATACCATAGAATTATTAAGAAATTCGACTATAAACCTTTACAACACACTACAACATTTAATTTTTTTTTTTAGAAATGTCTAAATGTCTAAAATGTCTAAGTCTTACTTGTTACTTGTTTTTAAAAAAAAAAAAATCAAAACTTCGGTTTCTATGACTGAACATAATGCACTGAGCAAACCGGGGGTGATTATAAGTGATAACACAGCTTAAAATGCATTCTGATAACAATTAATACACACATTATAAATATGGCTATAAGCTATTATAATGTGTATAATGCCTTATTCATGCACCATAACATGTTATGAATAAATTCATAGGTCATTATTCAAATGGCCTTCATAGATATATAAATGTTACCCAATGTTATAATGTGACATTATGAAGTCATACACTCACACTCATACATTTTTTACATTTTTGGCACATAACTACAACTACTCATGAGTATTTATACAGATCTCTGCCAGGCAGTGCAATTATTATGTATGCTATGTTAGAGTATAAAAATGTATTTATAATGCATAATGAATACTGTGTTCACTTTTTTTTCGAATCCAAGCTGACTACTTAACAGTTAAGGTGTCACTCAAGGACCTCACAACATTCAGTCCAGTGCACAACCTTAACCGCTGAGCCACCACTTTTGCCATTTCCAGAAAAGCTCTGCTAACTAATCCTTTAATTAGAAACGTTTGAATGCTTATTTGTAAATAGCGAGCTCATTTAGCGAAGATTTAAGCCTGAATCGGCGGTTATGAACACCCGGCCTGCAGCTTAGCGCTGTGGATTTTTCCTGCCAGTCTTTAATGCTGGTTCGTTCTTCACAGTTTCTTTAAAAAAAAATGTTCCCTCTCCTCTCTCAACCATACGCCCTTCGTCTCATTCAAACTTCAGCTGTGCTCACTCACTTCCCTCCAGCCTGACAGACACGGAGCTGCTGGATAATTGGAGCTGCTTCAGAGCCAGCTGGCTTACTGCTGCTGACGAATGAAATTGTGTGTGTGTGTGCATGGGTAGGTGTGTGTGTGCGTGTGTGTGTATGTGTGTGTATATGCGTGTATGTGTGTGATATTGGACTGCAGTGAATGAATTAGGCTAAAACCCCTCACAGCTACACGGAATTATGATAAGTGTGTTATTTAGGCTGTATGGCCTGCACATATTTATAATGGAGGAATGGAGAGAGGGAAAAAAATAAATATATAACAGCTAAAGAGCTCTTTTGGCTGTGTATTTATGGCAATTTGTAACACTTCAGATTTCAGCAAGATATGGCAATGGCTGATCTTATGGAAATTTTTTAACTTCCAGCGGTGGCTCTTTTTCACTGAACATACTGGGTTTGGACTCAAATAAAATTTAAAAAATGGCACAGAGATTTTTTTGTTTTTATTTTATAACCAAAAAGCACAATGTATGTGATGTTTTAAGTATTTGGTTATGCTTCAATGCACACACATTATTGCTTTTTTAAATTCATTTTTTTATGAGCACTAAACTAACGCCTGTGTGATGGAATATCAAAACTGATTTCATACAGAACTGGTAGGGATTTGAGCAAGTTATGGCAATGTGGTTGGAATATGTTTGAAAAAGTGAAAATGTTCATGTCTCTAACCTTAAACTTTGAAACCTGCAAAATTTAAACAGTTTTTTATAAATTTGCAAGAATGCTGCTATGACAAGTAATCGTCCCTGACACATCATACCACGTTCTGCAATCTTTAAGCCTCATCTCTGAGTTATTCAGACTATGCAGTCTAATTATACTTGGCTTTAAGAAAAAAAAAATCTGTGCTATGAAAACCGGTTGCACCGAATATATATATAGGTTCTCTTTTGTGTTCCCTTTGTTTTTTTCCCATGGTGATGACAAAATAAGAAGTTTGACATTAACGAAATCCAATACGATTTCATGGGAACGAAGTGATAAGAAAAGGTACAAGCGCTATCTCCACTCCTAATCTAAACTTTAACCTTCATAACCTTTTTATACACACTGAGTTGTGAGACCAGTGCCATATATGAATGAATTTTCTATTTAACATATAGTGCACAATTTGAGGTGCAGCCATTTTGTAGTGTAGTTCAAAATCACTCCAGTACATTATTGCACATTAAATACAGTGCGCAACATCACTACAGTACCACAATGCATATAGATTTCTGTCACAGTATACTTGTACACCAGCGCAGCCAATTTTGTATCTAAGTAATAAAAAATGTTGTTTAACGACCACTAACACCAACAGGTGCTTGTTTGTGGTGTATTTAATACAAATTGCTTCTGTAATTTTGTTGTTTCCGAGTTCACTAGGTAATTTGTAATGTTTATATTGTTTCTATACTGTACTGTAATGCTGGTTCACTATGATGTGTTTCCTGAGCTTTCAGTAGTGTTGAAATCAGTTCAGCGTCTCTGTTACTGTTGTCTCTTATACAGTATGGTGCTCTATTCAGAACGTCTTTTAAGTAAATAGTGAACAAGTGAGCAATGGAGCGATTTCAGATACAGCATATGTTAAAGTTACACGTGCGCAACTTCATATCTGTACCCCAAGGAAACGGTGATAAATGAAATGTGGTCAAAAAGGCAACAATGGAGAATGAAAGCCAAGTAAGAAATTAAATAGAATTTTTATCGGATGATGTTTTGATGAATTTTTTGGAGGTGTGTAATTTGCCCAATTGTTGAAATTCGGTTGAAAATGTGAATAATTTATAGCTGTTATAATAAGTGTTAACAGGAACTAACTAACTTTGTTTTTTTTCCTATAACTAAAATGTACCATGTGTTGTTCTTTAATATATAAAGAGTTGACATTGTTAGCAAGTTTATGTGGTATAAGAGGAATAAAACACTTCAGGACATGCTGTTATTGGAAAATGATCAACTTTTGGTTGATAACAGTAGGTTGTTCACATCAGGCTGCATCACACCACACCATTGTTGATTTTTATTGTTATAACAGTATGCCCCTAAGTGATCTATTCCATATACTGTATATCAAATGTAAAATATATGAGATATCCATTTTTATAAAAGTCTTAAGCACCCTAAATCTTTTATTTTTTCCCCTAGAGGCATAGTTAATGTCTTCTGCATTAATGTGTTGATTTCTAAACATTGATCTTCAAAAAAAAAGAAAGAAAGAAAAAAAGAAATGTTATAGAGTTTTGATATGTCTATAAAAAAATAGTAGCATATTGAGTAATAGAGCACTTTTCAAAAAAAACAACAAAAAAAAAACCATCACTGAGGCTGTCTGGACTTCCCTGCAGAGACAGAAGCGAGAGCCAAAGCCTGCAAGAAAACCTAATACCGCCTTCCAGCTGATTTTCTTATTAAACTGTTGTCACATTTGCATCCACAGCTGATCCAGGAGCCATCATAACGCCACACCCGAATCCAGTCCAGACATTATATCACTCCCACTCACCTGATTACTGAGTGCACCTGTTACCTGTTAAATCCTCATTTAGGTCAGTGTATTTATTTTCTGCTCAGACGCCGAATGTATAATTTTAGCATGGTTTTCCCCTTGCTCAAGTGGATTTGGATTTTCAATAAAAGGCTCACACTTACATCCAACTGCCTCTGCTTCGAGACAGTCATACTTGTACCCCAAGGAAATGAAAATGGTCCCAGGCAGAAAACTGAGACTGACTGTGCATTCAAGTCCTCCTGGGAAGTTTGTATTTACGAGTTGGGAAGTCGTAATTACGGAGTCAGGTGCATTCAAGTCACTTTGATCGGAGCAAGATGGCGGTGTACCTTCTCTTAATTAACTACCAAACATACAGCAGGATTTTTTTAACGCTACTTCAGGAAAATTAAGAACAAAGGCTGCTTTTGCTTTTTTATACTTTTAATCAATTTATAAAGGCACTGTAAGCTTTATCATACATATTATATTGTAATTGTCCAATGCTTTCGTATTTTGTGCAGGAAGTTATCTTGTTTATTGTAAATAAAAAACAAACAAACATAATAACTGAAATCAGCTTCTGAGACTAGTAAACATTTAAATTCAACAAATTTACCAGCTACAGACGATGCATCCATTGATTCCACCATGTTTTCTTACTGACACGCCCCCAACTCAGAAACTTGGAGCTCACAGAAAATCCTCACTCGTAATTACGACTTTGTGGTGCCGTTCATGTGCATTCAACTCAACCGACATGACTTGAATGAGAATGAGAGCAATTTTTTTTTAAAGGATGATTTTTTTTAAAGGAGACCTATGTCCCTTTTTACAAGATGAAATAACTCCCAGGTGTCCCCAGAATGTGTTAAAAATAAGAATGTGTGAAAAAAGTTTCAGCTCAAAATACCCCATGGATCATTTATTATACCATGCTGTAAATGCCCCTTTTTGAGTGGAAGCAAAAACATGCCGTGTGTGTCCTTTTAAATACAGCTACAGCTAAATACAAAGCTTATGAAGCTGAGACATTCTTCTTATCACTATAGATGCTCCAGCACGGAGAACATGGCGGACTGCGTGCAACTCACTCAGGGGAGGATCTATGCTAATAGGGCAGAGTCCGTCACCAGTCGTGGGCGGGGCCTGTTCCGACGTGATGTCACGTCGGATAGAAAATGCGAACCACTCATTTTGAGACGCCGTTTAAGATTTATGGGGAATATTAAAAAAGGTGTGAGTGGATTTTTACCATTATAGGGTGGTTGTGTAAACACACTACCATGTAAAAGTGAATTTTGCATAATAGGTTGCCTTTAAGGTGTACTGATAATTTTGATACCAGAAAATACTATTATTTAAGAAAAAGCTGAGAAATTGTGTGTACTTCATGTACTAGCATTGTGTGTGTGTGATTATATAAAATGTAAAACATTTTCAAGAAATGAAATGTTACAGAGACATTTTGGTGTGTCAGCAAATATTGACTTGATTTATTTTTCTTTTCATTTCTAATTGCTCTTAATACTTTTTTTTCTGTTTACTTTTGAAAGCATCTTTGCTTTATGGACCTGCCCTGTATATAATACTGTATACACAGTATATTTGTGTGTGTGTGTGTGTGTGTGTGTGTGTGTGTGTGTGTGTGTGTGTGTGTGTGTGTGCGAGTTTGTATATGTAGTATATCTTACAGAGTAAACTAATGATGCACTCTCCAGGACAGTGATGTTTGTTGGTGTAAACCCTGCACCCTGCTGACTCGGACCCCCTTATAAATAATCTTACACCAGTACACACTTTTAACAAGCACATACCTGCCCCAGGCCACGCTGTGTACACTGACAAACCATCAACACACCCAAATTAAATAGATTGTCATGGTTGTGTGTGTGTGTGTGTGTGTGTGTGTGTGTGTGTGTGTGTGTGTGTGTGAGAGAGAGAGAGAGAGAGAGACCTGCTTAACAGATCCCAGTCATTTAAGTTCTTTCAGTTATGTAAGTAATGGCGCCTCTGGCTTACTCGAGGACAAATACGACTTCACTCGACATGCCGTTTACTTACACTGTGGCAGACGTGCCAATATTCCTACCACAGTGCTCGGTGTGCAGGGTTTTGTTAGCTCACAGAATATTAAAAGGAAGAAAGCTGACAATTTGTAGAAACTACAACAGTGAGGCTCCCCAGCAGCTCCATAAGATCTGCAATGCTGAGCTTAATTCAGAGTTGCCGACGGCTTTTTAAGCACCGTGTTGCCGACGCTGTTTGTAATAGACCTAAAAGCTCTGATTTAATTGAGCTCATTGGAGACGGCATTGAGCAAAAACCTATTCTTTTTGATTTAATGCTGAGATTCCATTAAAAACTAATAGTGTGTTTAGAGACTGCTTATGCTGCTGCTGTGGCACCGAATCTGTGAACACAACCCATATTAGTGGAGCGTACACTGTTCCCCATATTAGCTCCATTGATTTTCATTAAGTGAATTATCAGAGAACTCCCCTCCACCCATCCACATGCATACACACACACACACACGTATGCAGGAAGCCCCTTCCTTACAGCAAACTGCATAGTTGCCATGGATACTCTTTAATTCAAAAGTGAACATACACTGACCTTGGGATGAGATGCAAAAAATAAGATCATGATCATCACTTCAGCATCTCAAGAAACCAAGGAAAAGCTTAGGAAGCAGACAAAAGGGGTGCTTGGAGGGTCTTCTCTCTCTCTCTCACACACACACACACACACACACACACACACACACACACATACTCTCAGAATATATATTGTATATAAATGACTTTATCTTCTGACATTTTCATTAAGGTGTATGTAGGTGTCTGTACGCTCTCTGCACTAATGTCAGCAGTGGTAAGGTTTTTAGATAATGACACTGGTTAGACAGAAAACAATTTTACACAATTACACAATTACAAAGAGGGTGAGAGGTGAAAATGAAGGTACAGATGTTCTCTGCCAAATATAAAAAGATTTTTTTGATAAACCTGTGTTTTGTTTACAATTGTTTGATATCCATGAGAGCAGAGTATTTTTGTGAATTTTTTAAACAAAATATCAAAAGGTTAAACAATAAAGACAATTTTTCCCAGCATTCTTTGCTCATATTTCCCAAGGGTGCCAATATTAGTGGAGGGCACTGTGTGTGTGTGTGTGCGTGTGTATATATATATATATATATATATATATATATATATATATATATATATATATATATATATATATATATATATATATATATATATATATATATATATATATATATAACTTAATGCTTCTCTTATATATATACTGACATCCTTGGACAGCTCTTTGGTCTTGGCCATGGTGGAGAGTTTTGAATCTGATTGATTGATTGCTTCTGTGGACAGGTGTCTTTTTACAGGTAACAAACTGAGACTAGGAGCAGTTCCTTTAAGAGAGTGCTCCTAATCTCAGCTCATTACCTGTGTAAAAGACACCTGGGAGACCTGGAGTGGCAAAAGTATGTGAACCTCTAGGATTAGCAGTGTGAAAATCTGATGTTGTCGATGTTTTAGGTAATTCATACAAAATTCTAAAGTGTTCACAAACTTTCAAGCACCACTATATATATATATATATATATATATATACACACACAAAAAAATAAAAATAAAAATAATAGTCACCGGAAAAGGAAGGAAATGAGCTGGTAAGTTTTATTGAGCATCTTGCAGAACGCACCACAGACTTTCGCACTCGCTTCTTATTTTTGCAGCAAAACCCAGCAGCCTTCATTGTGTTTTTTGTCTGAAAAGTGTCTCTTACATAATATGCTGCTCTCTTTAATGACATACAAACATTTTTCTGTAACATTTAATTGTGTGCTAGAAAACTAATGTTTGGGAATCTAAAATGTTTTTTGTACTGACTTCATAATGTAGTGTGTGTGTGTGTGTGTGTGTGTGTGTGTGTGTGTGTGTGTGTGTATGTATGTATGTATCATTTGTAGCTGTTTGTATTCCAACAGCATTTCTATGTCTATGCCAAGAGGAACATAAAAATACATTACATACAGTATACATGGGAATAAAATCTATTTATACAAAATACTAGACTCCAGGAACTTATTATTGTACAACAACGTTTCTGTGACCTTAGTATCAAACCCAGGATTGGTTATATCCATTATTACTCAAATCAATCCGATTTTTGCTTGTGGGAAATTTGTTGTAAGATTGGAATTTCTCCCTCTCTGGTACTAACATGATTGCACAAAGAACATGTGGAAGAACATTTCGTAACATGGGTTGTGCTGCGTCCTTCACCATGTGGATTCATATGTAGATTGTGATAGACATCCTTTTTTGGAAGGATAAAATGCTTACATATAAAGAGACTTGATTATATTTTTTTTGTTATTATATTCACACTGTATACTATTATATTTGCAGTGTAAGTGATTTTTGTGTGAAAGCTGCAATTTTGTCTGAGTCATATCATTAGCTATGTATTTTAACTGCTTTGGTTAAAAAAAGAAGTTTAAAAGAAATAAACTTAGGATGGGTATCGATATCAGCTGATACTCAAGCTTTCATTACTGTTATCGTAAAAAAAAAAAAAGTGGTGTAACAGAATCAAATCTGTATGACCATCACACTTACTGAGTAACAGATGACAGAGCAAAATCTCTCTCTTCAAACAATAGCTTGTCTTTTAGAGATGCGGTTAGCTACCACTCTAACATTTTGTGCTTTCTTGCTTTCCTAACTGCAAGATCACAATATAGAACAAAGCAAATAGTACCCCGTCATCTGGCTAGTTAAAATGCTAGCTAAAATGCAAAGCTTTGCTAAATGAAAAAAGACTTCTCTCTGTTATTATCTATCAGTGCGCTGCTCGAGCAGGTCTACAGAGTGAGTTTACAAGCTGTCCATGTGTCTTTGAGGCTGATTGTCCTGAGCTATGTGGCTGACAGAACGCAGAAGAGGAAAGGGTTATTTTCTGCTTTAGGCTCTGTGTTAACTCATACCAGAAATTTCAGGCCAGGTCTTTGGCTGTACTACTTTCAGGCTTGATGATGTAGGATGTTTCTGACCTGGTGTATGATAGGTCCATCCAGAATGTCTCACTGATTCAATCTTGACAGTCCTGACTGTGAATTATATGACAGGAACCTTATGTTTTAGAATAAAATGTTCTTATTTGATAATGTTTTTTTTATTTTATTTTGTTTTCGGTTTTAACCAGTGTGTAATAATAACCTTGATACAGATGAGTCTAACATAAAATTGTGATTATCAGCTATTCACTCAGGTAGCTAACTTTGTCACACTAGCAAACTTCCATACTGTATCATGTAAGTGCAGATAATTTATTTTGTGCAAACAAAACAACCAAAAACCATGAAAAAAATTAACCATAAATGTGAACTGTGGGTACAAGGCAAGAGACATACAGACTATAAGCAATAATGTGGCACACACAACAACAACCACAACTACAAGACAGAGGTAGCTCAGTGGTTAAGGTATTAGATTACTGATCGGAAGATAATGAGTTCAAATCCCAACACTGCCAAGCTGCCACTGTTGGGCCCTTGAGCAAGACCCTTAGCCCTCAATTACTCAAATGTGTAAATGAAATAAATGTAAGTCGCTCTGGATAAGGGCCAAATGCTGTAAACTACAACAAAAGATTGAGACACTGAAAAACTAGAACTTAAACATAATAGTAGTGAGGCATAACAAGACACCATTTTTTTTGAGAGTGATTAGTGAGGCATGTGATGTGCTGGTGCTGATAGTAGTTGTACTTCTGTGCCCTTTGGCGCTACCATGACACATATGATTTGAATTTTATAATGTTTAACTATTATTTCAGATAACAGAGCGAAAATTAGGACTTCCATCAAATGTTTTCTCAGTTTGTTTTCTCTTCAGTCATTTCAGACACCAGTCCACCATCATTTCATTGTCATTGCATGCAGTTTTATGGAAATTGGCTAAGGAAACAATTCACCATACCGGCTTGAACGTCGCCCGGGTCAACAAGGTTCGCGCTGGTGCGCTCCCACTCCGGCGCCCAGTGGAAAGTCAGCTAGGAGGACAGAAGAACAGAAAGAAGCATAACAGAAAGAACATCCTGAGAATTGCAGAGTGGAATGTGAAGACCCTACTAGACAGAGAACGCTCAAAGAGACCAGACTGACAGACTGCTCTAGTAGCTAAAGAACTTGAGAAATACAGTATAGATATTGCAGCTCTGTGCGAGACCCGCTTGGCCCAGTCAGATAGTCTGGTTGAGAATGGATACACTTTTTTCTGGAGCGGTAGAGGAGAACAAGAGAGAAGAGAGGCTGGAGTCGGATTTGCTATCAGGAACAACATAGCAGGGAAGATGGAACAGGATCCAACGCCTGTTAGTGATAGAATAATGACCCTTCGCCTGCCTCTGCAGAGGGAAGTTTATCTAACAATGATCAGTGCTTATGCTCCAACCATGACCAACCCTGAAGAGACCAAAGAGGATTTTTACAATCAACTGAGAGATGTGCTGAGACAAGTTCCCACCAACGACACTTTGAAGAGAGCTGCTTTCGATACAGCGGAAGAAGTACTGGGCAGACCAGACAGGAAGCATCAAGACTGGTTCAGGGAGGATAATGAACAGCTAAATAAGCGGCCCGAGGAGAGGAACATAGCTAGAAGTAAGCAACTATCACAGAACACTAGAGCAAACAAAGCAAAACTCATGGAAGCAAGAAGCAAGCGTCAGCAATACACCAGAGAAATGAAGTCTCAGTGGTGGGAGGAGAAAGCGGAAAGTTTACAACTTGCAGCAGATAGAAATGACATGAAAGAATTCTACCAAGGACTTAGAGAAGTGTATGGCCCACAAAAGAGAGGAACAACCCAGTTAACCACAGTAAATGGAGAAACAGTCCTCCAGGACAAAAATGAGATACTCGGATGTTTTGCAGAGCATTTTAACCAACTACTGAACATCCCAGGAAATACTGACCAAAGAGCGCTGGATAACATCACTGAAAGACCGGTAATAAGTAGTCTTGATGAAATACCAGATTTCACAGAACTCCTCAATGCCATAGAAATGACGAAGGAACGTAGAGCACCCGGTAGATGTGGAATCCCAGCAGAGATATGGAAACATGGCGGCCTCAAATTACAAAAGAAATTGTTTGATTTGATCAAGAACATCTGGGAAAAAGAGGAAATGCCACAAGACTGGAAAGATGCTAACATCATGCCGATATTCAAGAAAGGCGATCGAAAGGACTGCGGAAACTATCGTGGAATATCTCTACTGTCTATAGCTGGGAAGATCATGGCCCGCATTCTACTAAACAGATTGAATCAAGAAATATCTCCTAACATACTACCCGAGACACAGTGTGGATTCCGTGGATGGATATGGTGTTCAGTCTTCGGCAAATCCAGGATAAATGCCAGGAACAGAACATGCCACTTTATGCCGTATTCATCGACTTTGCAAAGGCGTTTGATACGGTATCAAGAGAGGGACTCTGGATAGTGCTGAAGAAGTTTGGATGTACTGAAAAGGTTGTGAACCTGATCAGATCCCTGCATGATGGCATGCAGGCACAGGTAGTTCAAGGACAGTCAACTTCCAACGAGTTTCCAGTAACAAAAGGTGTAAAGCAGGGCTGTGTACTGGTCCTACATTGTTCTCGCTGTACCTAAGTGCTATGCTAGAAGTTGCTTTTAGAGATGTGAGAGAAGGAGTCTACATCCAGACAAGACATAATGCAAACCTCTTCCAAGTCTCCCAGTTCGAATCCAAGACACGCACCACCAAATACCTTGTTAGAGAGATGCTGTTTGCAGATGACAGTGCTCTGGTGGCTCACTCAGCAGAAGATATGCAGTTACTTATGGATCGGTTTGCCAAAGCTGCTGCTCAATTCAGTCTAAAGATCAACATAAAGAAAACTGAATGCTTGTACCAACCTGTGAAGCTGCTCAATCCACCACTCGAACCTGAGGAAATTACCATCAACAACGAGCCTCTGGTTCAGTGTACAGATTTTAGGTACCTGGGCAGCACGGTATCAAACAATGCAAAAATTGATAAAGAGCTGAGACACAGGACAGGAAATGCCAGCGCAGCTTTCGGTAAACTGCAGGATTGTCTGTGGAAAAACAGGCATGTGTCTGTCAGGGTTAAGTGCAAAGTGTATAGAGCAGTGGTATTGACAGCCTTGCTGTATGGAGCAGAGACATGGACTGTTTATCGAACACAAGTTAAGAGACTTCACGCATACATGATGAGACAGCTCAGATCAATTATGAACATCAACTGGAAAGACAAAGTCACAAACAAAGAAATACTGCAGCGCGCTGGCCTACCGTCAATGGCCGACATCTTAATAGAAAAAGGCCTCAGGTGGCTTGGTCATGTGCACAGGATGGAAAATGAGCGTCTACCTAGACAGCTGTTGTACTCTCAACTTTGTGAAGGGAAACGGAACCATGGCAGACCGAGGATATGATACAAGGATGTAGCAAAGAGAAACATGAAGTGGAGAGAAATCGATATAGAGAGGTGGCAAAGGACCGCAGACAACAGAGTGGCATGGAGAACAGCCATAAAGCCGAAGCCATAGAACAGTCATTGTCGAATCGACCGACTGCAAGAGAGAGAGGCAAAATATAGGAATGGGGCCCTATTCAGTGTTTTATCGTTGATATTTAAATTCCAGCATACGTTATTTAGCATTAATAATTAAAAATATATATCATTTGCATTTTTTTAGGGGGCCCTTGGCTTCCCGGGGCCCAAGGCGATTGCCCACCTTTGCCTAGTGGTAAGTCTGCCCCTGTGTACATATTATTAGCGATGGAACCGATCTGATAACCAGGATCGGAAAATGGCGGATTAGATATCGGAGAAAATAAATTTGATCTTATAACAAATACAGCCTGAAATATCAGAGAATTACTTGTACCACACGAGTATAAGGCAGGTTAAAGTAGCTCATGTGTTAACAACAGTAGCCCTGGTAGCAAAGTAAATAATTTGGAGTAGCTCTCATATCAGCTTTATGGAAATACTTTACGGCAAAGGACGCATTTTTGGAAAATATTAATATTTTGGACCTGGAAGTGTTTACATATAAAGAGTCTTGATTGCATTTTTTTTTTTTTTTTTGCTATGATTTGATTTTATTACATTTATACTTATATTCATGCAATGTACATGATTTTTGTGTGAATATGAATAAAAAAGCTTTGTTTTTTTCCCCTGTACTTTTTAAGTCAAATGGCTCAGTTAAAAAAAAACTAGTTTTAGTGGTTTTTTAAAGGAAAAAAAATATTGGATGGGTATCGATATTGGCTGGTCAAGTTTTCAGTATTGTTTCAGAAAATAGAAAACATGGTATCGTGCAGTCGCTACATATTAATACATTCATGCAGTCATGGATTTGGCTTTTACCTTAACCCACTTTCTATTATATACATAATATATACTCCACATGAGGGAGCTATTAATCAATTAGCTTTTGTGTGCATTATTGTTTGGACTGGAGAATTTGCCATGAAGCACTGCACTTATGTGAAATAAAAGCAACAACACATCCTACGCCAATGCTGCAATCACAGTATGACAATGAGTGATGCCGGAAACATTCACTCAGAATAGCCGATCGATGAAAGCATTTAAGATACTCACATACTGTATCTTGAACGTAAATTACTATTGTATAGGTATTTTTGCCATGTACTGCACTCATTAACCAAAGGCCTACAGCCAGGATTGTTTCTCAAATTATAGATATAGAGCTGTTAATCATCTATGAACAGAATTAGTACCAATATTGAGCCCAGACATCTTCATCTGGGTTGTGTAGATGTGCCTGCACTCACAGGAAAAAAAACTCACAACGGTTCTCTTGTAACAGTTGATTTGCATCATTGACATGTGTGGACTGTGTGTGTCCTTTCTGGTATTTCCTGCACACTCTGTGTCATATGTTGCAAGTATGTGATATGTTGATCGTGAGTTTGCATCATGGGTTGCATGTTGTTTCATAATGATTTGCATAAAAACACAAAACCCACCATTGCATCTTGCACCGCTTGTTACCATACTGTTACCAAATTCTGATCCTCATTCTGAGCCCAAAGATATAATACCAACTTAGACAATCTTGTACTTCTTCCACTTCAGTATAAAACAATGGAGTGCTAATTTCTTCCATTATCATTTCTTGTATTATCAGGGTTCTCATGCATCCAGCTCAAAATGTAAAGACAATCATAGAAAACGCCTGAAAAATAAGGACGGTTATACTATAAAATATCTTGGATATATACACTCACTGAACACTTATTTAGGAACACCTGTGCACATACGCTTTCATGCAATTATCTAATCAGCCAATTATGTGACATACGTGCAATGCATAAAATCATGCAGATATGGGACAGCAGCTTTGGGTAATGTTCACATCAACCATCAGAATGGGGGAAAAATTTGAACTCAGTGATTTTGATCGTGGCATCATTGTTGGTGCCAGATGGGCTGGTTTGAGTATTTCTATAACTGCTGATCTCCTTGTATTTTCACACACAACAGGCTCTAGAGTTTACTCAGAATGGTGCAATAAAGAAAAAAAACATCCAGAAACACCTTGTTGATGAGAGAGGTCAATGGAGAATGGCCAGAATTGTTGGAGCTGGCAGAAAGGCTACAGAAACTCAGATAACCAGCAGAAAAGCATTTCAGAAAGCACAACTTGAGGTGGATGGGCTACAACAGCAGAGGACCACGTCGGGTTCCACCAGCCAAGAACAGAAAGCTGAGGCTGCAGTGGGCACAGAACTGGACAGTTGAAGACTGGAAAAACATAGCCCGGTCTGATGAATCTCGATTTCTGCTGAGGCAGACATATGGTAGGGTCCGAATTTGAATCCATGGACCCAACCTGCCTTGTGTCAGCGGTCCAGGCTGGTGGAGGTAGTGTAATCGTGTGGGGAATGTTTTCTTTGCAAACTTTGGGCCCCTTAATACCAATCAATCATCGCTTGAATGACAGTTTGAGTATTGTTGCTGATCATGTGCATCCTTTCATGGCCACAATGTACCCATCTTCTAATGGCTGCTTCCAGCACGATGATGCACCATGTCACAAAATTAATCTCAAACCGGTTTCATGAACTTGACAATGAGTTCAGTGTTCTTTGGTGGCCTTCCCAGTCACTGGATCTGAATCCAATAGAACACCTTGGGGATGTGGTAGAATGGGAGATTCGCAGCATGAAAGTGCACCTGAACAATCTTCAGGAATTGTGTGATGCAATCATGTCAACAAGGACCAGAGTCTCAAAGGAATTTTTCCAACATCTTGTGGAATCCATGCCATCAACAAATGAGGCTGCCTTGAGGGCAAAGGGAGGCCCTACCCAGTATTAGTATAAGACTGGATAAACACTTAAAAGGACGTTCACGGGTTCTTCAATGGTTCTTTGAATAGATAAGGGTCCATAACATCCTATAAAGGTTCTACTTGGTGCAAAGACTCTGTTTGTGGTTTGACACTTTATTTATTTATTTATTTATTTTTAAGAGTGTATGGGAGAAATAAGCTAAAGTATGCAGTTAATGTATATTTCTGCTAATGACCCACTCTTTGCAGCATGCAATGTAACAGAGATTTAGGTCATTATGTTTAAAGCACACATTTGTTATCGATGAATAATTCAGTGAATCTGTACATTTGCGTCACACATACAGTGCTGTTCTGGCTGTTCTTTGATATGTTACTCATCGGTTTAAAAGCAACTTTGTTTTTCTTGCTAGTTACAGTAACCTCAGCCAGGATCCATCTGTGCATAATTTGTTCTGTTTGTCTGTTTGCAATATTACAGACATGTAAGGTGTTGGTCATGGTGCTGTGAGTTATTTTCAGATAATCACCTTCAGGGCTGTCAATGTTTATTTTCCTATAACAGCACATCCTGAAGTGTTTTATTATTCTTATACCACAGCAATTTGTTGACAATCTTAACCACAGCAATTTTTAGTTTGACATGTCACAATTTTATCCATTTATATTTAATGTTGTCGAATGAGACAAGTTAGTTCCTATTATTACTTACGGTTTAGCAGATATAAACAGTTGTTCTCTCACCAGCCTCCCTTTTCTCTCTGTTTAATTAATAAAACACAAAATGACATGTTACAGAGAAACCAGAAATCTGCTGTATCATAAAGACTTTCAAAGTGTACACAAAGTGACACTGGAGACTCCAGACTTCCATAAATATTAAATAAACATCTCCTTACCAAATAAAAAAAAAAACATATCAGTGAATATATGTATTTGTTAAATAACAACACATTATTTTTATTTGCTTTTTATTAGACTTAGATTATGTGGAGTGCCGTCCATACAAGTTACTGTAGAAATGAGAATGGATTAATATAAACCCGTGAGCTGCAGCTGGAACTACTGTCAGAGCTCCTGTTTACGGAAAATTAATCAACACCTTCTGACCAATGAGAATTCAATTCAGCAGTCACACATTAATAAATCATATACTGGGACAGTAATGCTAACAGTCAGAATGAAAACTAGAGTTTTAAAATGGAGGAAATGAACAGAGATCTCTCAAGATACACACAGCATGAAATGAAGAGTGAGGAGAATTTTATTTATTGAGTAAGAGAAGTAAGCAAGGGTGTTTTTTGTTTCTCAAACTGAAGTTGGACAGGACTTGATTCGATGTCACATGTGACCACAATGAACTGATTGACACGATCAAAAATCAGGATAATTGTGTGGGAAAATAGCGCTGCCAATCAAGGACTCATGCTGTCTGTAATCGGCACACAGGATGACTGGCAGAATCGGCATGCACGCCAGTAACACATACTTCAGCTGTAATTATACACCTCAGCGCCAGAATGGATAGAATGATAGCAAAATAATACCTAAAGCAACTAACAATCTAACAAGAGTGAAATTACCGAAAGCAGATTACTTTGGCCCCAGACTGACACAGCCTCACATTCACCTCCTGTCACACATTCCTATTTCCCCTGACCCACTTGGCTAATCTCCCGAGAGCCTTTAGGAGTGTATCTTTCAACTCCAGAGCCGGTGACCGGAAAAGTGTCGGGGAAATGGCATACAAGCCCAGAGCATTCAACCTCCTCCAGCTCCCTGATGCACACTGCAAATCACAAAGAAAAGATAAATACAAATCCATGTATGCCCTCTGGTATGATCAGGATTAGAGAGTTATTACAGCAGTGAAGGAAAGGACACTTCAAGATTTAGCTGTGTAGTTTTTTGGGGTTTTTTTGCCTCTTGATAATTTGTGGATGCTTCTTCTGATATTGAGGTGTCATAGATCATCCCTGCTTCTGTCTGGGCTTCTCAGCAATCTGTCTCACTGGTCTATTAAACACTGGACCGGCAAATGAACTCCACATTTCTTATTTTCTACCCACATTTAAACGCTATTCAGTCTGCACAGCTACAGTCCGTTCTGAAGGGATGAAGCCTACGCAGAGCACTTCAATAGGGGACAGCTATTTGTAGTCTCTTTCCTAACCAACGTGATGATGAAGTCTTTACTTTAAAGGTCTTTCAAAACAGTCATGGAGTGAATTTTGGTGTTCTTTTTGTGCTGTTATCCAACTTTAAATACGTTTTTGCAGCTTGGTATACCTGATCATAACTAACCGATTGGAAATGCAGGGCACTTAGAAGAGGGAAACAAAGCAGCTGTTTGAAGCTTTGTTCCAAAACATTTACAGTGCCTTTTATAAGTATGCACCCCCTTGAACATTTCCACATTTTACTGTGTCACAACCTAGAACTGAAACTGACTTAATTAGGATTAATAAGGAGGTCACAGAGGCATCCTAGCGGCCAAGCATAAGTCTTAACATGATGCTACCACCACCATGTTTCACTGTGGGGATAGTGTTCTCAGGGTGATGAGCAGTGTTGGCTTTCAGTCACACATAATATTTTGTGCCAAGGTCAGAATGTTAAATTTTGGCCTCATTAGACCAGAGAAAATTTGCCAACATGCCTTTTTGCAGACTTCAAAAGGGATTTCATATGGCTCACTGCTCTTCCATAAAGCCCAACTTTGTGTCTGTGCTATGGTTGTCCTGCGGACAGCTTCTTCCATCTGAGCTGTGGATCTCTCTACCTCCTTCAGAGTCACCCTTGGTCTCTTGGTTGTTTCTCTGACTTATACCCTCCTCAACCAGTCACTGACATTTGGTGCATGGCTTTCTAATTAGTTGTACTTAATGGTGTGTTGTGGGATGTTCAAAGTTCAGGACATTTTTAGAAGCAAACCCTATTTGATACATTTCCAGTCGGCATTCCAGTTCATCCCAAATGTATTTAGTGAGGTTGAGGTCAGGGTTCTGTGCAGGACACTCAAGTTCTTCCACTTCAACCATGGCAAACCATGTCTCTATGGACCTTGCGTCTCCAGTGGCATTGCCATGCTGGAACATGTTTGGGACTCTTAGTTTTAGTGAAGGGAAACTGTAGTTACATCATACAAAAACATTCAAGACAATTGTGTGCTTCCAACATTGTGGCAACAGTTTGGGTAAGAAGCACATATGGGTGTGATGGCCAGGTGTCCACACAGTTTTTCCATATAATGTAATAGACCATATCTACATTAAAAGAAATCATCAAAATTCTCTGGGAACAAAGGCTGAAGAAGGACTGTATCAGGTTCTCCAAGATGCTTGGAAGAACCTTTCAGCTGATTTCCTTATGAAATGGCACAGCAGTGTACCTAAAAGTATTTGCACGGTTTTACATACAAAGCAAATTAGAAATGGATTTATTTATTAAAATGGCTTCCTACTCATTATAGTGCTTTTTTATTTGTAACTTTTAGTTATTATTTAAATATATTATATTTTCAAATGCTAAATGGCATAAGTGTCAGTAAAGTTGTGACAGTAGAGTAATGGCATTGAAATTTCATTATAGTGAGTTTCAACTGCCTCTTATTTTCAAACATTTGAAAAACATTCTCTTGGTAAAAGGTGGAGCCCTTGCTGGAAGTAGAGCCCAGTCATGATCACCTCAGTCAATTTCATTGCAAAATCTTACCCTTTTTTATCAGTACCCATTACCGACCCTTATTCTTTCATTCTTCATTATTGGACTTTAGCATATTTTCTCAAACTACTCTGTTTTGTTGTTGTTTTCTGACTTTGTCACTAGATTTTATTTTATATTTTACTCTTTTACTTGGATTGTTAATAAACACTCTTTACTTGTGTGATTTTATCCTGGAAATATGTGGATTATGATTATTATAAAAAGACACCCACTCATTTGAAACAATGAATCTCATAGAGGACACATGAAATATGCAGCAGAATATGCAAAGCCAATATCCACACAGTCTCAGAGCCAAACTCAGAGACATCATTGGATCTGATGTCCTTGACCATGTTCTTGTTCCAGGCAGTGGAGGCAAACATATCTGTTCTCACATGTGCTCCTTAGCTTTCTGACAGTTCAATAATCCATAGCACTATTTGTAGTATTTGTTAAGGTTCTCCTGACATTTTGGGCACCCCAGGCTCTTTAAAATCTGAAAAATCCAAAATATTTAGACCATTATCATCATCCAATCAATGGGTACAAGTAGGAGGCTCTGCTCACTTCTCAATCAAGGAAACCAGTGTCTGAAAACATAATATACCTGCACAATGTACATATGAAGGGACCTGTAAGGAAATGGTTTGAGACACAAATCAACAACAGCACTATAAATACATGCCGAAGTTTGCTAGTCCCAAAAGTTGAAGAAATTATGAGAAAATGAATAATGTAATAATGGAAATAAGCAAACAAATTTTTGGTGACAACATTAGCTATTTTTCATCCATTTTCTGTACTGCTTATCCTACACAGGACCTGGAGCCTATCCCAGGGGACTTGGGGCACAAGGTGGGGGACACCCTGGACAGGGTGCCAACCCATCTCAGGGCTCAATCACACACACAAGCTATGGAAGATTTAGAGATACTTTGTCGGGAGGTAATATAGTAAGAGAAACACAAAGACAACACAACACTTTTTTTTTTTTTTAAATAAAAATTGCTAATTTAAGTACTTCAGGAAGAGATAGGTCTTTAGATGTCATTTGAAGACTGCCAGTATCAGCTGTTTGGACATCTAGGGGAAGTTCATTCCACCACCAAGGTGCCAAAACAGAGAAGAGTCTTGATGCATGCCTTCTTTGTACCCTGAGAGATGGTGGCACCAGTCTAGTGGTGCTAGAGGATCAGAGGGAGTGTGGAACAATGCAGGGTGTGATGAGTGATTTGAGGTAAGTGGGTACTCAGGTGGTAGAGTGGGTTATCCACTAATCTTAGGGTTGGTGCTTCGATTCCTGACCTCCATGTGCCGAAGTGTCCTTGGGCAAGACACTGAACCCCAAGTTGCTCCTGATGGCAGACAAGTGCCTTGCATGGTAGCTCTGCTGCCATTGGTGTGTGTGTGTGAATGGGTGAATGAGATACAGTGTAAAACGTTTTGTAGAAATTGCAAAGGTTAAAAGGCACTATATAAGTGCAGACCATTTGCTGGTCCATTTTTGGCTTTGCAGGCAAGCATCAGTATTTTAAATCTGATGAGGGCAGCTACACGAAGCCAGGAGGGAGCGTAGCAGTGGAGTGGTGTGGGAGAATTTAGGAAGATTGAAGACAAGTCGAGCAGCTGCATTCTGGATCAGTAGCAGAGGTCAAATGGCTCTTAGAGGCAGACCTGACATGACTTGACATTTCTCAGAGGAGAAATCAACATGAGCATGTCAGATTAACAATGTGAGAGGAAAAGGACAGTTGATTGTCCATGGTTACCTCGAGGTTGCGTGCAGTAACCAAAGGTGGGATTAGAGAGTTTTCCAGAGAGATCACAAGATCCTGACATGGTGATGAATCACCTGGGATGCAGCAGTTCAGTTTTGCTAGGATTAAGTTTGATGAGCTGCCATCCATGATGAGATGTCTGCCAGACCTGCTGAGATCTGAGCAGAAACAAGAGGATCTAAGGGAGGGAAGGAGAGGATGAGTCATCCTCATAGCAGTGGTATGACAACCCATGTGAGGATATGAGCTCACCAAGAGATCAAGTATAGAGGGAGAACTGAAGAAGACCAAGTACTGAGCCTTGTGGGACACCAGTGGAGAGTCTGCAGGGAGCAGATATGGATCCCCTGGTATGAGCGACCTTCCAGGTAGGAAGCAAACCTCTGCCATGCTGCACCATGAATTCCGAGACTCATTAGGGTGGACAAGAGAGTCTTCTGGTTCACTGTGTCAGATGCTGCTGAAAGGTCAAGGAGGATGAGGACTGATGCCAGTTTGGCTGATATAGCAGCATGTAGCTTCTCAGTGACAGCCAAAAGGGCAGCCTCTGTGGAATATGCTGCTTTGAAGCCGGACTGGTTAGGATCTTGGAGGTTGTTATGTGAGAGATAGAGAGATAGTTGATTGTAGACAGTGTGTTCATGGATTTTAGAAAGAAAAGAGTGAAGTGATACCGGTCGGTAGTTGCCAATGTCAGAGGGATCCAGAGTGGGTTTCTTCAGGATGGGAATAACCCTTGCTCTCTTGAATGCTATTGGTACATGACCAGGTGATATGGAGCCATTGATGATAGTTGTGATGAAGGGGAGGAGGTCTTGTGTGATGGTCTGGAGCATTGTGGAAGGGATTGGATCCAATGGTCAGGTGTTAGGATTGCAGGACAAGATGACCTGCAGGATCTCTTCTGATGCCAGATTAGAAAAATGTGCCAGGGAAGGAAAGTGGAATCCTCAGTGGGTAGTGTAGAAGTTGGGGTAGAAGTGAAGGTCTGGCAGATTTTTTCAATCTGCCCATCATAAAAGGTGGCAAAGTCTTCAGCAGTCAGGGAGGATGGAGCAGGAGGAGCCGGTGGGTTGAGTAGTGAAAAGATGTTGTGGAGCTTGTGAGGGTGTTGTGCAGAAGTTTACAGCTTTTCCTTGTAGAAGGCAGTCTTAGCAGAAGTCACTTCAGATGAGAGCATGGTAAGAGGCTAGATCTGTTTCGAGTTGTGATTTCTTACACTTTCTCTCTGCTGTTTTTAGTTCTGTCCGATTGCTATGTAACAAATCTGACAGCCAAGGAACAGAGTAAGAAATCTTCCTGGGTTTAGAGGATAGAGGGCAGAGGAGGTCCATGGATGAGGAAAGTGAGGATAGGAAAGTGTCTCTGGCTAACTCCAATGGCAGGGAGGAAAATGAGTCGGGTCTGGAAGGGATGATAGGGTGCAGAAGCTATGGAGGAAGGAGAGATAGAATGGAGGTTTGGATGGGTAGGAGAGAAGTATTGATAGCTGATTTTAGACAGGATAGGGAGGGTGAAGGATACCAAGTGATGATCAGAGGTGTGGAGTGGGGTAGCATTGATGTCTGTAGCTGGAGAGGGGTGACTGAAGACCAGGGCCGGGACATTTCCTAGCCTGTGTGTGGGTGGGCAGCTGTTGAATGTCAAGGAGAAGGAATGCAGAAGAGGGAGAAGACAAGAGGACTCAAGCTTGTCAGAGGAGAGGTCGAAGTCTCCAAGGACTGTAAGAGGGGTGCTGTCAGTAGGGAAAATGACTGAAGAGCATGTCCATTTCTTCAAGAAAGGGCGGTAGATGACGATGATGAGAAGGTTGATCAGGGAGGTAACTGTAACTGCATGGAATTCAAAGGATGAGATGTTGAGATGAGACAGGGAGAGAGGTGTGAAGCACCATCTCCGAGACATCAGCAGACCTGTACCACCACCCCTTCCAGTTTCTTGTGGAGTATGAGAGAAAACATAAGCAGAGGATAGAGCAGCCAGTGTAGCTAAGTTCTGTGGAGATATCCATGTCCCAGTTAGAGCCATAAAGTCAAGAGAGTAATGGGAAGCTAAAGCGGAGATGAAATCAGCTTTCTTTACAGCAGACTGGCAATTCCAGAGCCCAGCTACCACTGCTGTTTGAGATCGAGACAACAGAGGAGGTTAGATGAGGTTACTGGTAGTTCAGCCTCTGGTTTGTGGATGAGAGCTTCTAGGTCTGAGAGAGGTGACAACAGAGATAGGTTTGAGGCACATGTCTAGTCAGGAATGAAGTTAGTAAAGACAGGGCTGAGAGGGAACTGGTAACACTTAACTGAACAAGAAGAAATAAATGCTACTAAACTTTGATACTTTATCTAAATTTATGCTTCAAACCGCTACAGGATAACCATCAATATATCTTAGCAAGCCCTGGCCACAATTCACACCATAAGGGAGAATTAAATTACCCTTGATTAACCACCTGAGAGAACTAATTAGCATAAACTAACACTTTACAGGATTTGGCAGACACCCTTATCCAGAGCAACTTACATTTTGATTTCATTTATACACCTGAGCAGTTGAGAGTTAAGGGCTTTGCTCAAGGCCCCAACAGTGGCAGTGCCAGGATTTGAACTCACAATCTTCTGATAAGTAGCCTAACATCTTAACCACTGAGCTACCACACTTCCAAGCAACGCTACAGAATCAACAATACTATACAATACAGCAATTCTAGTGGCAAGACTCTAGATCCAACTGAGTCAAGTAGATAGTACACAAAGGTCAGAATCCTACCTTACCAGTAGAGTAATTTCAAGTAAATTCAAGATAGAACAACTTAAAGCCCACTTTAAGTTGTGAGTTGTGAGTTAAAGCACAACTTATGCAAATAAATTTGCTCATATTCAATATATTTTCACTTGCTAAGATACTATTTATTTTGCAGTGGAAGAGGAGTGCCTGTGCAACTTGTCAGCATTTAGACCACTGTATGTTGCCATATTTAAAGTAGAACCGGCCCATGACATTGACAACATCAATAATCATCCCAATGTTTTGTCTCTAGTTGCACTGCAAAATTAAAATATTGACATTGAAATAACACCAACTAAACATTTTGTTCATTTTGTCCCCCAAGCTGTGACCTGATTGGTTGGGAAAAGCAATGTGCTTGATGTCACTTGGCACTTATCTGAACTTTTTTAAACAACTTCTGAAAGCATATCACTGTGAAGAAAAACACCCAGACAGCAGCCGGTTTTAAAAGCAGCCATGTTCTGCCTGCTTAGTGTGGGTTTCCTTGTAAAATGAGTGTTGGTGGATGAGGAAAAAATGCAAAGTGTGACTACAGCTTGAGTACGCAGCTTTTATTATGTTACAGACACATTCCCATTGTTGTAGGGTTTTACATAGAACCTTTAAAGGGTCCTCCATAGGGAATGAAAATATGCATCGTGGTGCTAGATCAAGGGCCATGTTCTCAACCTGGTATTAGCATCCATCTTGGGTGATCCAATCACTAGTAGGCAGGCAGGATAGGAAGCTGTTCATACCATTCCATGTGGCGTGAATGTGTCTCCAGAGATCACTTGTGATCGGATTTCATGAATAAATTTGACTAGGTGGTACTTTGGTGTTGTCGACAGAGACATGTAGATAAAGTGTTTCATTTCCTCTATTGGCATTATCAAAGTTTTTGAATAAATTCTATTTGCAGTTTTAATTGGGATATTTTACTTAATTTTACAGTAATATTCTCACATTGAAACCTGGGATTTTTTTTTTCATTTAAAATTGGAAATATACAAAAGGTTTTAGAATTTTGAAATATTTAAAACAAAAAAAAAGTAAAAGTTTAATATCTTGAATATTTAATATTCAAAATTCTGCACTATTTCTAAGTCCCTATATAAATGCGCGCAAATGTGTGATATTGACCATGTTAACTGCCTTGTACAAAAGGTCAGATTTTCCTCATGTATAATCTCTTCTATTGAAGCATGTGTTCATGCTTTGGATTTGATGGATTTGATTTTAAATGGATCATAAGGTTTTGCATAAACTTGTGGAGTCCATGCCAGCTTGAGTGCACACTGTCATTAAAGAAAAAAGGGGACATACCAAGTACTAAGAAACTCTGAAATTCATGTAAATATTTCAAAGATTTTACTTTTCACTCAAGTTGCTGTCAATAATATCATTTGTAATGAAAATTGTTGTATTAAATTAGAAAAGTTGTTAATAAGAAAGGTCAGATAAAAATGGCCAGATGGATTTGAGCTGCCAGGAAGGAGATAGTAACTCATATAAGCAATCTTTACAACCGTGGTGAGCAGAAAAGCATCTCGGCATGCACAAAACATAAAACCTTTTGGTGGATGGGCTACAACTGGACAGCTGAAAATTAGAAAAATAAATCACCTGGTCTTTCTCCAACGTTCAACCGTCCAATTTGGGTGAATCTTTGCCCATGATAGCCTGAGATTCTTGTTCTTGGCTGACAGGAGTGGAACCTGATGTGGCCTTCTGCTGTTGTGGTCCATCCACCTCAAAGATTGATGTGTTGTGCATTCTGAGACGCTTTTCTGCTCACCACAGTTGTAAAGAGTGATTATATGAGCTCCTATAGACTTTCTGTCAGCTCAGACCAGTCTGGTCATTCTCCTCTGATCTCTCTCAACAAGGTGTTTCAGCCTGCAGACCCTCAGCTCACAGGATGTTTTTGTTTTCTGCATCATTCTGTGTAAACTTTAAAGACTTGTATGTGAAAATCCCAGGAGATCAGCAGTTTCTGAGATACTGAAACCAGCCCATCTGGCACCAACAACCATGCCACAGTTAAAGTCACAGAGATCACATTTTGTATCTTATATTGAGATCACATACTGTATATATATATATATATATACAGGTGCATCTCAATAAATTAGAATGTCGTGGAAAAGTTCATTTATTTCAGTAATTCAACTCAAATTGTGAAACTCGTATATTAAATAAATTCAGTGCACACAGACTGAAGTAGTTTAAGTCTTTGGTTCTTTTAATTGTGATGATTTTGGCTCACATTTAACAAAAACCCGCCAATTCACTATCTCAACAAATTAGAATATGGTGACATGCCAATCAGCTAATCAACTCAAAACACCTGCAAAGGTTTCCTGAGCCTTCAAAATGGTCTCTGAGTTTGGTTCACTAGGTAAGCCATAAACATTCATTGCCAAAGAAGCTGGCTGTTCACAGAGTGCTGTATCCAAGCATGTTAACAGAAAGTTGAGTGGAAGGAAAAAGTGTGGAAGAAAAAGATGCACAACCAACTGAGAGAACCGCAGCTTTATGAGGATTGTCAAGCAAAATCGATTCAAGAATTTGAGTGAACTTCACAAGGAATGGACTGAGGCTGGGGTCAAGGCATCAAGAGCCACCACACACAGACGTGTCAAGGAATTTGGCTACAGTTGTCGTATTCCTCTTGTTAAGCCACTCCTGAACCACAGACAACGTCAGAGGCATCTTACCTGGGCTAAGGAGAAGAAGAACTGGACTGTTGCCCAGTGGTCCAAAGTCCTCTTTTCAGATGAGAGCAAGTTTTGTATTTCATTTGGAAACCAAGGTCCTAGAGTCTGGAGGAAGGGTGGAGAAGCTCATAGCCCAAGTTGCTTGAAGTCCAGTGTTAAGTTTCCACAGTCTGTGATGATTTTGGGTGCAATGTCATCTGCTGGTGTTGGTCCATTGTGTTTTTTGAAAACCAAAGTCACTGCACCCGTTTACCAAGAAATTTTGGAGCAAATCATGCTTCCTTCTGCTGACCAGCTTTTTGAAGATGCTGATTTCATTTTCCAGCAGGATTTGGCACCTGCCCACACTGCCAAAAGCACCAAAAGTTGGTTAAATGACCATGGTGTTGGTGTGCTTGACTGGCCAGCAAACTCACCAGACCTGAACCCCATAGAGAATCTATGGGGTATTGTCAAGAGGAAAATGAGAAACAAGAGACCAAAAAATGCAGATGAGCTGAAGGCTCATACCACCTCAGCAGTGCCACAAACTGATCACCTCCATGCCACGCCGAATTGAGGCACTAATTAAAGCAAAAGGAGCCCCTACCAAGTATTGAGTACATGTACAGTAAATGAACATACTTTCCAGAAGGCCAACAATTCACTAAAAATGTTTTTTTATTGGTCTTATGAAGTATTCTAATTTGTTGAGATAGTGAATTGGTGGGTTTTTGTTAAATGTGAGCCAAAATCATCACAATTAAAAGAACCAAAGACTTAAACTACTTCAGTTTCAGTGCACTGAATTTATTTAATATACGAGTTTCACAATTTGAGTTGAATTACTGAAATAAATGAACTTTTCCACGACATTCTAATTTATTGAGATGCACCTGTATATATACTGTATTACTGTATTAAAGTATATTATGTAAGGAATAAAACACTTGAGGTATGCCGCTAAAGGAAAATAATAAACAATGGGTTGGTATGATGTAAATCCTCAGCTCATTACTCAGTTTGCATTCTATTTTACTTGCAGATTGCGTTGGATAAATGTATCTAGCAATTAAATGTGATGTCTGTCAGATTGAACCATGATTTTGTTGTTTAAAAAAACGTTTAGTTTATACTACAGTGACATTGTGAGTATTGTGCGCTTTCATTTGTCGTTTCTGTGTGTATGTGTGTGTGTGTGTGTGTGTGTGTGTGTGTGTGTGTGTGAGAAAGAGCGAGAGAGAGAGAGAGAGAGAGAGAGAGAGAGAGAGAGAGAGAGATATCTTTTTGAAAGACAACATATTTGTGCTGACGTTGACAATGTTGTGGTTGGCATGGTCAGTAAATTCACTTCATAATCATAGATGCGAATGTGAAAAACACACGACGGCGCCTCTTCCTTGTTTTTTGATTAAAGTTCCCAGGCCAAAATATTGTGTGGTAATAGAAAAAATGTCTAGTTAAATTTAAGTATGCCCATCACGCTTTGTTTGTAAATGCTCGGTAGCGGCGTTGAGCACCGGATCTAAAAGGGATTATAGGAGCATTTTACTGAAAAACAGCAGTGGATAACAAACTCTCCAGTGAGCTTATTACGGTAGTTGATATCCATTTTGTTCCATCCATCAAGTAGTTTGGTGATTTTTGCTTTTCCGAGCAGCATGAGAGAGCAGCGTGAGAGAGCTCTGACTCTGCACACACAGCTCACACTGCACACACACGCGTGCATGATCGATATCAACCATATGTGGTTATGAAGTCTACAGAGGCAAAACAACAAGAATACAACATATTACAGAAGGGGAAAAAAATGTGAGAGAGAAGCAAGACAAGGTTTACGGGTGAAACAAATACTACCATATTATTATTTCTGTTGCTCACGAATATTTGCCTGTCTTGTATGAAGTATAAAAATATGAACCTACAGAGATTATATTGCACCTTTATCATGCATAATATAGCACCGTAACACTATAACATGATATTAATACATTATGATGTGCTATTAATTATCCAGCAGTAAGACAGCAAGCGCTTGTTTCATCTCAATTCTGACCTTTTCTTAATTTGCTTTAACAGCATAAAGGTTGTGTGATCTATAACGTTTCACTGACACATTATCGCTACATGACACCTACATAAGACTCTGATGGCAGCAATAGTGTCATAGAGGGAAATACTACTGCATATTTGAACTGTACCTACTCTGGACCTTCATAAGACATTCATATGCATTGTGTAAATCAATGCTGGTGGATTTATGAATGCTCAAGAGGTGCAGAGGTTTTATGCAGCATGACTTTGTCTTAAAAAAAACAAAAGTACTGTGAAAATCCATTGTTTATCATTATGGGTCGATTGTGTCAGAGGTTATTTTATCCCTATTAAACCATTCATTAAGCTGTATTTATCTTCTTTCCTGCGCATTCTTTGGTAACAAAGATCACTCCAAGAGCAAGACGTGTAATAGTCCGCGAGGTCACAAAGGAACCCAGGGTAACTTCTAAGCAACCAAAGGCCTCTCTCACATTGGCTAATGTTAATGTTCATGAGTGAAAACCACTGCTCTCCAAAAAGAACATTGCTGCATATCTACAGTTTGCTCAAGATCACATGGACAAGCCAGAAGGCTATTTGTTTGGGAGGCTTGTGAAACTGTTGTATTGCAGGGGGTTCATGAGATTGTGATGGAACTGTCAATGACGTGTAAGTTAAATTTGAACAATATACAGTATATTTTTACAGGTAAAGATTAAAACCTGTATTCTAAAATACTGTAGAATTTTATTGTAACCATGTAATTAAAAGGTGATAGAAGATGATTGAATTACTCTTGGTACATGTCATGTGGTAATAGTCCTTAGCACCTGAGAGTAAATGTTAAAAATGTGTTAGCTAGCTAAATCATTCTTTGGGGCTA
The DNA here is from genome assembly GCA_023630585.1 of Cranoglanis bouderius. Taxonomy (NCBI): domain Eukaryota; kingdom Metazoa; phylum Chordata; class Actinopteri; order Siluriformes; family Cranoglanididae; genus Cranoglanis; species Cranoglanis bouderius. Next base: position 6,526,434 of record CM042564.1, read on the forward strand.
AAAGTTTCTTCATCTTTAGAACTCCTTAAAATCACTTAAAATGTACATACACAATGTCACTAAAAGAAAATCACAAGAGCAACAAAATCTCCAAAGTGGGAAATGTTGTGTAAGTACAGTAAGGAATATTTAATATTTGGATTTATGTGCATGGACAGTAACAAGGCCAAACCCTTTCCCAAGTGTGTGATAAGTTTGAATCAGCTTTCTAATGAAAGTATGAAGTCAGCTTTCTTAAGAATACAGTACCTTTGGAAACAAAACATGAAAACCGATTAAAATCAATTAAAATAATATAAAAGTCGATTAAAATAGCAACAAAAGAATCTAAAATGAAAAGTAAAACAAAAATTTTTCAAATGAAGCAAAAAATTCAATTAATGTTAACCTGCTTAACATCTCTGGGGTTATTTGAGGCAAATAATTTAGGTTGAAGGGGTTCAGCTGACAAAGAAGGTTGGGAACCCCTGCTGTAATGAAACAGTCATGTCTCATCATCACTTTTACATGACTCTGACCTACCAGATATACACTAATCAGCTACAAACTCCACTGTCATGATGTTATAATGTTACTGACATCATTGGCTAATAGGTCAATTTTTTAAAACAATATATGTTACAATCAGAAGAATGATTTTCATAGTAAAACATTTTGTTGGAATATTATTTCTTTATTGTTGAATTAAGAAAATAGCAATTACTGTTTAAAGCTAAATATTGTATGCGACGTTTAAGTATAAAATCTAATATAAATCCAACAATAATAAACATTTATGAAAATTCCTCTGTAATATCTTTCCAATTAGGGATGCATTGCAAAATTCATGAGTGCAATACATCTAAAAACAGAAGATTTTTGGTTCTGAATATTGAAAAAAACGGTTAAGTGTGTTTCTGCTCTAATAGTGATTATAAGATTTACAAAGAAGATTTACATGTACTGTATATCATAATTTAAGACATGGATATAGCGTCTTCTTTACATCTACTACATTTCCTATACTGTTGTGGTTGTGATTGGACAAAAGCAATGAAATAAACATTTTCTTTTATGTTTAAGAGAAGACATGTTATACAGTAGATGAAATTTATCCAAAAATCTGAAAAATGAATGATGTGACCAAAATTGTCATTTTTACCTGTAGTGTACCTGTAGTCATCAAAAATCTGTTACATGTTTATGACATTAAAACTGGTGAACTGGTAATGTAAATTAATGTACAATATGTCAGGAATGACTTATGGTGGCATCATGAACGCCTTATGAAGACCTTACACCAACATTTCTACAACACAGTCGTTACATTCCTTTGAATTTCATGTCTGTAGGACTCAGTTTTGCAGCTTGTACAGTAACAATTCAGTATTTACCTTTTTTTTTTTTTTTGTGCATTTCACCTTCAGTAACCTCGTATACCATCTGTGCACTGCGCAAATAAAACAAACCTCATACCCTCATGTCTTCCTAAAGAATTATGTTTAAGAAGGCACTGCAGAGTGAAAAGTTCATCTGCAATAAACACTGAAGTGGGATTGGATTCAGAGTGTACTAATGAACACTGCATGCTTTTGATTCACTTCTGAAAAACTAATGCGTTCTAATATAACTCAGCTGATAATGTTTAACTGAGAGCTATTCCAAGAATTATGAGAAAGCGATTACAGGAAATCTTCAGCACTCTTAAAAAAAGATTATAAGAGAAAGAATAAAATATTAATTATGTGAATATAAATATGATTGTCAAAACATTGTGTAGTAGATATTGTGTGTGTGTGTGTGTGTGGGGGGGGGGGGGGGGTGCTGGTAGGGTAGTAAGAATGCTGAAAGCATGTAGATATTCCTCAATCGCTTTTCCCCAGATGTTTTACGGCTACTGTTTGAGACTAAAATATAATTAATGTGCATAATTATTCATAATCAAATTTAATTAAGCGCTTAATGCAAATACGACGATTAATCCGATGTAAATGAAGACAACCTTAACAATTCATAATTTACCAGGCCAGATTAATACGCTGTGCTTAACTATAACCATATAAACGCATTAACATTAATTAAATCCATGAGAGCACAGCACGCTCACCCCAGTTCACCTATGCAAACCCAACAGCAGGAAATACCAAGTGTGCTTGGTCCGCTGAACCAAATGAAGAGGGGGATTTATGTTAGTTTTAATGAAACATGGTATACTTGGTAGACTACTAAAACGTAACTTCATCAGCTGTGGTTATAGTTGTACTCAGAGCAAGGGGCTGGAGGCGGTAGGGTCACTCTGAATCTCATTACAGCCATAAAGAGGAAAATAGAGATATGACCTTTTCTGCTGTGCGACAAAGCTAAAGGTCAATGCGAATGGCATATTAAAGATTGCAAACTGCCACACCTCTAGATTAAGCAGATGCTCTTGGGAACATATCAAGGCCTGAGAATTGAGCAAGATATGGACTGAGAAAGAAATAATTTACACTAGAGGTTCTCAAAAATTGGGCTTCAGATCGCTGTGTGCATCACAGCACCAGTGCGGTCATTAGGTTTCCCACAGGGAGTGCAAGACCACTGTTTAAAGTTGTCTTTACACTTAATCCGAATGATTGAGTCTCTACCCAGAATCGATTCAGGGTTTGTTTAGAGGAGGACAGCATCACCACAGGCATTTTCTCCCAAACTGTCAGTGGATTGTATAATACTTTACATCACTTCTACTCTATACAAAATATGTATTAAAAAAAGCAAAAAAAAAGAAATATGGGTACATACATCTGTCTCTGTGGAGTTTCTGTGCATGTTCTTCCATCTCCATTTTCCCACTCTTCCCAAAACATGCCGGTGTGTGTGTGTGTGTGTGTCTGTGTGTGTGTGTGTGGTGCCCTGCAATGGACTGATGTCCCATCTAAAGTGTATTCCTGCTTCAATACCAGTGAACACATTTTCTTGCACATATTACGTTTACTTCAACTGGCTTTTATTGTCGTCAACCATATACAGCTGGTACAGAACACAGTGAAATGAAACAACGTTCCTCCAGGACCATGGTGCTACATAAAACAACACACTAACCACATGAGATGACACAGAACTAAATAAAACCTACACGTTTCTACATAAAGTGCATGTGCAAACATGTGCAAACAACACAAGATAGTACAGTAACTACTAAAACAGGACAATGGGCACAGTAAGTGACCAGTACACAGTTCTAGTGTAGAAGTGTCAGGTGTAACAGGTAGTGCAAAAGAATGACAATATAATAAAAATGCTGTGAATGCAAACATACATATTATGACATAGTATACAGCAGATTAGCTTATACCATATATGGACATAGCATTTATTGCGGTAGCAGCCAGTTAAAGAGTATATTTGTGACAAGAAATTAAATATGATATTTTTATAAGTACATTAGCAGCAAAAATGCAGGTAGTCAGTACAGGAATGTGCAAAAATTGCAAGGGGGGTGGGATGGTGTTCAGTTCAGGGTGTGTGTGTGCGCGTGTGTGTGTGTGTGTGTGTGTGTGTGTGTGTGTGTGTGTGTGTGTTTCAGTCGAGAATGGAGGAGTCTGAAGGCTTGGGGGAAGAAACTGTTGACCGTGAGCGCCCGAATGGTTCGGTACCTTTTTCCAGACGGTAGGAGGGTGAAGAGTTTGTGTGAGGGGTGTGTGGGGTCATCCACAATGCTGGTGGCTTTGCAGATGCAGTGTGCGGTGTAAATGTCTCTGATGGAGAGAAGAGAGACCCCGATGATCTTCTCAGCTGTCCTCACTATTCGCTGCAGGGTGCAATTTCCGAACCACGCAGTGATGCAGCTGCTCAGGATGCTCTCAATAGTTCCTCTGTAGAATGTTGTGAGGATGAGGGATGGGAGATGGGCTTTTTTCAGCCTTCTCAGAAAGTCGTGAGTCAGCAGAGTGAACAGCAGTGGACTGAGCACACAGCCCTGGGGGCCCCCGTGCTCAGTGTGATGGTGCTGGAGATGCTGTTCTCGATCCAGACTGACTGAGGTCTCCCAGTCAGGAAGTCCAGGATCCAGTTGCAGAGGGATGTGTTCAAGCCCAGCAGTTTCAGCTTTCCAATCAGGTGCTGAGGAATGATTGTGTTGAATGCTGAACTGAAGTCTATGAACAGCATTCAAACGTAGGTGTCCTTTTTGTCCAGGTGGGTGAGTGCCAGATGTAGGGTGGTTGTGATTTCATTGTCTGTTGAGTGGTTGGGACGATACACGAATAGCAGGGGGTTCAGTGAGGGGGGCAGTAGGGTCTTGATGTGCCTCATGATGAGCCTCTTGAAGCACTTCATTATGATCGGTGTGAGTGCAATGGGATGGTAGTCGTTGAGGCAGGACTCTGAAGACTTCTTCGGCATGGGGACAGTTGTGGTGGCCTTGAAGCATGTTGGAACGACGGCACTGCTCAGGGAGATGATGTCAGTAAGAACATATGCCAGCTGGTCTGCACATCCTCTAAGCACTCTGCCAGGAATGTTGTCTGGTCCAGCAGCTTTCCGTTGGTTGACTCTGCATAGAGTTTTCCTCACATCAGCCATGGTTAGACACAGCACCTGGTCATTAGTAGGAGGGGTGGTCTTCCTCAACGTCACATCATTCTGTGCCTCAAACCAAGCGTAGAAGTTGTTCAGCACATCTGGAAGGGAGGCATTACTGTCACAGGTGGGTGATGTTGTCCTGTAGTTTCTGATGGCCTGAATGCCCTGCCACATGCATCGCATGTCACCACTGTCCATGAAGTAATTGTGTATTTTCTGGGCGTGTGCGTGCTTTGCATCTCTGATGGCCCAGGACAGTTTGGCTCTCGCTGTTCTTAGGGCTGCCTTGTCACCTGCCCTGAAGGCAGAGTCTCGGGTCCTCAACAGTGCACACACCTCTACAGCCATCCACAGCTTCTGGTGGAGTGTGTGGTGATGGTCTTGGAGACAGTGACGTCATCAATGAACTACTTCAAAACCACTTTGGAGTGCCTGATGAGCGGTCTGTATGCTGAGATTATCATAACAGAAATGTGGTCTGAGTAGCCGAGGTGGGGGCAGGGCTCTCGTTGCAAAGTTCAAATGTTGATGTAATTTAGGGAGCTCTGATTTGAGATACGCATGGTTGAAATCTCCAGCGATGATAAACAGTCCATCAGGGTGTGCGTTCTGCAGCTCACTAATAGCCCCATACAGTTCACAGAGCGTATCCTTAGTATTAGCACTGTGTGGGGGGGGGGATGTAGACACTGATTATAAGGACAGTGGTGAATTCCTGTGGTAAATAAAATGGTCTGCATCTAACAGCCACAAACTCTACCAGCGATGAGCAGTAACTAGAAACTAGCATCAAGTTCTTGCACCATTCAGTGTTGATGTAAACACACAATCCACCACCGCGAGCCTCACAGAGCGTTTCGGGCCAACAGAGCTGCATTTCTGTTGGCACGAAACGAAGCGAACCCATCTAGCTGAATGGCTGTGTCCGGAACTCTGTCGCTAAGCCACATCTCCATGAAAACAAAGTGTTATATTGTTATATATATTGTCAACTCCATCAACAAACTAAATTTCCCCGAACACACTGCAGCCTACAGACATGGCCACCCCAGACTACACTTCCCAGATCGCTAATACGTTCCCAGTCACTGCAATTCTGATCACATTCACCTGTTCCCTATCACCCCACAGCATAAAAGAGACTCTTACACCACACTCAGTGTGAAGTAATGCTCAGTTTGTTTTGTGCAGCTGAGCTTACAAAGCCTGTTGTTCCCATGGTTGGTACTCTGGTTTTGATTGTTTCCTGGTTTTTGTATCTTACATTATGCTGTTTGCCGATTGCCTGACCATAGCCTGTTCTTCGACCATGACTTTGCTTAACGTTTTGGATTTGCCTGCCTGCCTTTCAATAAACAACTCTAACTGTATCTCCTTCTGTCTCAACACACTCCAATATTGCCAATTGCCAATATACTAGCCTCCTATTAGATTTGCTGCCATCTCTATACTACACCATATTACATTTGACAACAGTGATCAAAATGGTATTTCCTTCTTCAGTCTGCATTTTCTATCCCCTATTTTTTTTTTTTTTTTTTTACTGATTTTTTTTTACTCTATCCCCTAATTTAAAAAAAAAAAATACTGGAAAAAAAAAAAAAAAAAAAAAAAAAAACTTGGGTTCTTCTATTCAAGAATAATCTAAAAAGATTTTGAACTATGAACTATATGCAGACTTACACATGTGTGTAACCCAACTCAAAATACGAGGAACTTTGCCTGCATAAGTATTGATGTAACTTTTGAAATTAAGTTACCGACTCCAAATGCAATCCCTAGTGGCAGAAAATTCAAAACCCTATGCATGCATACAAATACAGGACTGACAGCTCTTAGAGATCATAATGATCATTTGCCCCTCTGTGATGTCAACAATACCCTCTCTAAGATACCAATCTATCATAATTGTTGTGGGCTCCTGCCTGATGTGCATTGGTAAAAAGGATGGAGACGTGTTCAAGACAAATGATCATCTTCAAGCTTATTTGTGGCTGCAAATGCAACCGACATCTCTTTCATTCCATGTTGAGTCCATTTTTATTGTCTTATCTATCTGTGTATACAAGCAGGACAAAATATATAATATTGGTGCACATGAGGCCTTTGTATGCAGGAATGGATTTAAATGATACTAGATATTTTCCCTGCCTAATCTAAATGTAGGTTCATTGTGGATAACACATTGAAGCCTTCAGACACAATTGGCCACATGGATCTTGAAGGGACACAGTGTCATTGTCCTTCTCAGCTCCTAAAGAACAATCAGAGTGGAGACGACCTTTGATGAATTAATAATTAATACAGTAATTGGTGTGGGGGGCATCTGTCCACTGTGCATACAGCGGTGTCTATCCATGGACAAGAGCACCGCTGATTACCTTGATCTGCACAGCGGCAAAGGGCAAACAGGATATCAAATATTCACTATAGAGAACACACACAATTATGTGAGACTTAATGGAGTTTAAAGAGAAAATAAAGAGACGCTGAATTGGGGAATAGAGCCGGACAGTGGTTGACACACACACACACACACACACACACACACACACACACACACACACACACACACACACACACACACACCTGTAGCTACTGAGACGCAGTTAGCAGCCGAGGTCACCTTGCGTCATTAGTATCGCTTCATTAAACAGCTCTCTTTGGTGTCATAAAGAGGGCCATCCGTGACCATCAGGTCGTAATGTTGAATATGTCATAACACAGCTCAAATGGCTGGTCGTTTTGGATGGGAAAAAAAAATCACAAAGTGAGACTATAGAAGACATTAAAGTGATTTGAAATCACCAGGAATCATGGGCTTGTCATAACACAATGCTTCAAAGTTTAGCTGGAGACTAATATTGTATAGGCTACTGCTCTCTCTCTCTCTCTCTCTCTCTCTCTCTCTCTCTCTCTCTCTCTCTCTTTGATTTTCCCATCTGTTTGTCCATCTATCTGATGTTGATGAATGCCTTCTGTCATCTTTGCTCACATTCTGCTCAAGTCTACACATCATGCCTCGTCAGCCCAACTTTGATATCCATTAAGGTGCAATTATGTTAAATATCCTGTATCTGTTATTTGACATTTAGCCGTGCATGCAGACGAGCAGCAGCGAGGTCACTCTCTAATCGAAGGCCCGCACTCGGTGACTCTAAGTGCCTCTGAGGTTTGCTAATTGGCCCTTGGAACGCTAATGCTAAAGAGTGATTGATGTGCTCTCACAAAGCCAGACTTTGTGATCTGCATTCAGCCAATCGAGGTACAGCAGAATGAATGAAAAAAGCAGGCCTTGTTTCCATGGCGTCTGAAGAGTGAAAAGAGAGAAAATGTGGTAAACAGGGGCTTAAATTAGGAGTGAGGTTGGGTTATCGGAGCGGTGAAGTAATATGATGATGGAAGATGATGGTTTTTGCGCCGACCTTTTGTACGGCGGCAAGGGGATTCACCGCAGCGCAGCAACGGCTTTATTTCTGAATGGGATAAAAGGTTAGAGGACTACAGGTTGCATTGCAGATCCCACCTGTTCAAGCAGCTCACTGAGTGAGTAGTCTCGATAATTCATTGCTATTCACATAGTTAGGGATAAGCAATCCTAAGCAATCCTAGCCATCCATGCATTATTATTTATGGTGTTGTTCTCCAGCTGTGTGAACATTCAGCCCTTGGCTTTTAAGTAAAACACCAGGGGATTGACTTGAATTCCTTTTCCAAAAATTGCTTTGGTTGTTTAAAACACAGTGGTACAAATAAAACACCATGCAGAGCGATTATTCAGATTGGTTTATTTCAGATTGCCTCTTTTTTCACTCTGAATTAATCATTAAAAAAAAGAAGCCTGGTGTAGGAGTGTTGTTGCGTGTTGCATTTTGAGAACCGGCAGCTTCTCAGAGGCGTGTTTTTTTTTTTTTTTTGAGGATCACCTCAAGCGAGCAAGGAAAATAAAGTGAGAGAGCGAGAGAGAGAGAGAGAGAGAGAGAGAGAGAGAGAGAGAGAGCTCCTGGCTGAGATAAGAAAAATAAATAAATAAATAAATAAGAACAAGGGATATTTCCATTTTGAAACGTTTTGGCACATCCTGCGCCCACAGTGGGATTGGAGTTGAAAAGCACCTACCAGCCTGCGCCCTGCGGGTGGTCGCAGGGAGAGAGAGAGAAAAAAAGAAAAATAAATAAAAGAAAGTCTGAAACAAACCAAAGTACTCCTCCAATAATAGCAGCATAGCCGGCTAAAACCAGGCCTCGTCAGAAGAGGATCAATAGGAGGAGAGGACTGGTGCTGAAAATGTGCGCTCTGACTTCACTGGGACCTCATTACTGATTCAGAGCAGTCAGTGATTCAGACAAGGCCAGGTGGGTTCGAGGAGAAGCCCTCACTGGATTCCCACAGAGATGAGAATGAGAGAGTTGTCACATACCTGCTCTCTTTTTTTCCCTTTTTATCAGACAGCAGAGACCCTGAGATAACAACTGGACCAAGCATGTCAAAACAGATTTTCTAACAGACTTCAGTTGCACTGCTGGGATACATTTTATATACTCTGTAAAAGAAAAAAAAAAAAAACAGCTGAAGAAAACAGCTGTGATATGTTGCACAAAACATTTAGTCTATGAGTGCATATACCTCAGCAGAGAAGAGAAAATTGAGTAAGCCAGCTAAACCTGAATTTGGACCTTATTGACTTTCTGTCACTTTAATCCACATCATAACTATCCGCCGTAGCAGAATTAATCTTCTACGTGGTGTGAATCTTCTCGTACTGTCTGAATTTCTCCTCCAGTATCCAGTATCACATCCTCTATGCAGAGCCCTGAGCCAAGGCCAAACACTTACTCAGTTGAGCAGCCTTGAAGCCATGCTCACTGAATCCTAACGTTCTTATTCCCACGGAGAACATGCCTCGCATTGAACACTTCCTGCAGCAAGCACCATTTTACCAACCATAACTTCTCCGATTTGCTCTCGTCCCCGAACACTGTGCTTGTCAAAATTCATATACAAAATCAGCTTTAAACTGCTACAGCAGGATGTGAGACGTGAAAGACTCCTTGAGGCTCTAATGTACAAGCCCTGCTGCTGCAATGTCTGAGTGAAGAACAAGAGAGAAAACACACATAGCTATAACTGAATAGCAATTGGTGTAAGCTTGTTCTACCCAGACCAGGGATTTAATCAAACCTGCTGACTGCTCCATTCCCTAAGCTCACTCAAATAAAGGCTCGCCCACACAATACCAGGCCAATCTGCCACTGTTACACAATTGAGACTGACTCACATCAGCACAGTCTGGAGGCACGGCATATGTGTATATACCAACACATTTGTTTCCCCGACTCAACTGACGGTATGCGTTTCTAAGATGTTTCTATGGATTTCATTATAGCTGTTGAGTTCTCAAATCAGAAGATGTTGATTCATTTTCTATAACAGCAGCTCTGACAATAGTTCTGGCTGTAATTCAAATCACAGGTTCATATTAATGTGCTTGTTCTAATACTACATTATCTTTTCTTTACTAACTTCTCATTAACAAGGACTCACATAGAGTAATTTAAACCTAATAATAAACAGATAAAGAAAACATCATTTAACAAAGAAAAACACAGAATCATTGACATGGTGAAGTTGTCTGTAAGGAGATGTTTATTTAGCATTTATGAAAGGAGTCTCCAGTGTTAGTGCTTTGTAAAAGTCAGGGGTAAAGCTATAACTTTAAGTTTTTTGGCACAGGAAAGTCTTCAGCACAAAAGGAGTTTCTGGGTAACATGACAAGCCGCATATTTTGAGAGAAAAAAAAGAAGTGCTGATGAAGGAATGACTATACCTGCTATAACATATGTGAAAACTTATTTTACTGATGTTTGACAACATTAAATGTAACTATAAAGACATTAAATTTGATGTGTCATTCTTTAATAAATAAAATAAAATAAATTGTTGGTAAATTGCTGTGGTGTAAGTGGAATAAATCACTTCAGGAAATGCTGTTATCAAATCATAGTTAACTTCTGTTTGGTTATAGTAACTTCGCTTTATGGCCAGCTTCATCACAGCACCCCATCACTGATTATTTTCCTATAACAGCACGCTCCATTATGTTTTATATCTTTCTTCACAGTGGCTATAAATGTGATTTCTGCTTGTTTTGAATGGGCCTTAGTTCACCCCTGAATTTCTAATCGTATTACTCTGCATGATGGTATTTGATGACTCATATTAAAGTAGACACCTTGGCTTTTAATAATTACTTGTAACCATAAATACTTTTTCTTTTACATAATCATAACTATCTACGGACGTGGAATTAATCTTCTACGTGGCCTGAATCTTCTCTTATTGTCTGAATTTCTCCTCCAGTATCTAGTATCACTTCCTCTATGCAGAGCCCAAGCCAAGGCCAAACACTTAATCAATAGACCATAAATACTTTTTCTTTTACATAATTACTTATGAGTAATATATTTTGAGAACAAAAGAAAATAAAAACAAGAAAAAAATTAACCAAATACAGTATAGGTAACATCTCCAAATGGGACAAAACCTGTATTACATAGAAAAGTACCTAAAAATGGAAAAAGGAACATAAGACCATAATCACAACTAAGTTTTCTTACAAAAAGAACTCAGATGGATGCCTTAAAATGTCTTCAATATTGAATAACTATCTTCATATTGTCTGAATTCTGTGGTACAAAGCAATTTCAATTAAAATTGTGCCAGGTAACAATAAAAAATGTCCAGAAACATAATGATTTTATTTTGCTGTTATTTAAACCGAAAGTATGCTCAATTTCCCCTATTCCACCCACTCACACAGACCCACTTGTCCAAACCCACCCACTCCCAGGGAATGTTTGACCAATCCCTCCCACTCTACCAGAAAATTTGACCAATCCTACCCACTCCTCCAGAAAGCTTGACCAATCCCACACTTTCCCACAGAAAGTTGGCAAATAACCCTACTCTATCAGAAAGTTTGACCAATCCTGCCCACTCCCACAGAAAGTTTGACTAATCCCACCACACCTGCTGACAATTTGACCAATCCTGTCTTTTCTCACAGAAAGTTTGACCAGTGGTCATACTCTACCAGAACTTTTGACCAATCCCACCCACTCCAACATAAAGCTTCACCAATCCTGCCTACTCTTGCAGACAGTTTGACCAATCCTGCCCACTCCTGCAGAAGGTTTGACCAATGCCCCTGCTCTACCAGAAGGTTTGACCAATCCCACCCACTCCTGCAGACACTCTTGACCAATGCCACCCACTCCCTCAGAAAGTTTGATCAATCCCCCACTCTACCAGAAAATGTGACAATCCAATCGTAATTAAACTTACGACTTACCACAGAAATTTTGACCAGTGACCCTGGTCTGGGATTGGCAGTTTGACCAATCCTGCCCACTCCTGCAGAAGGTTTGACCAATGCCCCTACTCTACCAGAAAGTTTGACCAATCCCACCACTCCTGCAGACAGTTTGACCAAATCTGCCCTTTCCTACAGAAAGTTTGACCAATGGTCCTACTCAACTAGAAAGTTTGACCAATCCTGCCCACTCCAGCATAAAATTTCATCAATCCTACCTACTACTGCAGAAAGTTTGACCAATCCCACCTACTAATGCAGAAAGTTTGACCAATCCCACCTACTACTGCAGAAAGTTTGACCAATCCCACCTACTCCTGCAGAAAGTTTGACCAATCCCACCTACTCCTGCAGAAAGTTTGACCAATCCCACCTACTCCTGCAGAAAGTTTGACCAATCCCACCTACTATTGCAGACAGTTTTACCAAATTTGATCTGCGTGTTTCGTATCTGACCGCCCATTCCCAGCCACATGAAAGTAAACACCACCTGCTCCTGCAATTTTTTGTTGGGTCCCACAAGATCCCAGTCTACTTTGTACAGTGGGAAAATGAACAAAGCTGAAGTAACACTATCCTATGAAATTATCATTTTTTTCAAACACATTACAGAGGCACAGTCCAGCCACATGAAAGTAAACATCGCCTGCTCTCGCAATTTTTTGTTGGATCCCACAGGATCCCAGTCTACTTTGTACAGTGGGAAAATGAACAAAGCTGAAATACTACTGTCTGAAGAACTTATCTTTCTTTTCAAACACATTATAGAGGCACAATCCAGTTTTACATTGTTTATATTCTCACCATATTTGCATTTCAAAGAAATCATGATCAGGACACAGAGTCAGTACATATAGGGATTTGTAGATAACAATAGAAAATAAGGTTGGTCTAATGATAGAAGTGATGGATGATGGTGGCCTATAATTCCCTTAAATTTGGATTACATGAAAGACAGCATGAAAAAAAAACTAATCAGTGCTATAAAAAACAATAAAAAACAATAAAAAACAAAAAACAAATTAGTTATGAATCTTTGTGGACAGACATTAACCTCCTGCAAGCTTTTAATTTTACGAGTTGTTGCCATACTGCGTCTCCAATCTAATCCACGGTGTTTTAGGGGCATGTAATCGATTCTGTGAGGAATGTTACTCTATTGTGGCTGATGTCCTGGAGAGCAGGTTTCTGATGAGCTCATCAGAAGATTTGGTTTTGCACATTACCCACATTTAATCTAATGCAAAGCTAATTCCTAACTGAAAGGTTTCTGGGGAGAAACATTTATATCTCTGCCAGAAGGTTCTATCAACTAAACATGTGCATATAAATGCATGATATCATCACAAAAGCACACAAATAACAACCCCAGGAGTGTGAGTAGAGTAGTGGAACATAGAGAATAAGAGGAGAGGAAAGAGGGGGTGATGAAAAGCAGACTTCACTCATTTAGTCTTCTAGGAATCCTCCTCTCGCAGAGTTGACACCAGATTTAGGCAGAAATCATCTGAGATTCCTCCTTCAAAGCTTCTTTCAGGAAAATATGCAAAATTTGGGTACTATAGCATCAAAAAATGGTTCAACACAAGAGACACACTCTCCATCACACACATCTTCACAGTTTCTTCATAGATAAGCACCAACCAGGGAGCTAAAAGATGAATAAGATGGAGATAAAAAAAATTGCACTGTTTTTCCCCCTAAACAAGACTCAAGATGAATTAAAGCTAAGACAAATCCCACCGTGTTGCTACATTTTATGGATCTGCTCTCTGAACAGCCACCACCAATACTCTCAGCCATTGCAGCTATCAGTCAGAGGGCCCTTTGAAAACGCCAAGCCTGATAATCAATGATATATTTGTGGCTCATGCTAATGAAAGATTTATGGCCTAATAGTTGCTTGCTAGCTGAGAGCGTATAGGAGCTACCTGAGGCATGACAGCGAGCATGAGCCATGCCAATACCAGGAGGAGACACTAAAGGAGAGAACCATGCCACACATCAGGGAGGAAAGAATAGACATGACCCAGCAGATGGCCATTTGACCTCTGACCTCCCAGCCAGGACTAGGCAAAATGACAGTGAGGACTGTACTTGGTGAAATATTCCAATCCTGACTTCCTTATCCGCTTCACCTGTTTCATGATGCGACTCAATCATCCTCAGTGCCACTCCGACAGTTCTATTTTCTCTCATGTACCTCTGTCCATGTCGTTCAGTTTTCATTTCATTACTTTTAAAAACCAGATCATGCTTCAATAGCGACGCTAGCTGAATCCCTCTGCAGCTGGTGGCTTATTAAGTTTCTATGGCAACCCTCTACATCCGTTCATGCAGTTTTTCATCCAACAGGGAGCTCTGGGGTGAAATGGCTCTATGTGTGTGTGTGTGTGTGTGTGTGTGTGTGTGTGTGTGTGTGTGTGTGTGTGTGTGTGTGTGTGTGTGTGTGTGTGTTGGTAGCAGAGTTGTACAGATTTAGCGAAAGGAACCAGATTGCGGTATTACTTATTGCTTTACGGTCCATTTAACCCATGATTGAACGCCCCGAATGCACCGTGCACACTGACACAGACAACACCTTCATTTTTCTGCAGCAGATCACAGCGTAATGATCATAATCAGCGATGATGTTACGTCTGTGCACGGGGGATTCCCAGCTTTGGGGGAAAAAAAGGGGTCTTCTTTGTTTGATCCAGGGGATTCTCTGCTATTTCTCTCAGGAGGAGAATAAATTAAGATTAATGCAGATGTCTGTGTGAGTTAAGGCCATTGATCAGTCTGTGCTTTTTTTTTTTCTTGTCCTTCAATTCCTTCGCTTCATTCAGTCCAACAGTCTTTTGAGGACAGCTGGAAAATAATTTAATGCAGTATAATTTAATAAGCCTGATTTCATTTTCATCGGGCAATTTACTATTCTACGTGAAGCTTATGTGAAAGTATTTCCAAAAAAAAGAAAAAAAAACCTCCCAGGCCTGCGGATAATTAATTATTCCAGCTGCTAAAAAAGAGTCTGTCTTATCTTCAAATAACTCCAGGACAAAGGCATGAACACTAGATGAAGTATCCAGAGTCCAATTTCGTACAATCATGCGAAGGCTGCTCTGCTAACATAGAGTTATTAATATCTAATAGGATCATGGGTTTTCATATTAAAAGTAAAGAGAATCCATTTGAAAGGAGACAATGTTATTTCAGTGCATTTGATAAGTCTGCATATTTGATCATATTAAACTGCTATTATATAGCTCATATATTATCATTCTCATTTAAATCTCTCTGTCATTTTCTCAGTTTTAACCTGTCTGGGTTCTGCCTGGTTCTTTCTTCTGCCGAAGTGATAGAGGAACTAATTCAGTACTTACACATTCTCCAACATCTTCATAATTTACCATAGGGTCGAAAAATCTGACTTCACCGCCAAGAACCTGTCCGTCTAATATAATGTAAATGAAGGATATTTCCCAAGCAACATTGCATTATTATTCTCTAATATAGATGGATAAAAAAAAGTGCATTATGGATATGACATTTAAACTCATATTGACTTGAGCTGTGAAGTAACAAGATCTGTCAGATGATATAACTCAGGGAAAAATGTAAGATATTAGTACACATGTTACAAATATTTACACTACACAGCTGTTGAATTCAGTGCCGACAGCTCTGACATTAGTTCCAGCTGTAATTAAAATCATGTTAATGTGCTCATTTGACTATTTTACACTTAATATAGTAACAAATTACAATGTGACTTGTATGGAGAATGCACTACATTTTTATTACAGATTTTAAAAATGTGGAATTGTTGTTGTGCTGAATTTTTTTGTAAGGAGATGTTTATGTAGCATTTTTTGAACGGAGTCTCCAGGCTCAGCGCTTTGTAATGGTCAGAAGTAAATCTGTAACTTTAAAGTTTTCATCACAGGAAGGTCTTCAGGACAGAGAATTTCTGTCTTGTTAATTCAAGAGAGAAAAAAAAAGAGCTGCTAAAACGTAAGTGATGACAGGAACTAAAGAGGATGTTTCTCAACATTAAATGTAAGTATAAATAGATAAACAGTATGATGTGTTGTTGTTTAATAAATAAAAAACTGCAATTGTTGATGAATTGCTGTGGTATAAGATGAATAAAACACTCAATTTCTTATAAAAGCACACCTGTTGTGTTGTTTCCCTTACATAGTGTTCTGGCAATGTTACATTGATCAGCCATAACATTAATACCACTGACAGGTGACGTGAATAACATTGATTATCTCGTTACAATGGCACCAGTCAAGGGGTGGGATATATTAGGCAGCAAGTGAACAGTCAGTTCTCAAAGTTGATGTCTTGGAAGCAGGAAAAATGAGCAGTATAAGGATCTGAGTGACTTTCACAAGGGCCAAATTGTGATGGCTAGACAACTGGGTCAGTGCATCTCCAAAACAGCAGGTATTGTGGGGTGTTCCCTGTAATGCGGGGATGTTCGTACCTACCAAAAGTGGTCCAAGGAAGGACAACCAGTGAACCGGTGACAGGTTCTTTAAGGTACATAGTGTGTGAATAGCATATTTAAAAATATATATATTTAATTTTCAACTGCTACTTTATTAGGAACACCTGTACCCTGCATGTTTATGCAATTATCCAGTCAATCAATCTTGTGACAGGAGCTCGGTGCATAAAATCATGAAGATATAGTTCAAGAGAGTCAGTTAATGTTCACATCAAACATCAGAATGGGCAAAAAAAAAACATTTCAGTAAATCTGTCTCTGGTATGGTTGTTGAAGCCAGGCGGGCTGGTTTGAGTATTTTAGAAACTGCTGATCTTTTGGAATTTACACTCAGGCCTGGAATTTTCAGTGTCTGGAGTTTACACGGAATGGTGAAAAATATATAAATAAATAAATAAATAAATAAACTGAGCAGCAGTTCTGTGAGTAAAAATGCCAGGAAGGCTATAGTAACTCAAATAACCACTATTTACAACCATGGTGAGCAGAAAAGCATCTCAGAATGCACAACATGTCCAACCTTGAGGTGAATGAGCTACAAGAGCAGAATATCACATCAGGCTCTACTTCTGTCAGCCAAGAACATGAATCTGTGAATCTGTAGCTACAGTGGGCACAGATTGAAAAAAAAAAACATTACCTGGGCTATTTTCCAGTTGGCTGATTGGATAGTTTACAATTTTACAATATACTGTATATAACATGAGGAACCATTCAAGAAACAAAAAAATAAATAAACAAATAAATAAATTATTATTATTATATTTTGACAAACATTTATAACATATGATTTTGCTTGCCCAGCTGATGCTAGACAATTCTCTGAAAAGTCTTGTTTATCTGGAAACTTTGTATGCCTCACTTAACTTTGACCACATTTATAATAAATGGAAACACCTTACTGAGACCTTGAGCAATGCATTCTCTAATAATTACCACCTATGTAGTGTAAACTTTTCGTAGTGGTTTAAAGGTCACCTGCAATTCAAGTGTCCTGTGAGAGTCATGACTGTCTGTAACATGGGTTACCCACTGCATTCTTGTCATTCATATCACATGATTAACAGGGTGTATATTTGCTACAGGTTATGAGGCAACAAGTTTCACTTCATTTAGTTCCTATATTTAAAAGCAGGGAAGCCACTGTAAGACCATACTGAGAGGTTCACTTCATACCAAGAACAGATAGGAGGAAATGAGGAAATGATAATAATAGCATATTACTAACACAACTAAAACACATTTTAATTTCAACTCAATTCAGTTTTATTTATAGATGACATTGTAACAAAGTAACTTAATAAAAATCCATATATAGACATTATATATGATTTTAATTGGGATAAATGCAAAAATGTGTCCCATTTATATGTATGACCTCCTCAGGATGGATTGTTATGATTTTATAGATTGCTGTTTGGGTCAAATTTGTGTATCCATCACCAATTTCACTTCCAATTGTTCCAATTGTTCCAATTACAATCTTTTGTGTAAAATGGTTCAGGAAGTGTTTCTTTAGCTGTTTGTGGTGACACTAAATAAACTTCACAGCTTGAACCACCACCATCATATAAATTGGACAAAGTGTATTCATCACTCCAGTACACTTCCTGAGACTTGTAGAATCAATACCGAGGCACAATACCAAGATTGGTGGCTCAACCTTACTAACACACTTATTTTTGTTGTTTTCTTTTTCCCTTTAATTTGTCACCTGTCTGTACTGTATTTGCTACAGGCTGTTGCTGCTGTGTAAAATCTTCAACTCTTGCAGTGCCAGATTGTCTGCTGCCGGGTTTAGTGGTCTCTTTAAGTGGTTTGTTTTTCTCGCATGTTGAAGATCATGGCCTCATTGTATATCCTAACAGCTCAGACACAGGGGACATTTCACACATTCCAGCCAAAACCACCGAAATGCGAAACTCAGAAAAGCCAGAGACTGTATCCGCGGAAATGAGACGGTTTCTCGAGCTCCAGGAAGAGGTGACAATAAAAAGCAGGAAGGACAGATAAATATAGGTGTGGACACATAAATATAAGTATAAATATAGGTCCTGCACAGGCTGTGCTTACACACAAACACAGGAGCATCAGAAACACTCAGGTAAAGTTTAGAGAATACAAAACAGCACGGAGTTTAAAAAAAAAAAAAAAAAAAAAAAAAGACATTTAGTATGTATGGTATTAACTGCTCAGAATTAAAGCCTATTTGGATTCAGTGAGGTAAAGAAATAAAGTACAAGCTCATTTTTATGTTTTTCTCACTCTTTATGATTAATGACTTAGGCATTTTGTTTGTTTGAAAAAAAACAAAAAAAAAAAACAGAAGTCTGAAGTTCGGAAACGTTCCGAGACGTTTAAAATTACATGAAAACAAATCAAAAGCAGAAGTTATGTTCAATTTTCAAAAACAGTGTCATGCCACACAACAGTGCTTAAACAGCGGAAATATTTCAGCATTCACGTAATGTGCTGAGTTATTTCATTTTAACTTGTGTGTGTGTGTGTGTTTCAATAAATCAAAGGATAGTAATGGAAGAGAGCAGTGCATGAACAGCGTGATTATATCTTGTACTGTATGTGCAGGATGTGATGACCTCACATCCAGAAAATTTCACAGATACACAGCGTCTCTTCTTAAAGTCATTGTTTCATAACATAATCTCTTAACCCAGAGGAAATGATGTCATACAGCCAGAGAAAGAAGGAACCGGGTTCTGCATTTCCTTTTTTACCCCTGACTTAATCCACATGTCTAATTCTCCATTCTTTTTGGTCAGAAGGTGGTGACGGCTACAAGGCAAATCACAGGATTAGATAAATACATATATTTTAATATGTTATTGTTTCTACAGTAACAACGAATACAGGGACTTGTATGGCGGATGCTCCACTTAAGTTACGTCTGCATTAATCCGGATAGATCTGAAAACTGCATTTTCTTTTTTAAAACGCTCTCCGTGTACGCTGGCGTTTTCAAACGTTTTCCAAAAATTGCTCGTCCACACTGAAACGTATGAAAATGCATATATCCCATTACTGTGCATGCGTAAAAATGTGAGAATCTTTGGCCTGCGTTATTTCCATCAGACGTTTATTTAAAAGCGAATCGGAAGGTTGTATAAAGTGACATTAATCTTTAAGAACACTATCAAACTGGATAGCAGGCACAACAACTGCAGTATAACATCGTCCACCATCTTGTTTGTTTTGAGTTGAATGGGACACATGACTGCATCACATGACTAAAAATACGTCACTGCTTTTGAATATCATTGCTTTTGTTTTCTCAGTCCACACTACAACGCATAAATGCCGTTTTCAAATTCATACACTTGGGAGAGCGTTTTCAAAAAGCTCCATTTTCGCTGGACACAAACGCTGTCTCAGTGTGGACTGAAGGCCAAGACGTAGAGAAAAATATGCGTTTTCAAATTTATCCGGATTAAGGTGTCCTTAATCCAAGGATGTTATTTAACAAAGAAAATGTATAATTGTTGATATGGTTTTCTTTTCAGGAGACAATTATTTAACATTTATGGAAGGAGTCTCCAGTGTCAGCATCTTGTAACAGTCAGTAAATTTTCCATCATGTGAAAGTCTTCATGACAGAGGACTATTTTTTTTCTTATTAACATCAAGAGAGAGAAAAAAGAGAGTTTTTATACTTTATAGTTTATTTTAAAAAACTGACTGTTTATAGCTGCTGTAACAGGAACTAACTTGTCTCGTGAATTTTGCGCAACATTAAATCTAACTATAAATGGATAAAGATTACAATTGAAAGTATGCTGTTATCAGCAACATATATTACATATAACATATGTTGCTATCAAAATAATCAGCAGTAACTTTGCATGAAGGTGAAGGTAACTTTGGGTGAAGGTGAAGGTTAAATGTTAGGTTTAGGGGTTGGGTTATTTTTATTTATATGAAATTAAACAACCATAATATCTTCAGTTATTTGAATTTCTATTCATTTCTCTTTTATTTGTTTCCCGATCAGTGACTCAACTGGCCAGATGATTAAAGAAATAAAAAATAAAATAAAAAGAGAAGCATTGATGTAATAAGGTTGAATATAATTAGCAACTTTAATCTAAGAGAATATACAGACACTGTGTTAGGGCTGAACATATGTAAATATCTAAAGACGACACATTTACTAACTTACTGTCATGAGTCTTTGACAGCAAGACATTTTGATCATTTCTTTGATAAATGAGTGCCTTTGAATTCCATACATTTCCAGAACCATGAATATGTTTTATATATGGGGGCAAAAGGTTCATCTTTCCTGTTAGGGAAACCGTTAAAGGTTCTGTACAATCCAACCTTAAAGAAAGTTTTCTCTAGGGTTCTTTGGGCGGTTAATGGCTGTAGGTTGGAACCTTTCCTGATCGATTTTTTTCATGATTGATTAGACTTTTCCATCCATGAATTTTCATTAGTAGATAACAAAAACAAAAACAAAAAAAAATTCCATGACTAATTAGTATATTGCTTGCATATATTATATTTGCGGGGGTTCTTTAGGTGGATTAATTTTTATTCCCTGACAGAAACCAATAATTATTTTATTATTATTTTTAACTGCCTCTAATCTGACCATCTTGTGCCCAATAAGTAAAGATGTGTTAGATGTAAAATATGCACTAGTGAAGCCTTCACAGTCCTATGGTTCCTTGGTGATTAAGAGATTACCTTAAAAACACAAATGGGTCATTTTGACCTGAGAGGAACATCCTGATGATTTGCTGAGTGGTTTCTATGTATCTGCCTGAGTTGTACATTCCTCATCTAATCTGCTGAGGGCCAGTGAGTGGGCCGGGCTGGAACAGAGGAGTCACTGCGAGAGAATGTGATGAACTCAGGGCTCAGAAATCCTCGCCGCAAGGGAGACCTCGGCATATCTGCTCCACGCTTCTGAAGCAGGAGGAGGATCATGGAAGAGGTTTAAATCTCCCTATCACTCACACATGACATAACCACAGGCAGTGAGAGACCTTCCCTCCTCTGCCCCGTATCTCCTGTGTTTATTTGTGTAACATATGAGGAGAGAGTGATGAGCAGAGATAAGGAGAAAGAAAGAAAAAAACAGACGGGGAGACTATGAGGAGAAAACATGATCTGTGTGAAACAGGGGGCTGGAAAGGGGAAAGGGGGATTACACACAAAACAAGAGCGAGAGAGAGAGAGAGAGAGAGAGAAAAAGAGAGAGAGAGAGAGAGAGAGAGAGAGAGAGAGAGAGAGAGAGAGACAGGTTGGGTGTTAGGAAACCAGCAAAGCACACATTCCATTAGGCAGTAAATATTGACTCAGCAGCGGACAACTAGTTTCTATTGCATGGCAAACAAAGGCATTGTTCAGATAGAGGGTCAGGGCATGTGTGTGTGTGTGTGTGTGTGTGTGTGTGTGTGTGTGTGTGTGTGTGTGTGTGTGTGTGTGTGGTGCACATTTTATACTGGTGAGAGATAAGTGGGCAGTCTGTGCCACCCTGTCTGCTGCTCTCTCGTCATCACCAGGCTCTCAGACATAAAGATTTTACTGAGCCAGAAAGAGACTGGACCCGTCCTGCATTCTATTGTGTTTTATATCCGAGAATCAGGAAATGGTAAGCCAAGCATGGTTAAAGTCACGGTTAAACACAGAAAAAGTGTGAATTATAGAGGAGGTTTCTTTATTTATCATTTATTCATTTATCATTCAGTCAGCTTCAGTAAGCACTTTATCCTGGTCAGGGTCATGGCAGATCCAGAGTCTATCCCAGAAACACAAGGTGCGAGGCAGGAATACACCCTAAATGGATCCCAGTCCATGACAAGGCACCACACACACACACACACACACACATGCACACACACCTCAGGGTAATTTAGCATAGACAATCCAC
>CM042564.1:6553741-6653741 GCA_023630585.1 Cranoglanis bouderius
TGTGCAAGTTTTATTGCTCTAAGGGTCACAAGAGTAACTAACTTTAGCTTCTGGATATATTACTTGATTCATTAGCTAGGTTAGCTAATACATTTTTCCCTGTAAGCAACATTAGCTTGGTTTTTTAATTCAGTTAAGCACACTCAGTTCAGACCACTCAGTTATATTGGGGAAACAAGTCACTGTAGTATTCATTAATAATTTAAAGTGTGTCTAAGAAACTCCAGGTCACACTATATCATGGATTCAGATTGTAAAACTAGAACAGTATCTGCAACACGTATCTTACCTGAAATCTTATCTGAAATACAAGTTCGCATATCTGCCATGTATCCTTAAAAGGGTCTTCTCAAATCAGTGCAAATCTGTTGAGGGGGCGAATCTGTTTTATTTTGTTGTTGTTGTTGTTGTTTTATTACAGTTTACACTCTATTGGGAATTAAATTAGGAAAGAAAATTCCATCAAATCCCCAAATCGTTGTATTTAATAATTTCATTTTCCACTCTCAGACTGTAATGAGACTCTAAACGAGTGTTTTATTGAAGGTGAGTGCACTTGTTTGGTGAAGCGGTTACTGTAAGTCTATAAGTTACTGTAAGCCAAGATGTATATAGTGATAGTATCAACTGTAAACAAATATGTGCATGATGTGGCTGAATTTTGGCCAAAAAAGTATGGAATTAAATTAGTGGCAAAAGTACTGGACGTAACTTTTCAAGAAACGAACAAAAATATACAATGAGAAAAAAAGAAAAACACTCTGAAACTGAAAACAGTGAACTCAGTGGCAAAAATGTAACGTGGTCTTCAAATAAGCAGTTCTTCTGTTCTAAGCGTCCTGTTCGCTAATCATGGTTTATGGACGTGCTGCCAGAGTTTTCATTTACACTTTCAAACTTTTCATTTACGTTCCGCAAGTTTACGCTCGCCATTCTGGCACAAATCTCACGTGTGGGCGGGGCTTAACAACGCTTTACTCTCATTGGCTAGTGAGATTTGGATTGACAGCTTGAGCATCCAGCTGAGGAGAAGGATGATGATGATGACGTTGACGATGCTCAGTGCCGCTCCTGAGAGCTCATCTCGAAAAAATAGTCATATGAGACTAGCTAAACCTCAGATATTAATTACGAACTAATATACTGACTGAGCAAGTAAGTCATTTCCACTACAAAGTACAAACACTATAACTATACAGAGAACCGCATCCAGAACGCTCTCCAAATCTCACGACACTGAAGACTCTACTTCCTGATCAGGGAGCTGTCCATCCAAATTTCACTAGCCAATGAGAGTAAAGCCAGAATGGTGAACGTAAACTTGCCTGTCTGCCTAAAGATGTCTAAAGCTTTGCTAGCTAAGTGAGATTTCCTCACAGATGTTGTCACAGTTTCATCAAGTTGTTGGACAGCTACAGTAAGTGCCATAAAACGGACCTAAGCCTAATCAGTTTGGTTTATAATCAGATATCAGCTGTCCAGATATCTGTGTCTCATGCGCCTCAATCATAATGAATTCTTTACATGCGATTTTTTTCAAAATGCTAGAACTTCACTTGCAACCCGAGCTGCCACACATTTACTGTGTGCTACAAGTGTCTAATTAGAGCGATCCGGATCAGCATTTTCCGGTTAGCTTTATTTTCCCAATAAAATGAAAAAGTCACAAACGTTTCTCAGTTCACTTATATGTATTTCATAACTAGTATTTCATAACTTGAACCCATTTCTAGAAGTTGAACCAAAGAAAAGAGAAAGAAAAAAAAAAAAAACCCTTTTGACTGGCAGTGTATATGTTGCCAAAAAAAAAAAAAAAAAGATTGAGAGAATGAGAAGAAGAAGATTTTGCCAGAGGCGTGAAGTGTACATGGATCAGATTTGGCTGAGTGAAGAAGAGAGAGAGAGATAGAGAGAGAGAGATAGAGAGAGAGAGAGAGAGATAGAGAGAGAGAGATAGAGAGAGAGAGAGAGAGAGAGAGAGAGAGAGGGGTTTTGAGGGACTGAACATAGTTTTCAGCATACTAACAATGTGTGTCACAGAGCTCTCTGCTATTTGTACAGTCAGATCATGCAGCTGGCTGCATACTCTGATCGACTCTACAACACTGCTGAATATAGAAATGGATATCGCAATATGTATGAAACAGGGTGGATAAAGCACTGCCATCTCTACTGAGACACAGATTTACAGTAACCATTACACAATCCTTCCATTAGTCCTGTCTCGACTGCACACTATAGAAAGAAGCGCTCGTGCAGACTAACAGAGGAGCACCAAACACCTATTTGTGTTACAGAGGGATTTGTGGGAGTATAAAACCACAGAAACACAGTTGCACAAACTGTGTGTGTGTGTGTGTGTGTGTGTGTGTGTGTGTGTGTGTGTGTGTGTGTGTGTGTGTGGATGAGAATAGATTTCTCGGCTTCTCAGACAGGCAGACAGGCAGAAAGGTTATTTCAGGGTGCAATCCAAAGAGCGTAGAATGAAAAACAAGACAGAGTGTATGACAGAGCTCTGTACGCTTTATGATAGATGGATCGTGTAGCCTGTAAACATCCCCATGTGGGCTAAAATGAATACACCCACACACGCACACACGCACATACACAGAGCACAATAAAAATCAAACTGGCTAAATAAAACATTAGTTTTCTGTCTCTTAAGGCATGGCTTTAAAATAATAATTACACAATCATTATGATATTTCTTTTTTATTGTGTGTGTGTGTGTGTGTGTGTGTGTGTGTTTGTGTCCACCAAGTTTTACGAAAAGACTCTATATGAAGAGCCACTATTGACCTCTAGTTTCTCAATATGTTAAATTCCACCGAAATACAGTTACTTACATACACAATACGTACAGCCTATGGTAAGTGTAATTACAGTGTATTCATAGTCATAAGAGTAATTTCTTAGTGATTGGCCAACATTTCTGTGGAAAATGTTGATATTCCTGACTATCTTGTCTTGTTTGTACTATAATTGCACCATTAGACTATCAGTATTAAAGGCATAGCTGCAGGATAGCTAAATAAATCATTAGTCGTAGTCATTAGCTAGTTTATGCTTGGCGTCCATGTTTGCCAGACAGCATAGCAATAAAAACAAAAGAACAAAACAAAACAAAAACAAAAGTTCTGCTTTGATGTTCAAATATGTATTCGTATTCATGTACCTTTTTAAATATATATATATATATATTTGTTATGTTTGTTGGTTGCTGTTGTGTGATGTTATCAATGAAGTCCTCATGCTGATTGTTATGTTTAAGATAAAACTTTTGCACAATACTGTGTGTGTGTGTATATATATATATATATACATATATATATATATATATATATATATATATATACACACACATATATATACATATATATATATATATATATATATATATATATATATATATATATATATATATATATATATATATGTATATATATATATATATGTATATATATATATACATACACACACATATATATACATATATATATATATATATATATATATATATATATATATATATATATATATATATATATATATATATATATATATATACAGTATTGTGCAAAAGTTTTAGGCACGTGCAAAGAAATGCTGTATAGCAAAGATGCCTTCAAAATAATGAAATTAAATGTTTCTACATAAAAAATAAAAAAAAAATGTAAAGAGCAGTAAACAGTAGTAAATGAAACAAAGTCAATATTTGGTGTGACAAAAAAAAAATTATTAAAATAAAAATAGTAGTCTCCGGTACAATTTGGTACAATTTTATAAGGAAACAAGCTGGTAAGTTTTATTGAGCATCTTGCAGAACCAGCCACAGTTCTTCTGGATACTTTGACTTTCATACTTACGTCTTATTTTTGCAGCAAAACCCAGCAGCCTTCATTGTGTTTTTTGTCTGAAAAGTTTCTCTGCTTTCTTTAATGACCTACAAACATTTAATTTTGTGCTAGAAAACTAATGTTTGGGAATCTAAAATGTTTTTGTACTGACTTGATAATGTAGAAGTCATAAAATAAAACATCTATAACAAAGTTTGTACTAAAAAAATAGGGTGCCTAATTCTTTTGCACACAGTACTGTATATATAATGTGCAGGTATCCAGTCAGCCAATCGTGTGGCAGGAGCACAATGCAGAAACAGGTCAAGAGCTCCAGTTCATGTTCACATCAAACATCAGAATGGGGAAAAAAATGACAAGACATGGTTATTTGTGCCAGATAGGCTGGAGTGAACATTTCAAAAGCTACTGATTGCTTATTAATGATTACTTATTAATGAGAGAAATCAGAGGAAAATGACCAGACTGGTTTGAGCTGCCAGGAAGTCTATAGTAACTCTCTGATATAACCACTATTTACAACCATGGTGAGCAGAAAAGCACTTCAGAATGCACAACACATCGAAACTTGAGGTGGATGGGCTACAACATCAGAAGACCACATCTGGTTCCACTCCTTTCAGCCAAGAACAGGACCCTGAGGCTACATCATTCACAGGCTCACCCAAACTGGACAGTTGAAGATTGGGAAAAAAATCCAGCAAACTTTTTTCTAATCCTCAACTGAAAGCTTGCTGAAAAGGTTCACAGGGCAACTGGATGAGACTAACTAGAGGTGTCCATCGGGACTGGGATCCAATGAGATGCAACCAAAGCAGGAGGTTTTAACGTTTGTACTGTACAGGTGTGAGCAAGTAGTCTGATATGAAGCTTGAGAGGCAAAAAAAAAAAAAAAAAAAGATTATGAATTCGGCACTAACGTGAACATGTAGTGCTGTGCGATGCATTTACAGCATCCTTAGTAACTGCCTGGTCAGGTGCAATGGAAAATAATGATAAGACCGGCAGAATTTAAGACAAATCATGAACTGGAGTGATGTAGCTGAGGTTGAGCAACTGTCCGTACAGACATTTCTACCTCAGGGTTTTTTTTTTCTGGGGTCAAAATGCAAATAAAGATACAGACATTTTGAGAACTATACTAATTCGTATATAGACCATTGCGTTACACCCCAACTACATATATTGCAAACCACTTTCTATCACTGTAGCACTTTTGCAGCATTATGAAGCAATCTGTGAATGAGAACTGTTGTAGCTTTACACTCTGCTATAATGCTGTAATACTGTGCAATTTATCTCAATAATGTGACACTCATGTAGATAATCATGTGACTATTGTTGTAATGTTGTTGTTGGAGTTATTGTTGTTTGAGTCAGTTGTAATGCTGTTTTGCCTATTGTTGTAACATTGTTGTTTGTGTCTGCTCTTGTAATGCTGTTATGTCTATTGTAATGTTGTTGTGGGGTCTGTTGTTGTAATGTTGTTGTTTGCGTCTCTTGTTGTAATGTTTGTGCCTACTGGAATAATGTTGTTTGTGTCTGCTGTTGTAATGTTGCTGTAATAGAGCATGCAATTTTATTGCATGTTGTACACCGTCCATGTGCACATGACAATAAACTGAAGCATGTATTAAACACTCCCTCTGAAGCATTGAAAAAAATAATTGCCAGTCATGCTGCACCGCCTATGATATACAATAATTAAGCTATACACCCTTGCTAGCTTAACGTATTGTTAAAAATCATGAATTGACAGGACTTTGAATTGTGATCTGCTACATTCAATATGACAAGTTCCACCCCCCTGTACAAAGTACCTAGTCTGGAGCAGAATCCAAAAATGTTCCTGGAACTACAGCTCAAGAGCTAAAAGGAGCTTTGATGGAAATGTGGTTAAAATTTCTGAATTCCTATAAATTTGGCTGGGTCCTTGAAAAGGTTCTGTAGCAAAAACACATCTATAGACTCTGTACTATTCTTAAAATGGACTATTGTTAAAACAGACCGCATTACACCTTTATGTCCTATACCTCATGCAAGTGAAAAAGTGTTCGAGCTTCACTGTCATGTAATTAGTATGCCTGTGTGAGCTGGTGGCTTAAAATAGGGCTGTAACCACACTTATGGGTAAAAACCAATATAACCTTCCACTTACAGTGTTATGCGGAAGACGAGCGAGAGACTACAGGCTGTGTGTAATCTTTAAGCTCCAGGAGAAACCTGGTGTAAGCATTCCAAAGCCCAGTTAAGCGCTTACAGTCGACTCTGCATACAGCAGCACGGATAAAACAGGATCAAATAAAGAGCCGTGAAATAGGCCTTGAATATCACACATCTCATAGCTGCATGCCTTTATCTGGAGTCCTGTAAAAAAAAAAAGAAAAAGTATTTACCATGAGGGTCGTGCTTTGGGTGGAATTGTTACTGTGCAATATGGTGGCCGCCTCTTTGGGATTCTTATCAAGATGGTATTTGCTCAAGTAAAACAGGAGATAAAATATAAACTTGCGCAACACTACAGAAGGCGTAAAAAGTGATGGAAAAACATTCCATTCAAAGTTACCCAGGTGCAACATTGTAATATGTTACTTAATACAGGAACAGGCTTTTGCAAAACAAGAAAATAAATTACTGAACAGAAATCGGAAATTGGAGAAACAGAGACGTTTCAACATGTAAAAACCTCAACTTTCTGTCTTTCTGTAGTCAAGAGCGCAGTTGTCAAGTCTAAAATCAGAACTTGCCGAGATTCAGTCAAGACTGAGTCTTATGAGGGTCAAGTCAAGTTCAAGTCCAAACAACGGTAAGACCATCAAATCCAAGTCTTTACTTCAACTAGTTGGCTTCATTTGTGAATTGCGCCAACGATTAGGCTAGATTTTCTAAGAGAAGGAATTACATCTTGACAAACTTCTTGACAAACATTATTTTTACATATGCTCCATCAAGACCAAGTCCATACTGAGACCAATGCCCAATACTGATACTAAGACAAGTACAAATGCTAATAAGTCAGAGACAAGTCCAAATCAATACGCAAAATGTCTCAAGGCCGGACTCAAGTCCTACTTGATACAGTCAACAACAGGGCTGTCTTTAAACATTTTTCCCCCTACATTATTTTACATAATCTGATCCATAACACAGCTGCAAAACTTGTTTTCAATTTCCCCATGTTCTCCTACATTGTCCCTTTGCTGTGCTCCCTCCACTGGCTTCCTGTATCTGCCTGCACCAGATTTCAAGCACTGCTGCTTGGATATAAACCAAAAACAGACCCCTACCTACCTGAAGGCACTTCTCACACCACATTCTACATCACGCTCCCTTCGAGCCTCTAGCTCGGCTCAACTAGACCCCCATCCATCAAGATACAAGGAAGACATGCAGCACTCTTCTCTGTCCTGCACCCAGGTTTGGCTGTCCAAACAGCTGAGTCATTGGCTGTCTTCTTAAATAATTAACTAATCTTAACCCCTCTTTTTTTCTTGATAGTATTTTATCTTGATAGGATTCTTAGGCCCTGTTCACACATATACAGATATTTTTTAACATTTTTTTTTGCTTTCTGTCCACAAAAACAGCATTTTGGGTCAGTAAAACCAAAGCTCTTTGAAAACACCCTACAAGGTGGAAAAACCCCGTGTGGACAGTAAAATGTAGCCATTTATCGTGGCTGCTGACCAGGCTGTTAGTTTGTGGTCTGTAATTTCTTATTTGAAAACGTGTTAACAATTTAATTTCCCTTTGTTTTATTATTACACCCTTGTGTGGAGGTGTAATAACATGGTGCCACAATATCATACACACTGTACTGTTCCTGAATCCACCACCCTAGAGCTACAAACGGATAGTTTGGATAAGATCCAAATATTAAGCAGTAGTTCCACCATATCGTCAATCAACACATATAAATCTTTGTGTTTGTGAAGTTTTTTTTTTGTTTGTTTGTTTGACATCTTTTGGCCAACTGCAACTCTGACCAAGATAAAGTGTTTAATGAAGATGAAGCGTTTTTCTCCATTTCTGCTTCTTTTACAGCCTAATACACATTCGTTATAAACGTTATTCTTGAGACATAAACCAGTTTATAAAATTCTATCACTGCACTGTGTTTCCACATTTTTGCGTTATGGATGGAGGTATTTTCAAAAATTCATGTGAACACTACATTCAAAACGTATATGTGTGGACGAATAAGGGCATCTGCCAAATGCTGTAAATGTAAACGCAATTTTATTTTATTATTTTATTTATTTTAAACATCAACTCTAACTCTAAACCTAACGTTTGTAACTTTTTAATACAATTTAACTTTTTAATTGCTAGACATTTGCATGGCAATTTTGTTATTATTCTATTATTCTAGATAGCAAGTATCTATTAGTAAGTATTGAGTGCCTGACCGAACTTTCTAGTTTCGTCTGACCTACATACCACCATTAAATGTTAGTCATCTGTCTGCCCAAAAACCACTAAAACTCTACTTTAATGAGACCATATGTCAGACATTATATGGAAGAACTTACAATTGGACCAATTTATCTCAGTGTACATACAGTATGTTACACAAGCACTACATGTGATTTGTTGCGTTTAGGTCATTTTTGGGCCAATTTCCAAAAGGGCAAGCCTGAAATGTTACTTTTGACCAACAGGCAATTACCATTGCAATAACTCAACAACATTTGCCCCAAAATTGCCTCTGGAATAAAATTGTGAAATGTCGTGAATACGGAATCGTAAATTGTACCAGATACTGGAGGCAAAAAGAGACACATGTATTTTCATTCATTAGATCAGTCTATTTGTTGTCATTGTATCCCCAATAATAGAGCACTTTGTCACTCAATTTCTTTTATAAAGCATCATTAAGTTGTTATTTTTGTTTCCCTGTACCTACTCATCGGCTCAAAGTGCCCTTCAGTCCCATTCATGCCCTTAATTGAGAGCAAACTGAGTGTGATGGATCACAAAAGCGTCCGCTGCATCATGGTAAGTGAGCAGATTTTTAAAGTTTAATCCCATGGGTCCATGCTACAGACATCACACACAAACACACAGACACACACAGACAGTCTCACACACACACATATATCCACAGCAGACATGCCGCACCTTCAAGAGTGTACGCTCTGTATCCATGGCAACAGGGACGAAACTGGGACATGAGATAGTGGATAAGAGGAATGTCTGGAATGAGTCGTATACTTGCTCTGCACCATGCTCATGGGTTATCCGGTGCAAATGTTATCTGGAAGCATCCGAGAGCTTTAAATGGTCAAAGGAGGAAGTAACTTTACTACTTTATTGACATGGAGAGAAGAATATGGTACAGATAACGATGACGAATGCACATATTTGTAATGAGTGTCTGGATAGAGTGTGTGTACAGTACAGTGCAGTTTGGCACGTACAAAATTTTGAGTTTATGATACTGAAAGACTTTACTACAAATATGACTTTGAAAGATTGCCACTGTAACCTGAATGCAACTTCGATGTTCACCTCAAGCACCCCCCAAGGTTATCCTCCCACTCGCTCTTTATAAAACTGTAGCAACAACACTCACACGTGTTCTGACACGACCGGACTGGCAATGCCAATTCACGCTCCAAATCCCCTGAGGACACCACTCTACTGCAGCTGCGCCAATCACAGGAGAGAACGCGGTGTTCGGCCCAAAAAATAAGACAGCGGAATAACATGGGTGTGGTGTGAAATTCCATGTGAATGAGGTGTTTTGGAAGCGAGCCAGTGGGTGCTCCCAGCACCAGTTAAAACACAGATAGCGCTGCTTATTGTTCTGTCAGGATTTACCCACCAGCAGGGATTTGTAGCAGTATAAAATCACTGAAAAACACTTGCACAAACTGGATTTGTATGGTTAGGGATGGATTGTTTGGCTTCTCAGCCAGGCAGATGGGCACAACGATTCTTTCAGGTTGCAATCCGAAGAGCATAGAAGGCAAAAAAAGAGAGGAGGAAAAAATAGGTATGTGCAAAAGCACAAGCAGTGACTCGTTCAGTAGGCAGAGAGAGAGAGAGAGAGAGAGAGAGAGAGAGAGAGAGAGAGAGAGAGAGAGAGAGAGAGAGCAGGTAAACAGGTTGCCCTTTGAGTCACTCAAATCCGTTAGGTTTTAAACCTTTTCACAGACAAACATACTCAATTACTCACTCCTTCGTCTGTGGGAAAGAGGTGTTGCTAGGACTCAGTGTTTGTATGCAAGAATCGAATGTCAAATAAGTCAATCGTGTTTGTGCAGTGTTTGTGTCCTAAAGAAGCTGAAGGTGGAATGTTTGTTGGAGAAGTGTTACTGTCACTGCACTGCCATAGAGGCTTTTCCTTCCTGAGCCTCTTCTGGATAAGCTCATCCTTCAAGTTGATGCACAGATTAACACCAAAGAGGAATTCACTGCACTGTGTTTGTGGGTCAAACAAGAGCAAGATTCCTGCCACAATGCGTCTTTGTCATTACGCGAAAACAGCCCTCTGTACGCAGAATGACAATGGCGCCAGGAGTTCGACTGACACTGAACTTTTTCCTACATCTGAGTAGTTCGAGAGAAAGCCCACAGCTAGCTTTGAAAAAGCGCTCATTAAAATCCCTCTTCTGCCGCGCGCCGTACTCTCAGCATCGTCTGCATTTGATCAAACGCCTGCAGTCGAGCGTGCCTGCTAGAACTCATCTTCCACTCTTGGATGAAGGCACCTGATCCCTCGAGGGGGAAGAAAGGCTCGTCTTTTTTCCATGCTCGTGCTCTTAACTTCCCCAGTCTCTTGCTTTCACCATGATAACATGCATGTGGGAGTGAAGGCTGTAGTGCACAGATTATGTGCGTGTTTGTGTGATTATTGCACAGGTTTATAGTGAATGCAGGAGAGATAAAAAAAAAAAATACAGAGGATAGTGGGAGAGAACTGTCACGTGAGTGTCTCTCAACAGTGCCTCGTTCTCACCGGTAGACATGCATTAGTCTGCATGCAAGCCAAGGGCGACAAGTTCTCAAGGAACCTTAGCTGAGAACAGCCTTAGGGTTGAAACCTATCAACACGCAACTCCACACTGTGCGCTGGCTCCCGGCTCATTCACACCTACTCTTCCTTCATTCCTGTACGCACTTATTCGTCATTTTGCTTGCATGCTTGTTTAATTATTTATCTCACCTTTTGCAGGAATGACACTTTCCCTCAAGGGATGATGAGTGCTTTATGGTTCCTTGCTGCATGACCCCTAATTTTTACCAGGCGACCTGTAATTCAGAAAAAGGGGTTGACTAGTCATGTTTTTAATACTTAAAGCAAAAATGGTCTCAGAACATCACTGTTCAATTACGCACCTCAATTAACCACCGTGCACAGGCTACTAATTACATTCCAAGCTCCAATGCTTTTTAGGCTACGTTATTAACAAAGATAAATGTGCAAAATAATAAATCTGTTTATCATATTTGTAATGTGCAGTGAGTGAACGCAAGACGCAAGTGCATACACTTAGCATGTTGTTTATTACAGCAGATCCAATAATAAGTTGACAATATTCCAAATGGGGTCAGAGAAAAAGCAGACATCTTTAAACATGTAATATCCATAATCAAAGCCAAAGACAAAGAGGCAAGGGTTAAAACCAGAAAACACAGAACACTGAACTTGGACTTAACAATGCAAAATGCATAGCAAGACTTCGCAACAAAAGACAGAAACAGCAGAATTAAGATAGACAAACTAATCAAGATCTATACAGAGGATTGGTGGACACATCCTGGACATACATCAATGACCAGACAGGGGTGGAGACAATACTAAAATGAAAACAAAGGCACGTGATGTCAATTCAAAACAAAACATATGTAAATTCGTTGCTTGTTGCACTCAAGAACCATGCTGTGCGATAAGAGAGGGGGAATTTGTCACAATATTATACTATTTAAGGATGTACCAAATCTTAAAACACGATAAACTTGTGTGGAAGAGATGAAGTTGTTGATTCTGAATGCCAGATGGAGGATGCGATGTCTACAGCAGTGTCTGTAGATGTTCAACTCCAGCCTAAGTAGCGTTATCCAAAAACAAGTCTGGATCATCCTCTTTGAGCTGGTGTTTACTGCTGATCTAACTCAACTGGCTGCGTGGAAGCTGACAGTGATGCGCAACCCGCGGCTCCGAAACATCACTATGCCCCAGTGCAAGAATTTTATTAAAATTTTCATCAGCTTTACAGGACAACACAAATAAGTTCTGGAGGAATTCCTTTGGGAGCGGGCAGGAGTGGGATTAAAAAAACACCTCACGCACACCTCTCCACTCCATGCAAAGTAACATCAAAATGGTAATGGCTCATTACCGCAAAAGAAAATGTAAAAAGATTCATACAAATTTCTAGCGTAGTCTTGTACAGTTGGCTGTAGAATTCTATGGGCTTCATTTAGTGTGACATATTTTCAGTCCAGAACATGTGACATGTGTATCACTGTAACATGTGAATGCATTTAAATAACTAGTCTATACAGCCTCTGACATGCACTGAACATGCACTGGATGAACAGGACTAGCTACAGATAATCAGAGAGACTCTATTGCTGATATTCTCAGTAAATTATTGATAATTGATACACTGCTTCCATCAGACCTGCAATCAATCTTGCATGACCCAATACTGTTGTCATTGTGCTGTCCAAAAGCACCAAATCCCACAAGGCTGAAATGAAATGGCATCAAATCTTTAAAAAAAAAAAAAAAAAAAAATCATGCCTAGTTTACTATCAATCAAACATATTTGAACCTGATGACCCTCCTGAGCAAAAAAAAAAAAAAAAAAAAAAAAAAGGAAAAGGGGATAATTGTGTTTAGGTAACAACTTTAAATGTCTGTGCCGTTTTACATCAACGTTAATCAATGTAACGTCTATACATCATTGATTAAAGAGCCGTGATGGTGATTGATGTTGAGAATCCAGACAGGTATGTCATGCCACGTCACGTGAGCTAGAAACTAGATCTATAGCCAGTCGCTATAGATATCTGCGGTGAGTGCATGTGTGTCGAGCTTCAGCCGTCTCGCTGGAAGATGGATGAAACTCCCAGGTGGAGATTTATTAGTGCACGGGCAATAAGTGAACTAATCGCTATGTAATATGGAATGCTGTTTTGCCTAACTGTCCAATTCATGTTCCTCCCCTGCCTTTCTTTTTTATAATATAAAGCCCCAAAATAATTTTGTGTCAGGGGCTAAAGGTCTGATTTCTTTATTGCCCAGTGTAAGCATATTTCACGTGCTATTAAGCAGCCAGTGTGCATTAACACATGGCCATGTGTGTGTAGGCATGCAGATGAGACTGAGCCAGCTCGAGATATACAGCGAGACTCATCTCAGGCTTGATGCCAGCTTGAATGATGCTGCATCTTGTGCATTTGTGTCTTTTTTTGTGTTTCTGACACTCCTCATAGAAAGCTATCAGCTGGCTATTATAATTCAGAACAAAATAATTACTAGGCAGCCATTTTTAAAATCCATTTAGAAATGTAACTTTAGAGGCATAATAACGGAGGCTTTCTCTTTCTTTTTCTGAAGGAGTATGTCAGTATCAGAGTTATCAGAAAAATACGCAGTTGGATACCAGCTGTCTTGAAGGATTGTGCAAGTACACAAATAAGGGGTTACAGGATCAGATTTTGCTGTAATGCCCCCGAGGAGATGGAGACAGTACGCACACACAAGCACACCCACACACTCCGAATGTCACGGTTGAAAAATAATTGGTCTGGCCACTTGCAATTGTTTTCTGCAAATCCACAGCTACACCACAGGAGACCTGATATCCAATCGTAGTGAAGGTCTAGTCAGTAATCACATTGCATTTAATAGCATTAGACTGATCCATTTTAGCCAAACATACAGTAGGTCCTCCATCAACCATGAAATGGATACTCTTACCATTTTTATCTGCATGAAATAAATCAAAATGGGATGAGATATCACATTCGGAAAATGCCCAAAATCCATCAAAACTGTAAGCACGCAGCAGAGCGGACGCAAGAGAGAGACCAATCGCGAGGGAGACTGGGACGGGCAGACGGAATATCCGATCTTCGCTATCGTTTTCTCTGAGAGACGCAAACACAACCCATAATAGGCTCGGAAATAAACCAGCAGACATCCTGGGTCACTGCATCAGAGATCAGTTTCTTCTAATCTATATATATTTTCCCCCAACTGTGTTTGTTTCTTTCTCAAATGTGGCTTGTGGATGCTTGAATAGCTCAGTCTGAAGTGTAAAATACTGGAGGTGTGCTGAGCCGTGGAAGAAGGAATCAGGCCCGGGTGCTTTGCTGAGTAATTTTCACCTGAACCGAGTAGGAGAGAATAAATGGAGCAGAGGAAGGCAGTGCTTTTCTCTCATTCTGTCGGCCTTGAGCGTCTCTCGAGGCTCGCCTCAACTGAAATGTCATAACAATTATGCAGAAAAGAAATGTCGACCGGGTTATCTGTAAATCGCTGTATTTACAAAATACTGAGATACTTATTCCATAGGGAAACGCAGTTATGGAAACAAGCTGCTGAACGCTGACATGCTGCAGATTCACCACGGAAATGTACAGTACATTACCTCAAAGGACTTTACATTCTGTTTTAGTCAATACTAGGCAGCTTGCTTTTTCTTATAAATGCAGCATTTCCATTTTGTCAGCATTTCCATTTGTCCATTTGTGAATAGGTTAGGAAGGCAGAAATAACAAAAAAAAAAAGTGATAAGTGATTCAAAGTAGAGCCAAAAGGTTTTTGTAGTCATGATATCACACAGAAACAGTTCAAATCCATCCAACCTTATCTCATTATAATATCTTTTGAATTCTAACAGCACTGCAACCAGGATCAAAACAACTGCTAATTTGGCTAATGTCTGTTTTGTTATCCTTACATTCTACCTCCAGTTAGACTGAATTTTGTTGAGTCAAATATTTTTGGTTTACAAAACAGCCTTGTAAAGTTACTCGTTTATTTCTGAATTACACTGTACAGTCAAAAGTATGTGGACACCTGACCATCACACACATATGTGGTCCTTCCCCAAACTGTAGCCACAAAGTTGGACGCACACAGTTGTATAGGATGTCCTTGTGTGCTGTAGCATTACAATTTCCCTTCCCTGGAACTAAGGAGCCCAAACCTGTTCCAGCATGACAATACCGCTGTGCACAAAGCGAGCTCCATGAAGACATGGTGTGTTAAGTTTGGAGCTCGAGTGTCCTGCACAGAGCCCTGTCCTCAATCCCACTGAACACCTTTGGGATGAACTGGAACGCCGACTGCACCCCAGACCTCCTCACCCAACATTACTACCTGAGCTCACTAATGCTCTTGTGGCTGAATGAACACAAATCCCCACAGCCATGCACCGAAAGCCTTCCCAGAAGAGTGGAGGTTATTATAACAGCAAAGGGGGGCTAAATCTGGAATGGGATTTTCAGCAAGCACATATCACTGTGATGGTCAGGTGTCCACAAACATTTGGCAATATGGTGTACATTATGATACAATGCCATCAATACAATACTTAAAATATAATGAGCTTTATCATGCTCTTAGTATGTTATTAACAGCTTGGAGTCTAACCCAATCAGTTAACATTACTGCAACTAGCAAGCTTATTTTTACATTTTTGAATTTTCATAAATCTAAACTTTGCATGTCTTAATACAACATCAAGATTCAAGTGACTTTTGGTATCCAAACATTTACCCCTATTGTAAATATTTACATAATGTAACCAGTGGTTAGAAAAGTAAGGCAGTGTGTATGGCCTTTTGGGTCACTTCAAAAGAATGACCACAAAAAACATCCTTTCCTCCATCCAGATGAAAAATTTTAAATAGGAACATGTCAGAAATTCCAAATTATTCCAAACCTCCCCTTCGAGTTATGATTTAAAAGAATGCTTTTAGTCAGGAACTCAAATTTCCAATTATTCCACTAGCACATGAAGGCACCATTATAGCCACTAGTAGTGTCAATAATCAGATGTTTCCTCGAGTATTTTTAGCACACACACACACACACACACACACACACACACACACACACACACACACACACACACACACACCTCAGCAGTCAATGGACATGATGTGTTTTGACCAAAGCCTAATCTTCAGACATAGGTTCTCTCCAAGCAGAGCACTTTAATGTAGACGTCACATGGGATCCCCACCAAGATGGTAATGGGATTACAACACCCAGAGCATGAAAACATGGCAGACAGCTGTGTGAAGTCACTGCAGACTCCCTGCTGGGACCTTGACAATAGGTCTTGTGAGGTGTCTTAGCTAATGAAAAGCATAATCTGCCTTCCATGTTTGAAACAGCATGTGAAGAAAGTGAACAGCCCCATGCTGAACCTACACACTAATATCATGGTCATGGCTGCAAATTGAAAACAGAGAATCACCCCTGTACGAAATGCATTTGTTATAAATAAGTCAACACATGCATACCTTCTGGACTGTTATCAGGTTTTAAGGAAAATAAAAAAGACAAGCTCTTTGGAAAGACTCTGTCTAATGAAAACATCTTAACACATGTGCGCATCGGTTGAGATTGTTGTGCTATTCTTCCATTGTTCATGTCCTAAACACACCTGCAATCACTTCCTTCCTGCACCGTAGTTCCCACAGACCAGCCATGGGCCGGAGAGCCTGATCCACACTGATGTAATTACTTTACCAGGTTCCCAGGATGGAGAAAAAGGAAGGTGATCACAGGACCGTGGTAAAAGAGTAAAAGCCCTGTCCTCAGTTAA
Organism: Cranoglanis bouderius; assembly: GCA_023630585.1. NCBI lineage: Eukaryota > Metazoa > Chordata > Actinopteri > Siluriformes > Cranoglanididae > Cranoglanis > Cranoglanis bouderius. The sequence continues at coordinate 6,570,399 of CM042564.1, forward strand.
GTCCTACTGAATGCAGAAGTGGGGTGTTGGGGTCTCAAGATATCAAGATTACCCCTGATGTATGAGGTAAAAGGGCACCCAACACCAAAACCTCCCTTATTAAGGAGCACACTGGAAATTTTCAATCAGCTTCTTTTACACATTCAGAATAAACAAGTCATTTTCCACAATGGCAACATGAGGGTGTGTCTTCAGTCTTTAAAACCGTGATTGCAGTTTCCCAGGGATGAAATGGATCGTGTGTCCTCACGCCCACCCCGACTTCAAAAGCTAAATGCGTGCATAAACTGTCCTCTAAAACGCACTGAGGCAACCACAGCTCCAATAACGCATACTCACTTCCCTATGATGGCTTTAGGCTAATGTTACGCGAATGGGGGAAACTGTTTGGCATAAACTCTCTATTTGTGTTCTGGGAAGCCATGCCATAAAGCTTCTCACAATGGGTGTATTGGTTTTAAGTCCTCTCGTTCCAGACTTGAGTGGTGATTGTGCAAGGCATTCGATGGAGAAGTTCCTCTTGTCTTAACCTGACATGGCAAAGAATATCAAATAGTCCGACTCTTTCCATCCACCTCAAAGTGACTGTACTTGGCATTAAGCACACATTAATCTTATTGCATCTGAGGTCCAAAATCTAAAGTCTAAAAATTGTGATGCATTGTCAAAAAAACCTCCAGCGACACAATGGACCTTCTTCATGTCACTTGTAATATGCTTTGCCATAAAGAAAAAACAGTAGCCTGTTAACGATACTGTATGAAACATGGTATAGTAACAAAGTAATGCATCCTACTTTTCTTCCATGTAAAGAAAATAACTGTTTGGTTGTATGGAGGATAAACTTCAACAAATCAAAACAATAAAGTTACTGCCTTGATTGAATTGCGCCAAGTTTATAACTGTGATTCTCAGAGAAGAACAGATAAAACTCTTATTAATCAATCCCAAAGCCATCAGCGAAAAGCTCTCAGAGAGTAAAGAGCATTAGGCAAAGCAAGAGCACTCAAAGCAGGGACAAAAGCATTCACATCAGTGAGGCCTACCGTCATTAAAGCCACCCGCATCACTCTACGGAAGAGGATAAAAATAAATAAATAAATAAATACATGTAAAGACTTTTTTTTTTCTCCAGTCATTATCGGGTACATTTATTTTCTATGAGGGGAATAAAGAACTTTTTCTTGCAACTTTCTCTCAGTTCCTTCCAGTGCTTTTCTTTTCACACCTAACTGAAGTCATATTCACACTCTCGGTGGGTGTCAGGAACGCCTGCCAGTCTGACTAATTCAGCTTATTTTTGGACTGAGAGTGGATAGTCCTTGAGCTTGGAGTTTCTGGCCTGGTGCCACTGTCTCCAGTGTCTTGACTTCTTTATTTTTCACAGCAGTTATTCTTCCTTTGTCACATAGAGCATCACAATCAGACTACTCACTACTCAATCTGCGAAAGCCATATGCAAAAAATATTATCTTCCTGTTATAGCCTAATACTGTCATATTGTTGTCGCTTTTTTTGTACTGCTAGTTTTGGCAAAATATTATACCATCTGAAATCTGCATGTGGGTTTGGATATAATAGCCTAGTCATTTGACTCTGCTTTCTTATGTTGTGCTATATTTGCTTAATAATATCAGCCTGCTATGTGGATGTGAAATCAACAAAAGTTCACTCATTCATTCTTTAGTAAGTGGTTTATCCTGGTCAGGGTGTGGTGGATCCGGAGCCTATCCCGTGAAACACTGGGCGTGCGGCGAGCATACACCCTGGATGGGATACCAGTACATCAGAAGGCGCATGCACGCACACACACACACACACACACACACACACACACACACACACACACTCACAACTAGTGGCAATTTGGAGTTGGCAGTTCACCTACAGGAGAACCCAGAGACATGGAGACCATGCATCACCAAATGTATCGCTAGAAAATCCAGTTTGTGCTGACCAGGGTGAGTTAATAAGTAGTGGTCAGCCATACTGCCCATGATGTTTAGGCCAAGATAGAAGTGGTGGACAACCTTGTACGGATCAGGTGTGATTTGCATTTGTTTTGAAATGTATGATCTTGAAACTTGTAGTACATTCCTGAAGCAACCCTGCTGAAAATCCAGCTTAGTCCACCTAACTACCAACTGCCAAAACATAGGCAAAGCTGGTAGACCATCTTCATCAGTAGTTAAGTTATTTTCCAGCTTCCTTATTTATTCATTCATACTGAGTAACACTTCTTCTTCTTGGATCTCAGGATCGAGGCATAAATACACACTGAATTGGATGGCTGTCCATCAGGGCACCATGGACACGCACATTCACACCGAGGGGCAATTTAGAGTTGCCAGTCCACCAGCTGGGATGTTCTTTGGGAGGTTGGAGGAAACCTTTTGACCTGGAGGAAACCCACACAGAGACAGGGAGAACATGTGACACCCCACAAGAACAATGACCCAATTTTTCCAGCTTCCTTATTACTTGACTAGATTGATCGATACTTGTTTGAGATCTTTCCTAATTCCTAACTGCCTTTCTGTTAAAAAAAACAAAACAAAAAAAAAACTTCTCTATGATGTACCAGCACTTACCAACTGGCAAAGATGGTCCACCAGCTTGATGAGCTTGAGCAGCTGCTAGCTTGTCAAACCAAGCCTGATTTTCAGCAGGGAAAATAGCAAGGAACATGACTATTATGTTGCGTTAGCAGTTGTAATTCATAAACTGTTCACAACTACTAGCACTTTCCAGTTGAACATGTGTTTTTAGACCTGATCAGACCAAGCTCAGCAAGGTTAAAGCATAGCAACTTTAAGGATACGTAATGTCAATTTAATATGCTTGCTTCATATCAAGACTTTTTTTCTGTCAATCTTCTGAGAGCAAATGTTCTAAGATCAGCATTTGCCCTTCATGTCAAACTCAATACATCTCTGAGAGCAGGTGGAGCCGAGGGTGAATCAGCCCTGACTCTGGATTCATATGGGCTTTGACAGGACCTGTCAGCTAAAGTGTTTGTGCAGGAGTCTGTCTCTGGATCCAGTCACTTCTAGCATTTAGCCAATTCTGGTGGAATTCAACAAGGGAGCTTTTAATCCAATCCAGTCCAATCCAATCTCCAACTTGTCTTGAATATCCAATTTACGGAACTGAATGCTGTCAAACAAGACTAAACAAAGCTGTAACTCTCCAGGAGATCTACAGTGGCAAATTGCAGTGGAGTGCACTGTGCTTCAATTCCACTGCTTATTAGTCATTTCTCTGCCCAGTCTTCCACACAAAGTTCCAAAACATAATTTGCTCATGAGTGGCTGTACTGTTCCTGAATTCCTCTTTTTAGACTGCTGGTTTTGTGAGGCTGTTTATCGCGGCCTTAATTGCGAGAGCTCTGGGATAAAGCAGAGAAGAATGAGAGAGCTGTCCAAGCCGCGGCCTCTGCCAGGCTCCAGGAGGGGCCGTGGGCCGACGTTTGGCACTGGTCCTTCTCTCTATCCTTCTCTCTCTCTCTGCTTTTGTCTCGCTCAGCTTTTTTGGTCATATCTGTGTTATCTTGTTTTGTTTTTCCTCCAAATGTCTGCCGATAGTAATTCAGCACATTTCTATAAATATTTGATTTGTGTATTATAGAAGACTATTCGTCAATCTGCACTCTTTCTTCTTCTCGTTCAGCTTCCAGAAGACAAATATACAGGCCTATTTTTGTCTTCCCCAGCATGCGTGTTTATTTAACCCTTCTGCAATGCTAGCACGTTGCAGAAAAATATGCAGACAGATGTTTGGCGTGAAATATTGATTGCAGGAAACTTTTCTGACCACACGGCCGACCAGAAGCAAGTCGTCTCTTATTAAAGACGAACGAGTGTCACTTTTGATTTGTATAATAGGAAAGGAAAGCACTGATATTGCAAGGGTGCATTATAAATGAGAAGGATGAGAAACCGCTAACTCAGGGCACTTTTGAAGGATGAATCTATGAGATCTGTCCCCGCAAAGAAAGATGCCAGGCAGTGTGTAAAGATATGCAGGGATGGCGATGGCTATGGCGCTGCTGCCAAACTCAGAGCTGCTGCTGCTCTGAGGCATTCAGGTTCCTCCCACTGCTTTGACACAAATAAAAGGGAATAATATTCTCTCCATGCATGAGCAGCATATTAATGTAGATGAAAGTGCCCTTTATCCTGCACTGTTCCTGTCAGAAGAGAGAGAGAGAGAGAGAGAGAGAGAGAGAGAGAGAGAGAGAGAGAGAGAGAGAGAGAGAGAGAGGACCTGTTCTCTTTGACTTTTTTAGAAATTAAACCAAAAAACCCCAAACTGGGAATTTGGCTTCAGATTGTCTTTTTTTTTCCATTTCTACAACCATAATTTTCCTAAACACAATCTAACTGCCAGACCACAACAAAGCAAGCAACCTTGTGGTCCTGTTATTTCCACACAATTTGGTCATACACCATTATGGTGCTTGGTGATATTTGTTTGTATGTGCACACACAGGATGCAGAGAGTGCAAAGATCGGAAAGATGCGTGGCTTGTTTCCAGTGGGAGTGGTTCGAGTGGTTTCTGGTGGTGGGAAATTGTGGCTGCACGAGGAAGTACTTAATTGGCATGCAGGGAAAGTGCGTGTTCTCACTCTGCCGATGAGGCGAGCAGCGGGGCATGACGAGCATACACTATCTCATAGACTTCATTAGGCCCCGGACTGGCCCATGTAGAGTGGGGAAAGAGGTGGGGGGGGGTTGTGATTGTAGGAGGGTTTGGGCTCTATAGACTTTATGCTAAGCAGGCTGGCACCACTGTCTGTGACTCACAGTGTGAGCAACCCCAACAAAACCTGACAGGAAACATGCAGACATAGCCACAATGAGCAGTTTTCTCACTGGATCGGGTCAGTATGTGTGGGTGTAATCCAGCATCCATAACTAATGAGGTCATGATGTATAGAAAAGTTTTCCCACTGTCCACATCTACTGGAAGGACATCTATCAGCCTAAGAGGATTTTTTAAAAGAAAAAAAGTGCTAGCTGCATGATTCATAGGGCAATTACTTTTTTTGAGAGTGCTACCTCCTTAATTTTGCAAATGTAACTCTTATTCATTGCAGCACATTCATTCTCAGCATTTTCCAGGCATTGAAATTAATCCCCTGAACGACTTTGAATGAAGTGAGCTTGTTTAATTTTTTAGTTTCTTTTTTTTCCACCCCATGCACCCAGCTTAAGCTCTTTCATCACTATGCCGCTCCGAGCGCTTTCTCTGCTCCTTTCAGACTACTTGACATATTTTTGCAGCCAACCCAAAGTACACATGATGCCATGCTCTGCTCTCACTTGTTCCTGTCAGACACTGATCGCTGTGTGAGGCCACTTCCTGTAACGGGGAGCAGAGTGTGGCACCTGCCGAGACACACTGAGCCATGCTGAGCCATGCCGAGACACGCTGAGCTCCACGGACGAACGTGTGCTTCTTACTGGTCTATTAACCCAGTTAACCCCAATTTTCCCAGCTATGCGAGAGCATAAATTTTATTCCTTGGACTTCCTTGGACTGCCGCTAGCACAATCTGTATACAGCTTTTCCAGCTTACATGCTTTCCCCAAAATTGTTTTTTTTTTTTTTGTGACCAGTAGGAGTTAAAAGTTGTTTTGAAAGCACTACTTTTTTTTTTTTCGCTGTGCAAGCAAACAAAAAATGAGAGAAAGAATAAAACTAATAAAACATTGTTTATTTCCATCTTATTAGCATTCAGCTAAAAAAATAATTATAATTATCATCAGAGTTATTGACATGTTAGCTAACATTTGAGAGATTAGCAGTAAAGCTGTGGTTGTGTGTTGCGGCCAAGAAATTCAAAATTACCTTATTTTTTTCTTAAAATGGTACATTCCCTCAGTTTAAACATTTGATATGTTTTCTATTTTCTATTGTGAATAACATATGGGTTTATGAGATTTGCAAATCATTGCATTCTGTTTTTATTTACATTTTACACAGCGTCCCAACTTTTTTGGAATTGGGTTGTACGTGCAAATGTTTATTTTTAGTGACACTTGCCCTTTTTTTTTAGTTATATTAGCTTTAATACGGTATATTAAGTATAGTTTATTTCAATTAAACAATTCCAACTGGGGTATTAGCCGGACTGTTAATCATCCAGGGCTGAGCCCAGATTCTTCTGTATCAAAAAGCTTTTCAAAATGTAGTTCTAAATAGACTGTTTACTGGTGGACAAAATGGCTGCCTAGTTTTACTGTAGTTTAAGTTTTACTGTAGTTACTGGATAATTCATAGTAATTACTGAATAATTGGAATAATGTAGTAATACGCTGAGACTTTAAAGGGTTAATGTGTTAAAACTCTCACGCAGTATTTTCTCAAGTAGACGCTAAGAGCGTCAAAACGAAAATACATTATGTCATTTGCCAGTTTCTGTTTCTGTGTGACTCTTTCTAGTGTAATCAGATAGCAGGGTCATTCCCAGAATTCCCCTGTATTATTCAGGCTCAGACAAGCTTTCCCACTTCCTCCTTCAGACTCAGTGTGCTTAGTCACAGTTCTAAAAACACCCAAGTACTAAAAACACTTCCAGAGAAGTCTGCCTCTCAGATACAGAGATAGGTTTCCTGTCTGATAGACTCACTGTGCTGACGGGTCATCATATTTATTATTAACTCCTCGTACACACAGTGGGAGGTGCTGTTATAGGAGAACAATCAATGATATTGTTGCGTGATGCGTATTTACTGTTACCACTCCGAAGTTGATTATTTTCCTATAACAGCACTTCCTGGAGCATTTCTTTTATTCGTCTTAATGATACCCACAGCGATTTGCCAACAGTTACAATTTCTATTTTACTTAGACATCATACTTTTTAAATCTGTTTATAGTTACATTTAATGTCGTGGAAGCTCCACAAAACAAGTTAGTTCCTTTTATCACAGCTATACAGTCATTCCTTCACCAGCCTTTTTTTTTTTTTCTTCTTTCTTGAAGACATAATGACTGTTACAAAGCACTGACACTGGAGACTCCTTCCATAAATGTTTTACAGACAATCTTTACCATATCAATGATTAGACGTTTTTCTTTGTTAAATAACAACACTTAAAAATAAATCTGTTTATATGAAGTGTCCCCCATATGTACGCCCCTGTGTAAGTTTGTTACTATAGAAACAATAACATATTAGAACGAGTGCATTAATACACCAACAAGGTTCCAGAACTTCACAGTGCTTTGCTATTAAAAACAGACATTATTACAATAATAAAATAACTGACATTGTTACTTTCCATCTCTCATTATTATGTTCAGTATTGTAAAGGATGGACAATGTGTTATTGTTGTTTTTTTGTCATACAGTAAATGACCAAATGTGTGTAAATCGGAAGGTAGAAATATATTCATATGGTTTGATCATAAATGTCTAATCTACAGTAGTGCAAACTACAAACTCCTCATTCACGCATGGAGGATACATTCAGAGCAAACACGTGTGAATAAGGTCTCCATGAAGAACATGTCAGTGTCATATCACAGTGTTTAGACAACTTCCATCTCTCTCTGTCACTCTTTCTTTACCTCTCTCTCTCCCTTTCTGACTGTCTCTCTCTACCTCTGTCTCTCTTTCACTCTCTGTCTCTCTCTGTTTCTCTCACTCTGTCTTTGTCTGCCTATGTCTATCTATGTTTCTTTCTCTCTTCTCTGTCTGTCTCTATCTGTCACTCTCTCCCTTTGCCTGCCACCTCTCTGTCTCTTTATATGTCTCTCTGTCTTTATCTGCTTATTTTACTCTCTCTCTCTCTCTCTCTCTCTCTCTCTCTCTCTCTCTCTCTCTCTCTCTCTCTGTCTCTGTTACACATTCTCTCTCTCTGCTCCCCCCCTTGTCTTTCTCTCTCCTGCTTTTCCTCTGCTTCTCTGCATCTCAGCCCCCCTCACTCTGTCTCTCTCTTCCTCTCTGTCTCTCTACCCCCACTCTCTGTCTCTGTGTCTCTCTGATTCTCTCTCTGTCTCCATCTCTAACTCTGTCTCTCTCTCCTTTTTTTCCCTCACCACACCAACCAAGGCAGAGGGGAAAGAAGGATACAGTATGCAAATAGGAAGTGTTTAAGTATGAGAACGAAGCCCAGAGCCAGACTCAGGGCTGAGAGGGAGGGTGAGGGTTCAGGGGTGCACCGGGAAGGGAGGGAAGCTGAGTGACAGTGATGGGGTCCCGGTTTTTTGGAGCAACAAAAAGAAGTGCCTGAATTAAAGCGGCAGTGAGTGGGAAAATAAGTTCTCGCACTATCCTCTCTCTCTCTCTCTCTCTCTCTCTCTCTTGCTCTCTGACTCAGTCTGGAATGTTGGTGTCAGTACAAGCCACATAAATTAAACAGCACTTAAGCAGTGTTTAAGGATAATGTGTTGTGTACTTGTTAGCAGCCAGTGGAAACAGTAAAGAATGTGTAATATGCACGACCGCATTCACATGCTGTTTAATGGTGATCTGCTCAGGACATCATGAGAAAGCTTTACTGTATGGCCTCGGCTGTTTCTCCTGGGAAAGTCACCCCGGGGTTGTTTTAGGGTTTGATCCCCAAAGTCAAGCTGCTTACATTTTGTTTAGTGAGGAATGTCATGCTCTAAACTACATGGTATTATTACCAGCTGTGTTTCTCTGTGATTTGATGATGGTGCCAGACTGCTGTTGGTTTTAAATTTGATGCCTAGGCAGAACCAAACTGCTAGTAAAGTATGCCTTAATTTGGCGAGTCTCAGTAATGCTTGTAATTGTTTGGTTTTTGTTCATGTCAGTAGTAAATAATTAGAGAAATTTGCTATAGCTAGTAATTCTGTTTTTATTCTCAGCATAGGTTAGTGTTTGGGTAATCATTTCTAGTTTATATTTAGGGAATATAAAGTTGAGTGCAAAAGTTAGCATCTGTCATTGTTTCTGTATAAATAAATAAATTAATGAGTTAATAAACAAACAAGGGACTAAGTCATGGTGGCTTAGTGGTTAGCACGTTTGCCTTGCACTTCTGGGGTTGGGGGAGTTTGCATGTTCTCCTCGTGCTTCTGGGGTTTCCTCCAGGTGCTCCGGTTTCCTCCCCCAGACCAAAGACATGCGTTGTAGGCTGTAGGCTGATTGGCATCTCCAGCTTGTCCGTAGAGTGTGTGAATGTGTGGGTGATTGTTCCCTGTGATGGATTGGCACCTTGTCCAGGGTGTCCCCCGCCTTGTGCCCCGAGTCTCCTGGGATAGGCTACAGGCTCCCCGTGACCATTTGTAGGTCCTCAACATTGCCCATTTCTTTGTGCTTCTTCAAAAGATCTTGGACAGAACATCTGGAAACCCCTGTCTGAGAGACCTTGCTGATGCAGTATAACTACCTTTTGTCTTGTTGCTGTGCTCAGTCTTGCCATGGTGTATGACGTTTGACAGTAAACTGTCTTCAGCAACCTCACCTTGTTAGCTGAGTTTGGCTGTTCCTCACCCAGTTTTATTCCTCCTACACAGCTGTTTCTGTTTCAGTTAATGATTGTGTTTCAATTGATGATCATTAGCACCTGTTTGGTATAATTGTTTAATCATACACCTGACTATATGCCTACAAAATCCCTGACTTTGCGCAAGTGTACCTAGATGAATTGATGAATTGATGCTGTTTTGAAGGCAGAGGGTGGTCACACCAAACATTGATTTGATGTAGACTTTTCTTCTGTTCACTCACTTTGCATTTTGTTAATTGATAAATATAAACTATTAAAATGTCTATTTTTGAAAGCATTCTTACTTTACAGCATTTTTTCACACCTGCCTAAAACTTTTGCATAGTACTGTACCAAGACAACAATAAAGCATTAGCCAAAATCAAAAGTAAAGTAAAATATAATAATCTAAACAGATCCTGCAAAACAATAATAAAGCATAAAACTTTTGAACTTTTTAGACATCATATGACCTTTTTCACTATTAACATACACAAAATGTTATGTTCATATAAATGTTCATTTGTCTTCTTCATTTTATCCTAAGGGTATGCAAACTTTTGCACTCTGGAATTTTTCTGAAAAAAAAAAAACAAAAAACAAGAAAAAAAAAAACATTTTAGCACCTTGCCACTTAATAAACAAATGTAATAAAACATCAATTTTTATACCCAGTGTTTGGAAGCTGGCAGGTTTATTTATTTATGCTACAGCCCTGCAGTTCCCCTTAGATTCTGGAGATCGTAGTAAGAGTGGGATTTAATTAACGTGTGTTAGTGCTAACACACTGCCTCAGGCCTGTCAGGTTTCTCAGCACTTCTATGCTCTTATGAAACATGACACAACAATTTCATTTTGTGTGTCCTTCCCATAATGTGGCTGTAAATTATACAGCCATTTTGCACATAATGTGTTGCAGGACATGCAAGAGGTGTAAAATGAGACAGGGGTCAGTGCATCCTGCACACACCATAAATTATCTTCACCTCAGAGAGGCAGGTTTAATCACAGGTATCCTGACACGACTGAGTGACCTCACGTGACCTTTGCGTGATTAAAATGCAGAAAAATGGAATGCTGGTGTTCACGTGCGCTGATTTGAACTGCCACTTTTCCCCTGTGATCTCACCTTCCTGAAGTCAGCCAGAGTGCAGAGTCACGCGGCACACAGTGACAGGTTTGCTGCTGCTTTTTTAAAATTATTTTGTATCGTTTCGACCCAAAATGGCTGCTTGTAAATGCAATGGTAGTGTTGCTGGGTCTTAGAGTCCTCGGTTCAAGATAATCACCTCTGACTATCAAAAAAATAGCAGGTATTTGGGTGTTTGTGTTTTTGTTTACTGCCAAATCACTGGCTTACCATGATTGAAAGCAAACAAGAGTTTCCCTTCAGATTTGTTTCCACTTATTGTCCATGTGACGCTGCTTACGAGCAAGCATTTGACATTAATTACGAGGAGGCTGTGGATGTAAACATGGTACGCTCCCAATCCCAGTCCATCTCCAGCTGGTGTATTTAAGCATGATATTCCCTAAACGTTAACCACAAATAGCACTCTCGCTTTTCCTGGCACATTTTCTCGAGTCCTTAAAGGTTGTTTGGTTCCCAGTAAAAGAAAAAAAAAGTAGAAAGGAAAAAGGAAAGCTGCTGTAATTAGCTCCGATGTCAATCCTTGCCTTGGAAACCTTTTAACATTGTTAAGTGCTGTTTATGAAAGATTAAACATTAGCATGACGGAGAAGACCTCGTGGAGACTTTTTAAGTTTTACGACCTGCTCCCTTGACCCGGGGCCTCAGCAGTGATAGCAAACAATAACTGCAGTTAATAAAGCATCTTTCAGTGGCACTCTGGAGTAATCTTGGCTTAAGATAGCATGTCAGGTGAAAATGGGAAGAGTATGTTCTGTTACTTCTCAGACTTCATCCCTGTACTGTTTATGTCAAAGCGGATTTAGGGTGACTCTTCTTCAAGAGGTTATGCCTCTGCTTTTTCTGTATATTTTGGTCGTAAAATAAAATAAAAAAAAAAAAAACGGTCATGGTTGTCCTCTAAAAAGTACTGTTAAGGTTTTTGTGTGATTTTTGTAGATGCTTTTTCAGAGAGAGAGAGAGAGAGAGAGAGAGAGAGAGAGAGAGAGAGAGAGAGAGAGTAAGTGCTTGAAAGGTGAGTGGTTGAAGAAGTAATGGCCCAATATTGTAATAATGGCCCAATAATATTGTACGAAAGCTTTACAGAACTAGCATTTTATTAAAGAGCACACACACACACACACACACACACACACACACACACACACACACACAATTACTAATCTTATTCGTATTGTCTAGTAAAATAATTTGACTATAAAAAAAAAATCCAGAATACCATAAGTATAGATAGCCATGGTTCTACAACTGAGCGGAGGGCAGTTTTTTTTTTTTTTTTTACATAAATATTAGCTCTACCATGTGACCCCCATGACATCATGCTTGCCTTTCCGAGTGGTGGACCCTAGGTGGACTGATGATCCCTCACACCATCATAATAGAACCACGATTACATAAGTAACCTTTCATTTCAGACCGCCAGGGTGGTTTTCTTCAGAACAAGTGGAAGCCGTGTACAGAAGTCGTCATGAAGGATTGTAACAGTATCGTCCCAGTGGCGAATTAACTGCTTCTGTGGGTGACATTCATTTCAGTGGCATCCAGAACTTAGCTATAGCATGCGATCGATAGTTTGATTGCTGTGTTTGTTTTTTGGTCATTCATTTAAAACTGAACAGAGCTGTGTATAATATGTAAGGAATAAAACACAATGAAGCAGGGCTGCTGTTACTACCCAAAAACTGATTATTGTCCTATAACAGCACAAAGTATACTGTATTATTCCTCTTATTCTACTGCAATTCGTCAATGTGTTACAGTTCTAGAAGGAGGGAAGCAGGATGCACTCGCAGGGGAAAGTGGTCAGTTTATTAGGAGCATGCAAAATAATAAGAACATTCAAAAGAAAGGGGACAGTCTAACAAAAGTCCAAAATTAAACAAGCCAATATTCCCAAAACACGCTAGGGCAGCAATTCCAAACAGGTTAGTCAAATATCCGAACACTTACAGGGCAAAAACCCAGGAAGTCATGACACAGTAATCCAAAGGTTTTACAGGGCAAAAATCCAGGAAGTTACGAGCATGAATCCAAGAACCCGGGAACGCCAGGTAAACAAAAACATAGGAAAAAACACTATGATTCTTTATCTTCGTCGCTATACATAGTTATCAATCTTAAACACTTTCAGTTACGTCTAAATCATTCTTAAACAATACTCGGTGATGAAGCGGACACAAATAGGGGTTTAAGCAACAAGGTTAATCCTAAAGCAAACAAGATCAAACAAGCGACACCTGGAAACAATAATCACATAATAAAAGGAGAACCAATGACAGAACACAAACCCAGCGGACCAATAAGGAAGAGACATTACATGACGTAAAGAGACATGACGTAAAACAAAAACAAAAGAGCACATGGCAACGTAAACAAAACCAGAGTTCATGAAACCGTCCGGAGATTTTTATGAATCACGCTGGAATGCGCTCAGTGGAATGCGGAAGTGCGCTGCGCCGCTAGCGGCGCAGCGAGAGGGAGATACTAACACAATGCCCATGACCACCTTTAATTTCTAAAAGAATGCTAGGTTATGTTTTTTAAACTTTTCGTTACATATGTATTACATATGTTGTAAAAAAGTTAGTTCTTGTTATCACTTACATTACAGCAGCTGTAAACAGTCGTTCCCTCACCCTCCGTCTCTATTTATTTTCTACTCTTTTTTGACGTTAATAAGACAAATAAATGCAATTTGTCATGTTACAGAGAAACCATAAAGTGCCGTAAAACTCATTGTTACAAAGCGCTGACACTGGAGACTCCTTGTATAAAGGTTAAATAAACATCTCCTTACAAAAAGCTTCACCATACCAACGATTATACGTTTTTCATTATTAAACAAACAACATCTGTGCCTGCTTGGTTTAAGAGTTTTCTTATGGTTGGATGAAGAACTTTTTTTAAAACACAAATGTGGACAATTTTTATTATAAAATAGTGTTTTCATGGACATGATCTTAGTCAGCAGGACAGCGTGACCACAAATGTCTTCTCTCACTGCCTATAGGTGTTCACACAGCTGGTAAGAGGAATAAGAAATATTTATTAATATCCTCTTCTGTGATTTTCATGACTCCCGCTGCTCCGCATTAGAGGTCAGGGATTAACTGAAAAGCAGCCCAGTCAAACACGGCATTAACCATGAGTGTGACAACAAGCAGGAACCACCTACTTCTATCCTCTACAAGATTATTTTCTCTCTTAAAGCTGAAATACATCACTGTCTGCCATTACAAGGATTAAAAGTGGTTTCTAAATCATCGCCCGAGCTGTTAAAAACATAGATTTGACAGATATAGAGAAGAGCAGAGGGAAGGTTAATGGAATGACTACGGCAGGAGGTGTAAATTATTACAGACCATCCAAACAAATTTGAGTGTAGTGTAAAAGAAGGTAAAAAAAGGTTCAGAAAGAGTGAAATTAGAATACAAATGATTAAGATTTCCTCTCATTCTCCGCTTTTTCGCCAGCCGGGACGAGTTGAGATACAGGCTCGAGTTGTCATGGTGATTAATGCAGCTGCGTTAGCGGCGAGGATTTCTGAAAGCATTTCAATTCTGCATGCAAACTAATAGAGGCCCATTCTCTCTGCAGGTGCTGATGGTACACTCTTGGAGATTGGGAATCCTGCTGGCTTTTAAGAGCCACAGATCTGGATTGATATCTGAATGCAGCCCATTTAGTTCTGTTCATCAGTTTGCATGCAGTACAAGAGCACAACCTCGGTGTTATACAGTGTAATGCATGGTTTGGACAAACCTGAGACTGAATGTACAATCATTTCTATTTTAGGAAGAAAACAAACAAGCAGGAGCTGCTATAACAGCTGCATATCTGTATGTTTTGGGGGTTTTTTTGACAGACGTCACAGACATTATAAGATATTGTGCAGGTTTGCAAAAAGGTATCATAGAGTCAAAAAACAAAGATAGATTAACTCAAAGGTTCTCAAACTTTTGCAGCCAGTTACCCATTTAACTATAAAATAAATTCCATGGGCCTCCTCAGTACCCAGATATCCATCCGTCCATCCATCCATCCATCCATCCATCCATTTTCTGTACTGCTTATCCTACACAAAGTCACGAGGAAGCCTATTCCAGGGAACTTGGGACACAAGGCGGGGGACACCATGAACGGGGTGCCAACCCATCACAGGGAACAATTGCACACACATTCACACACCACAGACAATTTGGAAATGCCAATCAGCGTACAACGCATGTCTTTGGACTGGGGGAGGAAACCGGAGTACCCGGAGGAAACCTCCATGCACACAGGGCAGAGGTGGGATTTGAACCCCCAGCCCCAGTGGTGCGAGGATTAAACCCATTTCAATTCAAGTGAGCAGTCAAACAGCTAATAATTATAAGAACTCAATAATAAATATAAGAACCTTGATAATGATGTGTTTTGATTTTCACCAATGTGACAAAATATTAAAAGAAAATCATGGACCCCCTGGCCATGCTTCGAAACCCCAATTTGAGAATCAATAGATTAGAAAATTGTAGATTGTAGAAGATGGTTGTTGGTAACAGACGAGCTGGTTTGAGTATTACAGAAACTGTTGATCATCTGGGATTTTCACACAGAGCAGTCTCGGGAGTTTATACAGAATGGTGCGAAAAACAAAAAACATCCATTGACTGGCAGTTCTGTGGCTATGTTGAGCTGAAAAGCATCTTAGAAAAATGGGGAACCTTGAGGCTACAACAGCAGAAGATCATATCTGGTTCCATTCCTGTCAGCCAAAAACAGGAATCTAAGGCTACAGTGGTAACAGGCTCACCAAAGCCATTCACTAGATGTTGTTTTGTTTTTTGCACCATTCTGTGTTTAACTCTAGAGACTGTTGTGTGTGAAAAGCCTAGGAGATCAGCCGTTTCTGAAATGCTCAAACCACCCCATCTGGCACCAACAACCACGCCACGGTCAAAGACACACAATTTTTCTCCATTCTGATGTTTGATGTGAACATTAACTGACACTCTTGACCAGCATGATTTTATATATTGCGCTGCTGCTGCATGATTGGCTGATTAGATAACTGATTAGATAACTGCATGAATGAGCAGGTGTACAGATGTTCCTATTAAAGTGGAAGGTGTGTGTATAGATCAGATCTATCTAGATATAGTCTATTCAGGGAAACTGGTGTTTTTGTTAGATCCTATTATTAAACTTCCCTGTTCCTGTATGCGAAAACTGAAGAAATGTGCTCCTCCGAATGGATCACGGGGTCTACTGGTGCAGTTTTGACAGGATGTTAATTCTCGTGCAGTGTGTTTGGGTGAGCAGTGGGCACCCTGCTGTGTCTTATCCAATTAGCTGATGCGATAGTCGTTACATAACAATCGTAGCACGATTATCAATGCTAGCTCAGTGGGGACAAACATTCCCCTTTACCTTTTGAAGGCTGTGGGATTCTATAATGAGAGTGATTTGTGCCTTCAGCTCAGATGTCAGGAGTGTACTGACACACCAGTGACTCACGGTAAACATCAGATTTTCTTTAATCACAGATTACATTGTGATATTGTCTGTGTGTAAGGATGACTCATGCAGCGTGCTAATGCTATGAACTTATGTACATTTGGGTTAACATTTTAATATAACAGTATGTTTTTATAAGCAAGTTTTATGTTAAATGCTGTCTGAGTACACAACACATTCTCACACCTACACACATTTACAGGTATCTTTAACTGAATTTGTTTTATTTATGTTTGTATTGCTCTTAATATGTCTCACTTGTGGTGATCATAGATATATTAGAGAATGTGCAGTTTATTTGTTTGTTTGTTTATACAGTATGTGTTGCTTTTGTTGTTGTTGCTGGTGTTTTTTTATTAACAAAATTAAATTAATATATTTTACCTTTGACCACAATAGACATAAAGGATGTATTTGGGTTGGGTTTTTTGTCCTTAATATATATCACTTGTGGCCATTATACTATATAATTTATCGTGGTTTTCTTTGTTTTTGTTTATAATTAATACAATTAAATTAGTAGATTTTACCACTATAGATGGTCACTACAGATTTGTGTTAAATATGTTTTTTTTTATTGCTGTTCATCCTTAGTGTCACTTGTTACCGTCATAGATATACTTGACAATGTATTTTTTATTATCAGTAATAGTTTAATTTAACTGTTTTACTTGTGGCCTTCACAGATATACCAGAGAATGTATAGTGTTATTTCTTTATTTAATCCTTAATAAGTATCACTTGTGGCCATCATAGATACACTAGAGAATATAGTTATTTTTTATTGCTCTTAATATATTTTACTTGCACCATCATAGATATACTAGAAAATGTGTAGTTGTTGTTGTTGTTTTATATAGGGCTGAAAAAAGTGCAAAATTGCCACCCTCCAGCCCCCACAAGGTCAACAGACAAAAGACATCACAGGGCAAATGACCAAGTCTTGCTTTCTGGATTCAATCATGTCCCAAGGTCAGCTTAAACAATGTCACAAAAGAGCGGTCAAAAAGGACACTTTGGCCATCAAGGTTTTTCTCTTTTCCAACTGAAAGGCTAGGGACTCATCTCTGTAATTCTCATGTTTGCCTGCAGCTTGAGAAAACAGCTCTCCTGTCTCCATATACAAATGAGCCATTAAAGCCTTTTTTGGTTTGTTGTGATGGAAATTAATCTGTTTTGAAAGGAAAAGTGCACTGCTTCAGCCTGCATTTCTGGGCTCAGAAGTGTCTAATCACCCAAGACGCTTTTCTGCCAAATGCTCTGATCTTTTTTTCCCCCTGCTATTATTATGCTTTTTTTTTTTTTTTTTTCAGTGTTCATTAGCACTAATTGCAACATGCTAATTGAGTGAAGCATCCACTTTGGAAACTTGATAACCCTTTTAAAAATATTTGTTTTAAATGAATGGATGGGACGCAGTCACAAACATGGAAGGTAATGATGATGATTATGATACTTATCCGGAGTTCTAGGTCATGAATGTATTATGGCATGATGGTAATGTGGTAAGATTATACATCACTACTCTCTTCCTATTTACAGAAATTGGATACATAAATTATCATCAAGATCTATCTGAGTTCTGAGGTTCGGACATATTACAATTTCAGCTCAGCATCCAATGAAGTGATGCTTAAGAATGTAGACTGTAGAGACAGATTTGCTCCATCCATCCATCCATTTTCCATACCGCTTATCGTACACGGGGTCATGGGGAAGCCTGGATCCTATCCCAAGGAACTTAGGGCACAAAACGGGGGACACCCTGGACAGGGTGCCAACCCATGGCAGGGCACAATCCCACATCAGCCTAAAACACATCTTTGGACTGGGGAAGGAAACCGGAGTACCCGTAGGAAATCCTTTATTACCCCATGTGCAACTAAAAGGTATAAATGAGTTACTATTCAACAAATAGAGTATTTAAATATGTGATCACTACTTTTTCCTTCCACTTGACAAGGTCAATAAAGACTTCTCTATTCCCAGCCACAGATTCCAGCTTCTTCTGGGAGGATGTTCCCAAGCTAAATGTGAGGTATAATCTCTTCAATGGGCCCTGGGTCTGCCCTGGGGTCTCTGTCCAGTGGGACGTGCCTGATACAGCTCTATCAGGTGCCAGCTCTTGATCCAGCTCTTGTAAAGTGGCCAGACCACATCAACTCCTCTCAGTTCAGCATCAACCATGCAGAGAATCCTTATTTCCTCCACCTGTACTCACAGCGTTATTCTTTCACTCACTACCCACAGCCCATGACCACAGGTGAGGATAGGGACATAGACTGACCGGTAAACAGAGAGCTTTGTTTGCAAACTGAGCTCCTTCACAACCACAGATCTGTACAGCGACTGAAACTCTGCTGCCGCTGACCCAATCTGTTGGTCTATCTCACACTCTCTTGTGTATAATAATACAATATTTTTCTTTCAGAGTTTTCCACTCAACACATTTTATTAGCATTATCATTGGATTCAAATTGACATTATTTATTGGCTGGCTTAAGTTACTGAGTTTTGGATTAAACCATTTAATTCAATTGACAAGTCAAAGAGGCTAATAACTATAAGAAATCAGTAATAAATGTAATAACTTTGATAACGGTGGGTTATGATTTCCAAAAATTGTAACAATTATACATTATTATTATTATTATTATTATTATTATTATTATTATTATTATTATTATTGATTTAATTTAATTTAATATTTTTCCCCATGTCATTATCTCCCTAATTTAGTCTTGGCTAACTCCCACCCACCAATCAGCTCTCCCCATCCTACAGCTACCAAATTGGGGGGTGGGGGGGGGGGGTGAAGGCTAACACATGCTTCCTCTAAGATGCATGAAGCCAACCAACCACTTCCTTTTTAAACTGCTGCTCATGCTGCATCACAGGGAGGGGTAACACACAGAGGAAAGTGCTATCTGCCCCCTTCCACATACATGAGCTCACAGAGGGCCGTGAATGACTAGTGTCGCTGTGATTGACAGGGAAGAAAGAGTAATTCTATCCCTCCTACCCTGAAAGAACGGCCAATTTTGCTCTCTTGGCTCCTGGCCATGGATGGCTGTGGCATTGTCGGGATTCGGAATTTGTGATCTCTGGATGATAAGGCGAACGCTTTTCTTCTAGTAATCGCAGACCCACTGGCTATGCATCACGGAGCATTGGGTTAACCATGGGTTTAAAGCATTAGCAATATCCATCCATCCATCCATTTTCCATACCACTTATCCCACACATCGTCACGGGGGAGCTTGGAGCCTATCCCAGGGAACTCAGGGCACAAGGCAGGGGACGCCATGGACGGGGTGCCAACCCATCCCAGCACAATCGCACACACATTCACACACCCATTTGCACACTACGGACAATTTGGAAATTTGGAAACATCAACCTACAACACACTAGGGGAGGAAACCGAAGTACCAGGAGGAAACACCTAAAGCAGGGGGAGAACATGTGAACTCCGTGCACGGATTTGAAAGGTGCTAACCTGTAAGCCACCATGCTCCCATTAGCAATGTCATGTATCAGAAAAGAATCAGAATATATTTTGGTATAGTTTTGAGGGCAAAACTGACAAAGGACAGTTCAAGGTTTGGCCAATTCTTCCATTAAATTCATCTTCAGTTTGTGCTGTATCCAGGTGAGGGTCGCAGTGGATCCAGAGTCAATCCCAGGAACACAGGGTGTAAAGTTGAGTATTTCAGAAACTGCTGATCTCCTGGGTGTAAACCGAAATTCAAACCAAAACACTTATTTATACCTAGGGGCAATTTTGCACAGCTAATCCTCATATGTGCATGTTTTTGGGAGGTGGGAGAAAAGTGGAGAACCTGGAGGAAACGCTCACAGGAAGAACATGTGAAACTCCACACAGACAGTAATCTGAGATAATTAAGGTAATCTCTTGGGGCAGAAACAGACATATTGAAAACTTGTTTTAGTCAACATTTCCATTTTATCAATGTTCACAACTTTAGATCTCCTAAATCCCATTTAACTCCCAAATATGACACCATTTGAACACAGCATTACATTCATTCCATTACTTGGCAATTTGCATAAACAGACCTCTCTTTTTTCCTTTCTTTAAATATTCCCTCTACTTAAGTGCAGATACTTCAAACACAGAGTGTATTCTCCCCCCTGCCATCGCCCTCTGGCAAAGACACGCTTTGATGCTGTGACATTGACTCTAATTTTTACATATTCTATGCCGCTGCTTACCTTTGGACTTATCAAGCAAATACATGGCACCAAATATGATGAGACTTGGCGAGCTGCTTTCTTTGTTCGGCATGCAAAGGTCATCACTAGTTTTTGGATGGTGCAAGGGGATGTGCCCGGATCCCACATTTGGCTCTGAATTATGATGAGGTGAAAAGGCATAGGTTAAGAGGTACGTCATGTGGTTTAAGGGTTTAACGTGATTTATCAGCAAAAGGGTAATCCAGGATTTTAAGGATTCCCAAGATAAATATGGGAAAGTGGATGACTTGCACTAAAATATGCAAAGAGAAGCTGTTTTTTTTTTCTTCTTCTTTTTTTCAGTGCAACTTTCTTGTGATCCAAATTTTATCACCATTAGTAATAATCACAGGAGACACAGTCAAGAGTTGTAAAATTTAACACCACCTCTATCTAGTTGGAATTCTCTTATGTTTAATGACTCATTCGGGCCCTTCTTGACCTTTAAGGGCTTGATGTATCTATGCAACTATCTG
Source organism: Cranoglanis bouderius (assembly GCA_023630585.1). Classification (NCBI taxonomy): domain Eukaryota; kingdom Metazoa; phylum Chordata; class Actinopteri; order Siluriformes; family Cranoglanididae; genus Cranoglanis; species Cranoglanis bouderius. Next base: position 6,591,249 of record CM042564.1, read on the forward strand.
GTGCTGCATAACAATGCCTGAGATATCAGTACCTCGCAGATAGAGGAGTGTAAGATGAACGCTATCTGTTTCTATGTGGTATTTATTAGTACAGCACCAAGAAACACACCAAAAATGCATTTCTGTTTCCTGGAATAAGCAATAACTGATTACCATGTTCACATATTAGCTATTCTACGGTTCAATTATAATACCCTGACTCTAAGAAAACAAATTTTGCATACACCATCTAATTCATATGACCTACATTTTAATAATTATCCGCAAAGCCCTTTTGATTAACGTTCAATGGGGAACATTATCTTATTTGTATCAAATAATCATCTAACAGCCATGTAAATACATGATGCTAATTAAGTGCCAAGGGCAGCCCCTGATGCTGATGGGTAATTTGGGTAGCTTTGATCGTGACTGGTCTCCGTATTAACTGCAGTGAGAACCAGAAAGCAGGGGACTGAACATTTTTTTTTTTTTTTTTTTTTTTTTAAGGTTTAGGGACGGAGCCAAGCCTTGTAAACACATTCCTGTGCTAACTCTAGCAAAGAGGTTGTTGGGTCAGGTTTCCTCTTTTAGACGCTGGATTGTCAGAAGGTGCAATTTGCCGTCTATTCCAGCAAAGTGGAAAAGCACATTTTGTGTTTTGACAGGGTTGCGGAAGACCTCATCCACATTTTACAAGCTTGCAGGTAAATATCTGTGCCAAACTAAAGTAAACTGGAGCCAACATGCTGGAAATTTTTAAGCTACTGTACTTTCACTTTTTAAAAAAAATCTTAATAATCTGCCAACAGATAGAAAATTCTAGCAGATGGAAAAAAGTTAATTTTACCACAAGTGCTCAATCAGAATACATCAGTGTATGAGATGGCTATTTTTTTTTTTCCAGAGGCACATCAAGCAACAGTAAGAAACAAGCAAATCGACGCTGATGTCATGTGATTGCTACTTAATCATCAGTGGCTCCTCCATTTTTAACTATTTTTTTTTTTAATGACTAAAGAAACACAGTCCTGCCTTCGTTTTCTATTGGCTCAGGTGCAAGACTAGTCAAAATTCAGGTAGGTAAAGTAGACACAAAGCAAAAGTAACTGTTTCCTGTGGTAAATGCGTCTTTCATGTCGCATGTCCTTTCCCCTTCACTGAATTGGCTTTTATGCTGGGTCGAATTTTATTTACGTTTGACCGCAGCTTTAGCTAAAAAACAAACAAGCAAAAAAACTCAGCGAAACTGTTTCTTCCGTATCACCACAGTAAGATGTCAGAAATTGTAAACGCTACATAAATCCAAAACCGTGGACGTCGGCACTTCTGCGTTATCTTCTGAAAGGAACTGAAGCTTGAAACAAAACAAGAAGCAAATGATGTCTGATAAGAATTTCTTATTATTCCAATAAAAAATACATTCATACAGAAATAGAACAATTTTGCAAAACAATTTCAAATAAAATTTATATAAAGAAGGAACAAATAAAAATCTTAGAAAATGCTTTTTGTATCTCATTTGTAACTTTTATCTCTTTTCAATTTTGTACAAATATTCAAGAAATAGACAACAGGAGAAGGAGTGAGAGGAAAAGTGTGATAGAAAGCGTTGGTTATAGTTACAAGCAAAAAATGGGAGGCTTGATTAAGGCTCGATTACCGCTTGAATGCTGCTGGCCACTCTTTCCAAAAGAGGATGTACTGTTCTTTTGCCTGCTAAAGCCTTGCTGATTGGATTTTATAGCTGAGCTTCTTCATGCTGATTCTCCTGCAGTGATCTGATCTAAAATTCATGTGCCCCTGCTGCTCAATTCCAGTAAGTCCCTGATATATACACAGTATTACCGTCTGTTGAGCTTTGTCAGGTTTTTTTTTTTTTTTTTCCACATTATAGGAATGCATGGCATGCATGATATTCAGGTATTCGGATTGTAATTGATTGTAATCCTTGGTAGAGATTTTGATCTCACAGGAAAAAAAAAAAAATGCTTACAGGACATCCAGACAGCCAGCAGAGCTGTCTGATAAACGAAAAGGCTTCAATTCAGCGTCTGTAGATTTACATTGTACGGGATGAAAAGAAGCGATTCATCTTGATCTTTCTGGATGCCCGTTCTCCGTTTCCATAATACTGTTGCCAGGCTAAAACAACGCCGGCCAGACAGGTCAATAGCGAACTGTCGGAGTCAGCAGTCTGTGGCAGAATGTGTGCCAGCAAAGCCTTTAGTAATTCATTACACCGATGCGCTACAAGGCGAGGCCTGTCCTGCTAGAGCTTGTTAATTACAATAAATCATTACTTTTTTTTTTCCTCTCTCTCCCCCCGTCTTGGTTGCAGGGGAGACAAGTCCAGGCTTCTGAACCGCGGTGTCAAACGATGGCAAGGCAGCTGTGTAATTTTCCCATTTCCCCTTGAGCATTTCTGCAGTTACCAGTGATTTTTTTTTAAAAACTTTTTTAAAATATGTAATTTGCTTTTTGATCCATTTTAACAAGCATTCATTACATAATACACTGTAGTAAACTGTCCATAAGTGCTTTGTTGCATTTTTTTCTACGTACATATTTGTGTTTACGTTCAAGAGTAAATTGGTGCGTTTCTCCACGTGATAGGGCGGTCACTTTTGAAAACAGAAGGGTGCATTTTCATAGGAAATGGAGCCTTAATGAAGCTAAATTCACTCATACAAGACAAGCGTGACCCCCAAGACCAATCTATTCCACAGGACAAGGTCACTTGCATAAGGCACCATTAAGGTCAACAGTGCATTAATAACAGGTAAAAAATGAACGGGGGGGGGGTTGAGAAAGAGAGAGAGAGAGAAAATGTGTGGGGAAAAGAGAGAACAGCAATCCTTGGAGACGAAAGAAGACGTGTGAATAAAATAAACGCTAAGCAATAGTGGTTTTCCCTCACGAAAAAAAAAAGCATCAATGACAGGATTTAAAGAGAAGAATCATCAATCCATTTATGTACAATATATTGTAACATTTAACCATTCGTATTTAGCTGCACTTTATTGGAATCTATTAGCAGTCCTGATAACAAGGAACAGGAAAAGAAAATAAGAGTACAAACCCTAATACCATGCAACACCTGTCTATGATAGTGAAGTTATAGTTTTGTGTTTTATCTCTAAGCACACAGCTTATACAATGGACAACGAAAGAGCTTTTTTGTAGCCTGTCAATAAACAAGCTACTGAACACATTGCACATTTAGTAGCTGCACCAAACACCAAAAAAAGCCACTTTCATTCATGAAGGGACTCTGTAGAGCTTCCAACTGCAGGAACGGAGGGGGATTAGCAGGGAGGGGGTGGGTTGGTCGTTGGTAAGGGGTGCATTTAGATGTAACCAAAGTCCCATCATCCCTTTGAGAGCACAGAGCCTGGGGGAAATGGGGCGAGTCCTGGCTTCCACGCTGACACTGAGCAGACACGCTTTTCTCTCCCCATCACAGGCTTTCAAGAAGAAGAAAAAACAAAAACCTCAAATTCTCCCACACCATTCAGTCTGCAGCAACACACTGGTACCCCTCTCCCCAAACTCACGCACTATACACTTATCCTCCCACTCTGCGAGCTCACGTTCACCCCCAGACAGGCTTTTTTTCTTTTAATAAGTACCAGTGTATTGGTTGTCCAGGAGCTGTCCCAAAACAACATGCACCATATGACACACACCATCATTCATTCATTTTTTTGTTTGCTTTTTTTTTTTCATTTTGTCCTAAAGTCCTTCATTGTTCGCTTTTCTTCTTCGCACGAGATTTCATCCCTCTCCATTTTCTTTTTGTCTTTTTAAATTTTTTTTGTTGTTTTTTGTGTGTTTTTTTTTTCCCACAACCACTCAGTAGGCCTTTCTCCCCGAGATTCCCGGAGGCACAGGGTACGGTGCAAAATGGCATGCTTTGGCTGGACACACACTCCTCCCCCTGACGAGGGCAGGGCAACCAGGAGGCTGGTCATGATACAACGAGAGCAAATCCGCACTTGCCATGACCCGCTCAGAGGTGCCTCTTCATGTGCAGGGCCAGGTGGTCTGACCTGGAGAAACACCTGGAAAATGAGAAAGAACATACGGGTCACTCGTGATGGCAGGAACATCCAAAGTGGGTTGCATTTTGGTCAAAGGATCCGCAACAGGAATCATACATATATAAACAAATATGGATAGAGTGAGTGTGCATTCACATCATCCTTAGTAACTGCCTGGTCAGGGTTGCTTTTATAGTTTATATTTTGGGAAACAGAAACATCTAATCTCGTTAGAAAATCTCATTGACACTCATTGACAAAAAAAGGTCATAGGGCTCATTGTAATGTTTTACATCCCTAATATAAGCACATACAAAATCCAGAAGTGACAGCTGTGTGCTTCAATGATAATAATTATCTAATTAAGTTATCTAATATCATGTGCTATCAGTGGCTTTACATGGAATAGCGACATGCCTTTTATTGATGCAACCAGGGAAGCTGAGCAGATAATAATTCTTTTTCAAAGGCAAGCGATGCTAAAAACGAGAGAAGCGACGCTACAAAAGCAGGAATGGGTTGTAACTCTGTTCAAATACTCGGCACATTTGCTCATAAAACCCAGTCAATATCAATATTCGGGAAATACGACACTGTTGTCATTGCTCTTTGAAGCACTTAATCCGATTAGGCAATTAAGTGATGAAATCCGAGCATAATGTGACGACTTGAATCGATGAACAGATAAAAAGGAATCAATGGAGAACGGAGAATTGCGAAATCTATTGTATTTCGCGTCGGCGCACATCAAAGGCGCAGGCAGGCTGCTGCGGAAAAGGCGTACGGGACACGATAACTGTCACAATCTCGCAGAGAGAGAGAGAAAGAGAGAGAGAGAGAGAGAGAGAGAGGGAGGGGAAAAAAAAGAGAGATGGAGCAAGAGCATACCTGTCACAGTGACTGCATTTAAATGGCTTTGCACCCGTGTGCTTCCTGAAGTGCCGGGTTAGCTCATCGCTGCGTGCAAAGCGCCACTCACAGCCTTCCCACGAGCACCTGTACGGCTTCTCACCTGCAAACAAAATGCACAAACACTTTCAGGGAAAGCCGGGCAGGAACACAGCGAAGCTTAAAAATAAATAAATAAACGAAATTTAAAGAAAAAAAAAAAAAAAAAGAACTGATGCGATCATGAGTACTTAGTTATAGCACTTACACACACACACACTGGTTCAGATTGGATTGCTTCATGACTTTGTAAACACAAACATCATCTGAATGAACAAATAAGATCAGCAAACAGGATCGGTTTCACTCTGGACAAGGTCTTTTACAGAGGGAGAAAAGAAACAGTGGGCCACCCGGTTCCCCCTATTGAAACGGCTGTCCCTTTCCCATAACGAAACAGTGTTTTGGTAGAACAGGTTCCTTTCCTCCCTCCAGGCCTCTGCCCCCTCCCCTCGCCTCGCCTTGCCTCCCTCGCCTCTCTCCCTCCCTCCCTCCCTCCCTAGGGCATAGCCACATTCCAAACAGATTAGGTCACCGTTTAGCCATGCAGTCATGTGAGGCAGATATGCCAGGAGAGTCAATGCTCTTGCAGCTGGGGGGAAATGCTGACAGAACTCACAACATCATTGCACTACTACTACTCGAGTGGAACTGATAAAGATCTCCCAAACGTGATCAATCTCAACACGATGACGTATTTTGTCCGACTCACATTTTGATACAATGCATCCATAGATCTTGAGGACAAACTTTAACATCAGTTCCCACTGCTAGAGATTTACTTATTTGTAAGGCTTTGACAAAAAAAAATAAAAATAAAAATAAAAAATCAGGTGCATTCCAACTGGAAAAACACTGGCATGAGTAATAAAACCAAGCAAAACAACCCTGAACCCACTGGAATGCCCCTTCAACTATTCATCCAGTTCTGTACTCTTGATAAACTGGAAAATACCCAACATCGAACAGTGGTAGCAACAAATGTACAGTCATCACTCGTTCCTAAGACAGACACACACACACACACACACACACAGAGACATACAAAGGAAAAGTGTACTGTCTTACCTGTGTGAGTCCGCTGATGTGCTTTTAAATGTGAACTCTTCGTGTAAACTTTGCGGCAGCCGTTGAAGTGGCACCTGTGCACCCTCCTCCTGCCGTCCGGAGACGTGTCACCTCCGGGCAACGCCAGTTTATCCGAGCCCTTGGCCGTTCCACTGTGCCTGGCCTTACCGGCTACGTGCAGTTCAGTGTGTATGGATCCCCAGAGCTGAGGGATGGCAGGTTCCTGCAGCGCCTCCGGAGATGACGGCGGCGTGGCGATGATGGATGATGCCAAGTGTCCCGAGCCCAGAGGGTTCGAGCCGAAGATGTGCGTTGGCGAGAGCTCCTCTGAGCTATCCGACACCTCGCTGCTGGCGTCCGAGTTCACGCTGCGTGTTTCCGACATCGGGCCGTCCTGAGCATCCTCCTCCTTGACGTGAGCGGGATCAGTGTTCGAGTTCGAGTCCATTTCACTCTTGTCACCGTCTCCGCAGGCCAAGATCAGTTTGCTCCACAGGTCCTCCTGAGGGTCGAACTTGAGCTCGGATGCCGAGACGTACGGCTCGCTCTGCAGGTAGCGCTCCAGCTCCAGACATGTCTGACGTGAAGAAACACAAGAGCCGGTCAGAACAAGAATCATTACTGAGCTGAATCAGTTTTGGATGAACCAACTTGGCATTGCATGATTAACTCTTCTCCTACACCTTAAGATATTTCTGCTTAAGCACAACACACCTAAATCCAATTATGGCACTCATGGCATGATTGTTGCCCAAATTTAGCTTTGATAAGTGTACGTCGTCAAGCCTCATTCTGAAAGACTAACATTTACTCTGTGGCAACAGAGGCAGAGTGAGTCATACGCTGGTTTTAGAGTCCTTTTAAGGAAGCCGCAGCACTTCCTCCATCTCTGCCTCTGCCGAGTTTCCTCATTCAAGCTGACACGCGATGGACATCCTCCTCTTTACAACACCGACTATTGGTTAAACACAAACTGCTGCTCCAGTACATTTAGTATCCAAAACTTTCCACTTATGGTGGTGATGTTCAGCACCAAACAAACCGCATGGAACATCTACAAAGGGTTCCTCAAGGGTTCTCTGAATGACTGACAGGGTAGAGCTGATTCAGGGCTACGTTTCAAAAGGTTGTATGAATATATCATAGAACATCATTGACTTCTTAGATTAACGATAATCGACAAACGACACCTATATATAGCGTGTATCTGTTACCTAGAAAGGTGTAAAAGATACAGGTGAGGTTTAGCACCCTTACAGTGGAACTCCTAAACGTGAAGTGAATCATATATATTTTTCCCCCCAAAAGCAGGACTTCTATCTCTGTAAACCGGATTAATCTCGTATGCAACGACTCCGAAAGCACGTTAGACCCCAGGGGGGAAAGAAACATTTTAGGTCTGGCACAGTGCCAAAAGTCCCAAGTCAGGTCAATTTCTTTCTTGTACAGACTGAACCGTTGGCTGTGTCCCAAAAAACCGCATACTTCCGCACTACAGTCAAAGTAGTACGCCACCTAGGGAAGGTATAACAACCGAGTGTGTGTTTGTATTTTGGCATGGGCACTATTCAGTGCGAAAGTATGCGGTTGGTAAACCGTTTTACACACAAACACACACACACACTCTCTCTCTCTCTCTCTAACACAGTTGCTGCCTTTCGTGCTTTCTTATTTGTTTATTATTATTATTATTATTATTATTATTATTATTTAGAACCAAACCTATTTGCATAAAGCACAGGCGTCCTCACTTCACTACTAACTGATCCTGTCTGCGTTATTTGTGGCATTGCTTCAGCTCAAACACACACACACACACACACACACACACACACACACACACACCAGCATTTTCTCCTTCTTCTTCTAAAATGCAACAATGCATTCTCAATGAAAACATTTTGCTATAACCTTCCAAATAATAATAATAATAAGAAGAAGAAGAAGAAGAAGAAGAAAATGATCTGCTGCTTGTTGACAGCTTGCACCATTCTGCTGTTCCTGGATCATCTTAAAGTGGTGTTCAGTGCACGATCAGGGATACAACGATTTCAATTCAAGTTCATCATGCAATCAGAACAAGTTAAAAAAAAAAAAAAAAAAAACAATAATAAAGCACGTGTTTAGTATTTGTCTGTATCTATTATTATTATTGCGTTATAGTTGCAGCGCCAGGCGCGCGCGCACACACACATACATACATACATACATATACACACACACACAGCCTGTAAGATAATCTTGTTTAGATCACTTCTACAGAGAGCAAAAAAAATAAAATAAATGAAAGCATTTATGACGTGCATTATTTATTTATTTATTTATACCTGTTGCCAGTATTCTTCCAGCGACGGTAACGCTGAGAAATAGCCGGTGTCATGGACAATCTGCAGCTCCTGGAAAATGCTGCACATGGGTAGAACATCCATCGCAAATCCCGAGCGCGTGAGACACAAACAGAAAGAGAAACAGAGCACAAAAAAAAATAAACCAAAACTGTCTTCCCTGGAGTCGGAGGAGATCTTGTAGGTGACGCTGTCGCAGAGTCTCGTCCAGGCAAACAGCGCACGAGCGCAGATCTCTCACATCGGACGAGAGTGGATCAGTGGAGGACTGAAGTGTAGTGCAGAACCTCAGCGCGGATCTCCGCTCTCTGTCAAACTTCCCTTATTCAAACCTCGCTGCCTGCTCGCGCAAGCTCCGCCCACTCCACCGTGACGGCGTGACGTTTTTTTCCCACCTCGCCACCAATCGCCTTCCGAGACACAGCGCGGGCGCATATGATATCACATTAGACCAATCGCGAGCTGCCTAGGAAATGAATTCATATTTTCGTCGTTGCGATTGGCTCATTCGAGTGCACGGTCGTCTTCGTTGATTGGTCGGCTATTTTTAGACCTGTATATAAATATATAGGGCCCCGCGCGCGCAACAAGCGTTTTCATTTGGTCGCTTGTGTTACCACAGGCTTGTGTTTCGCCACAGGGAGCGCAGTGCCACTTCGCTTTTTCTTTTAAACTGCTTGTAAACATGTCAGAAGGTAATATTTAACGAATAATATAAACGTTAATCGGTTAGTCGGGCTTTTTTATACCACTTGGTAACATCCAGGCCTTAAAAAAAGTTGACAACTTACTCAGGCATCTTCTTTTTAAAGGGACATTGTTGATGTTTTTGTCAACACACTTTCATCATATCTATTTTTTTTTTTAAGTTAAAAATAAATAAAATATACACACCAGACAGAAAACATATCATCTCTTTAGCTCAGGATAGCAGAGCGAAGTTCCACAAGGGCAGCCAAGTTCTGCCACATCTCTTCTGACTCAACTGTGGTGACTAAAACTGTGGTTAAGGTCAGCATTCAGAATATGCACTTAACAGCATTGTAAAGAAGCTGGTTTTGCTAAAACTGGTTTCTGGTTTCACTAAAACAGAATGCCCAATGTTTCTGTACTTCCCATTTAGATGGAGATAAGGGCAATGAGTAACTAGGACCCCTAGGACATGGCTCTTACGGCCTAAGGAGTTAAACCTTTACATCTTTAAGTGTGTTTTTACATCATTTTGTCTGTTTTCTGACACTTTTGCCGAATTTGAATTTTGTTTGATTTGGATTCATAATTAAATGACCAAAAAAAAAAAGCAACAAACAAAAACATTGTCCTAAGGGGAGTAGGGCAGAAATGGTATTTGTAAAGCATGTTTCATTCACTAAAGTTGCGTTTCCATATGCAGAATGAAACCCTGGTGTGGTGTTCTCCTCGGTGCGGTTCATTCAGGTGAGAACACGGCAATCACTACAACCGAGACTCTTAATTGAGGTGATCTCCGTCCGGTTCCAAGTGAACTTGCAGTTCATTTACTTTTACATGAATAAGTGCACTACACGGGGTAGGTTCTTTTCCTTCATCCTACCCTTGTGGACTCTATAGTACACAGTTAGGTCCTCAACACTTGTACGGTTTTAGGAAGAATGAGCACCCTTGTTTTGTCCTTCTGGGGAAATCCTCCCCTGGTTCTATGTCCAACCCTAAACTATTTGGTTTGCCTTTGAATCCTCCTAAACAAACAATAAAAAAAAAATCACATTTAGAAAGCTAGAATTGTTCACCATCCAAAGAACTTTTGAGAAAGCCTTGTAAGAACAAGTCAGATTGGGGTTGATTGGTTTTCTGTGGGAACCCTTCCCATGTTCTATGTAAACCCCTATATTATATGGTTTGCCTTTTTAAGTGTCCTAAGTAATAATAATTAAAAAATAAAATCAAAGCTAGAACTGTCCATCCAAAGAAACCCTTGTAAGAACAGGTCAGTCTAACACCCTTAGGGGTTGTCCTTCAGGGCAAACCCTTCCCAGGTTCTACATAAAACCATACAATACAGGGTTACCTTTTAAATTGCACAAAATACTTAAAAAGCTATAACTGTCTATCCAAAGAACTTTTGAGAAACCCTTGAGATAATGAGTCACTCTAGCACCCTTAGGGTTTAGGGATTGTTTGTTTTTCTGTGGGAACCCTGGCCTTGTTCTATGCAAAACCCTACACGACACAGCTTGACTTTGAAACGCCCTAAATAAAAAGCACATTTAGAAAGTTGGAACTGTTTCCCATGCAAAGAATTCTTGAGAAACCCTTGAGAGATTGGGTCAATCTAGCACCATTAGGGTTTTCCTTTTGGGGACAACCTTCCCTGGTTCTATGTAAATCCTTACACTATAGCGTTTGCCTTTGAAACATCCTAAAAAAAAAAAATTAAAAAAAAAAAACATCACACACATTTGGAAAGCTGGAAATGTTTCCCATTCAAAGAGCCGGGTGTTCAGCTGGGAGAAAGCCAAAATGTGGATTTCATTGGAGTTTCTTGGCACTAGCCTGGAAAGCACTGACAGTGTATGAAACGAAGTTATCTTAACTCTATGTTGAAACTATTTTTTGTAAAATTAAAATTTTTTATTTTCTGTAATTAACAAAGTGTATGTCACAGCATTGTGCACTTTGAAGTTACTGAGCAGCAGCCTACATATTCAGCACAAAGTAGGCCTACACCTGCCTGTGTTGTCTTATCAGCCTGGACCACTGGAAGAACTGCAAATTGGCTGACAGGCTCTGCGTCTAGTCCATGGCAATCAAAGGAAGTCATTTTTACATCCTGTTTTTGAGGCCTTCATTGAACAGATAGCAGAACAGAAAGTAGCGCTTCACTCTTCCTCGCTTAGTCATAGAACTGTTCCAGCCAGATTTGTTTCTAGTGAAAAGGCAACTGTTTCTCATTTTTGGTACGGATGACGGCAGAAAATGCGTTTAACTTTTTACCTACAAAGTTTCCTCCCGAATGAATACATGGGAGGAACTTTGTAATGTGGCTTCACACTTTTTATCTGGATTATGAATGTGAAAACTGAAATGTGGCTCCTTGGCGCAAAAATAGTTGTTGCAAATTTCTATATGAAGACACATGTCAAATTATAAAAGCGTAGGAAGTTCATTTACACAGCAGCCTGTTACTGAGTTAAACAGAGAAGTGACAAACAACATTTTGAGAACAGAAGTCCATTGTATGCCGTTGCTGTATAGTCGGGTGCTATCCTCTGGAGAACTGAATGCCCATTGTGGCTCTCAGCTGAGGGCATATTTCTAGGTTGCAGCATCTGATTCAGTCATATGGTGATGTCTTTGGAGCTCCACAGCCTTCAAAGCCATTTCAAGGATTTTTTTCTCTAGCTGCCTGTCTCCGTGGAAGTGCTGCAACTGTTCCAAATAGTGTCAAAGGGCAGACATGTCGAACAGTCTCTCCATCTTGCCTGCATTGAAACTGAAAGGGCATCATTGAAGACAGACCCTTAATCTCGTATGTCTCTGCCGAGATGTCATTTTCCCCTCTTTCTTTCTTTCCATTTTGGTGGAAACTGGACCCAATTTTGGGGACAGGAATCCAAGCATCTTAATGGACCGCTTTATATTCACTGATCCGAAATGGTGAGAGTATTCATGTTGTCAGCAGCTGAGACTAGACAGAATCATGGCATGCCTCTGATGTGACCTCTGACACTATGCCCTGTGGTGAATGTGCCCCCAAGTTAGAACTGCAGACAATGTCATGTGACCTCATTATTATGAAAGTCTTACAAGAGACATTTAAAAATGGGGTTAATGACTTGAGTCATAAGACTTTTTGTAGTTGTAATATTTCTTCTCGCATTCCATCAGCTGTCAAAAAAAAATCGGTGTCTGTGGTACTTGATGCTCTGCAACATGTGGAAAAAATATTTGATGTGGACCACCAGCATCCAGCCAATCAGGGCTAGATGTACCTACTTGATTAAGTAAAATTCCTGCTCTTGCAATAGTATTTACAGTAAGTGTTTAAGGGGATGTGGCTTCGGAGGTAATACTGAAGGAGGCAGGGACTTAAGGGACAACAGAATGAAGTAGAGCAACAAAATCTTTTAATCCTGACGGTGCCATAGTTATACATAACCAGGAGCTCAAGACTGCAAAAATGGCCCTGCTCTTTGATTGGGTAGAATGGCGTTACTCTTTCTCCTGTCAGTCATGCAGCAGTTCGAAAAGTGTTTCTGAGGAAGTATGTATCCATCCTCACTCTCCCCTGTTGGTAGATCTGTGATACTGGAGAACTAGCTAGTGAGAATTGACAATGACTAAAACTGGGCGAAAATGGAGTAAAAACATCTAACATCTGCCAAAATCCAACTGTTGAAAGAGAATGTTCACTTAAATGGAAGGGGACATGGTACTCGAAAATTAGTTTTGCTTCTGGTAGCAGTTACTTTCGCATCCTCTTCGAATAGAGTTCATCTAAATGAACTTTAACCCAAAAGAATCCTAGAATCATGGGATAATAGAACACAAACGAAAGGCTACGGTCACGTGTATTTGTAAGGTGCAATGTGGAAGAACTGCTTTATTCTTACTGTTTCACTAGGGCAAGAAGCTTTTTCTGCTCCTCAGTCAACATAATGTCTCTTATCACCCATAGACACCAAACTAGCTAGCTGGATAAGGTTTGCTATTCACCGAACTACTACTTTCCGTTTGGAAACACGTCACAGCAGGACTGCAGATAAACAGCTGGTTTTGCTTCACCAAAGGGAAGACATTCCCAAGGTGAAGATCTGGTATGTCCACTATTTTACTCTCTTTGCCAACCAAAATGATCCAGTAGTACCCTTTAAAAAAAATAAAAAATTCCAGTGTCCTTGAGATGATATTTCCTTTTAATATGCTAATTTACATTATTGTATCGCCTTTTGGGTGTTTTTCTAATTTCATTGAGTTCATTTGATTGTGCACTGAGAGTCCTGCACTCTTTTTAGGCCAAGTAAGGACAACTGAGCATTTCTCATATCTTTGCATAGCCAGCTTGTGTAAGTAAAAGGGTAAAATGCTAGGCTGCAGCTCTCTTCATGTTTTTAGAGCAGCTTTAGCTTAAGTACCAATAATGTTCAATATTGCTAAGCAGGTGCTCACAAGTAATGGACAGAGGAAATACCCCTGAACCCAGAAGCATTCCCTTTGCCATTTTGGGGTTTCTAGGGTGAAGCCACCGAGCCTCAGCTGTTCCAGTGTAGACTTTAATGTCACAAAAACACGGCCCCTAAACAGCCGAGTTTTCAAACAAGTCTACATCAAAACACATCCCACACAGAAAACATATAATCTGTTTAGCTCAAGATAGAGCATTTCCAAAAGAGGAGCCAAGTGCCGCCACGTCTCTTCTGACTCAAACACAGTGACCTAATCTGTGGTCAGTTAAGGTCAGCATTTGGAATATGCACACAACTGCACTTTAAACAGCTTGCTTTTGGCCAAAACTGAATCTCAGAAGGCTCACTGTTTCCTATAACTGCGCTACATAAAGTTCTGATCTCTGGGCTCAAATCACATCTCTGAGGCTTCCTACTAATCTACCTCATGTTCATTCACTTTGCTTACACTCTGAATGGCACTCCAGTCTCTACCATGTTTTTTTTTCCCTCCATTTTCTCCACAATTTGGTCACCTGCCAATTCCCACCCACCAGCCTATAATATGACATCTACCATCCAGTGAGGGTGAAGGCTAACACATGCTTATTCTAAGATGAAGCTAGTGAAGCTAGCTAACCACATATTTTCAAACTGCAGTGCTGTCTGCCCTCTTCCACATACATCACTCTGTGACTGACAATCAAGAGGGACAGTATGCCACCCCTCCCACCCAGAAAGCACGGCCATTATCAATTTTTGTCTTTGCCACCCAACCATGGATGACTGTAGCATCGTTGGGATTCAAACTTGCGCTCCCCTGATTATAGGGTGAACTTTTGTCTATTGCACCACTCAGGAACCTTACCTCATGTGGAGTATTGACAACTAAAGAGCAGCTATAAACTCACAACACTGATGTCAGTATGTGGCTGTGTATTTTGTACTTAGGAACCAATCAAATATTCTCCACTTGCCTCCTTGGTTTAGGTATAATTAGATGGTGCCACACCATGTCCAAAAATCCTCATATGGACTGTTGTGAATGATTAATGTAACGGTGAATGGGCAAATTTAATGGTCATCCAACAATATCACGCTTGGTTATTTAAAATCCTATGAATTTCGTGAGCTCATTTAAACAAAACTAGACCTACTGTTACTAACTTCACAACTTCTTTTCTCCATTTCTCTCACTTTATGCTAAGCTAATGGCTTATCCAGACGGACACGAATGGACAAGAATCATCTGAAGAGCTGAGCCATGGCCGTCTTTATCTCTTTCACCCACAGCCCAAACTTTATCACCATTATGCATCCCTCGCCACACAGTAGCCACAGGAAAGAGCAATTATTCGCGGGGCCCATATTAATGCATCACTGTCAGAGCAATCAGTAAGTTGTTGTAGCCCCCCGCCCCCCCCTTTTTTCCTCCTTAAGTGATAGGACTGCATGGGAGCCCATTTATCCTGCAAGTACTCATCCGTTGATGTGTGCCCAAACAATTACGGGCTGTTCTTCTGCAGGAAGAGGTTTTCTCGTGCCTGCGCGTGGGGTCAGTGGATGAGCAGGAACCGGTGCCTATATGCAAATATACTGATTAGCCTTAAAACAGCTCAGACACGCAGCATGCCAAGCATTGCCAATTGAATTTGCTGGAGTGAGGACCTATACACAAATAGCTGTGTTTAATTGAATCTGGACAAGTGCCGGGAAAAAAAAAAAAGTTAATTATTCTTACCTCGTCCCTGAAGTAACATTGATATCATCACTGTTTTTTTTCCTCTAGATTCTAATGAACAGATGCGAGTTTACTGATACAGTGTGTGTGTGTGTGTGTGTGTGTGGGTATGTTTGTTGCCCTGAGAATCACTGTAATCACAATGCAGTGATTATAAAAGGCCATCGCCAGGCCTATGGCACACAATGACCTCTTATTTACCGTTGGCAAATTAGTACAAAGTCATTTATATTTCACCAAATAATCCTTAAACAGTTCATTCTGCTGCGTTCAAAAAAAAAAAAAAAAATGACGCGTGGCTTTTTATGGAAGTCTCGGACCATTGCACAAGCTTAAAGCAAAATTAAAATAAATGAATTGATTGGAAATCAATAGAGCGACATCAATCTTTCCCAGTAAAAGAGAAGGCGAGAGGGGGAGAGAAAAGAAAAATCAATATTCATTCTAATGCAACATATCATAAATAAGGATCATTTCAGCGGTGGTGTTGGAGCGTTGCATAACCAATCGTGCCCTGCAGCCTGCCATTGGACTCGCTCAGAGGTTATTGAAATGTCATGAGTCCATGGCTAAGATAAGGTTATTGATAGAAGGCACATGTCCAACATGTTATTGGTTTCAGAGTCAATATTATTAGAAATAAAAAGAACTCAAATTATCAAAAGCATATTAAAATGATAGATAGAGACGTTCAGTGAGACTGTGTATAACGTGCCAGTTTAAAATAAAATGCTTCCATTACAGCGTCTCGAAACACCCTGTTTGAAAAAGAAAAAAAATCGCTCCAGCAGAAAAGCAGCACGGTTTTTTGTGTCCCTTAAGAGATTTACCTACTTGCTTTATGATTACAAACACTTACACTCCAAAAAACGCACTGAGATCCAAGTTGTTTCCAAAAAATATGGCGGAAAAAAAAAGCTTTGATGTTGAAAGCGTACAGATCGCATTTGTGTCTCATGGTAGGGGGTAATTCGCAAAAAAAAGTGATGCTAGTAGTAGATCTTAAATGTAGTGGAAAATCTAGAGGACAGTTGAATGGTCATTGCTTCACTGTTTAGTGGCAAGCTGCTGTTTTTCCGCTGTGATTTGATGAGCTTAAGGCCGCTGCGTTTTATTCTGGGATCAGGAATTTGAAGCATTTTATTATTTTCAGCACCACTCTGTGGGAACTAAACCTTCCCTCCTCCCCTCTCAATTAGGGGGGATATTTTTAAACTATGGTGTAAACAAAAGCACAGGCCCTGAATGGAGGACGGGGTCAGTGTGATGCTTTTTGTTTCGTGGGTGGATGCTGTTTATCAGGTTACCTGGACCATGAGTAACCCTGGAAATGAATTTTTAAACCCTTCACAGAAGCAGTCCTAAATATACGCTGTATTTGAATAAAACCCATGAACCTACATTCCATTGGAAAAATGGGCCAAAGTTGTGGCCCAGACGTACAGTGGTGCTTCAGCTTCCTGAATGTGAGTGCACATTAACCAGGTTAAGCTTGGTTTGTTCAGGGCTACATTCTTCATCACTGGATTAATAAATTAGCTGGATTTGACTGGTTGATGATTTGATGTAATCCTGGATTTGCTGTTTTTTTGACGATGTTGTCGGACTTGTTACCAAGACACTCCCTATAAGTGAGCAGTGCTAGCAAGGTTGCAGGATATGGCAGTAGTATTTCAGAAACTCTTGATCCCCTTGAATTTTCTCACACAACAGGCTCTAGAGGTTACACAGAATCAGTCCCTCCAGGATTTTACGTTTTTGCGATCGCAGAAATTATCGCAAAATCAAGGAAACGCCGCAATATTCGGAGGAGCTTGCACCATGTGACACCATCACAACGCACTTTCAGCCAAAGCCCTCTGCGTCGAGCATGAGTACAGCTAAAAGGTCTCATTTAGCAACAAACATCACTGTGAAAGACCGTGTAAAACAATTTCATGCAATCGCAATTTCGCCAATTCAAGTAGTTTTCCGCCAAAAAAAAACACAATAAACTCTGCAAATCGCATCGCAAATTTTGAAAAAAAGCCACAGCAAAATCAAGCATTTTTGGCCGCAACAATCACAAAAAAAACTCTGCAAAATCCTGTATGGACTGCAGAATGGTGCGAAAAACAACAACAAAAAAACATCCAGTGAGCGGCAGTTCTGTTGACAAGAAGGCTTCAGTAACTCAAGTAAGCACTCTTCACAACCGTGGTGAGCAGAAAAGCATCTCAGAAGACCACATCGGGTCCCTCTCCTGTCAGCCAAGAACAATAATCTGATGCTACAGTGGGCACTGGTTCATCAAAACTGGAAAGCTTATTTATTTTATTTATTTATTTTTTTAATATAAAATCTTCAACTGTCCAGTGTTGGTGAGACTGTGCCTTGTGTTTGGCCGACAATTTGCTGTCAAGGGCACAAATGCAGCTTCAATATGCACTCTAATTTGTGCAAATCGTTTGTTTATTACTAATCTAATTATCATTGCTATTGCAAATCCTCAAAGCAATTTGCACGTTTTGGTTCATTTCTGCTCTTGTATGAACTAAAGTGCCTACGATTTGAACAAGCAGCTTACAGCTTAGGTGGAATTCATAATTCCCTGCTAATGGATTTGCGTCCATAAGTGGACATTTTTAGTTATAGTATTAGCATGAGGATGCGAGACATTGTCATTGCCAAAGTCATCTACTTTTTATGGTTGTATTCAAAATGTAGATTGAACTTCATTGACTTAAATTAAATTGTGTGCGCATTTTCTTGATCTGGGCAGAAATAAACAAAAAATAAAGGCAGAACTATAAATTTGGGAACTTAAAATAGCAAATTGCACAAATATAGTAGCCGAAGCAACATGAAACCAAATTGCACGTCATTGTGCACAAAACAATTAAAACTTTTACCAGCCATTCCAGGTTTCTAAACCACTAACACGTGACCATAGACTTTTTGAGGTAAAACACAGTTTTCAGGTATCACAGTTAGTAAACCTGGATTACGTAATCTAATCTCAGATGTAAATCTTTTGTGTTTACATGTGATGAGTGATGAATATATTTACATAATGATATTTTGTTCCCTCCTACAGATTTCGCAGTGTAGAGTATTTAACCTTTCACCCACCACCTGGCATTGTCAGAAGTAGACAATATGGCTCATGTAGATAATTATGGGGTATGACAGAAACAGAACTCTTGCTCTCTCTCTCTCTCTCTCTCTTTCTATATATATATATATATATATATATATATATATATATATATATATATATATATATATATATATATATATATATATATATATATATATATATAGCCTGATGCAAGCATCCAACAGCAATGTAAAGACGTAAAAGAGGTTCACAAGGTTCACAAGGTTGAAGGAAAGAAAGAAAAAAAAAACCTTTAACAGTTATATGAAGTTAAAGCAAATAAGAACCTTCCTTTTTTGCCTTAAACTGAACCAGCATCAGAATAAAAACTAACCCAGTTCTATAGTGTAATATTACAGTTTCAAAGTTTTTCAGTTCCAGACCAGAGCTAAACTTTCTCAGTGGGAAGACTGGTATTGACTAATCTTAAAAGAAAGATGCTATTGAAGTGAGCATTATTTTACTGCATTTATTTGTTTAAAAGTGCCCACAGTACAGGCATGACTTCATGTGTTCTGGGGAAATATCCCTATATTGAGTTCTGACCAGAGAGAGGCTGACCTTTAGAGAAGCAGGCCAAAGCCCAGGAGCTCATCGTCTCGTCTTCTCAGTAGACTCTGCTTCCTCTGTGGAGCTTCTTTGCTTCTCAGATTTTTTATTTTTTTTTACACCCACAGATCGCTCTAGCTTGGAAAAGGTCTCACTTTCCCTCCAACACACCGTGCGTTATGATAAAGGAAGAAGACATGAACAGAAAGAAATGGCATATGGTGCTCTGCGTGATATTTGCCTTAACAAAACTATTTCAGTTATGACACCTTCCTTAGCTGTGAGTGGTTATGAGTATATATATATATATATATATATATATATATATATATATATATATATATATATATATATATATATATATATATATATATATATATATATATGGCTCCATCAGTAACTCATTGTAAGAAAAGAGATCAAACTATGTGTACACACAGCTCGTTGAAAGACAGATAAGCAGCACGTGCAGTTCCTCCTAATTTTTTTTAGGTCAAGAGTGTATTCATGCTTTGCGATAGCAAGCATGCTAAACAGAAAAGCTGTGTTTAACATTACCATCACAAAGCTTACCTTCATGAATTCCATCTCTCAGTGCACGGCGTATATTTAATTCACCATGTACTTTTGTTTATATTTTGCAATATGTATTTTACAGTTTATTTATCTTTAAAATATACTTTAAATTGAAAAAAAATCCTGCAAATTGGTTGTTTGTTGAACGTTTCGTGGCAGGCTTCGTATTAGCTAAACAGATTAACAGCGCAAGCATTTATACCCGCCACATACACCAGAGGCACAATCATATACCTATATATTATTTATTATTATTTTATTTATTTATAAATAAATATAAATTCATCTTGGGTGAACCAAGATGGCGCCGGTGTATGTGGCATGCCGTCTCTCGCTTTGCGAGTCTGTCTTTGTTCTATTCGTGATTATGTCTCTCTGTGTGATAAACTCTTCTGCCTGGTTAACTTATGATCAGCAAACGCTTTTGGATATTAAATTGTCAATGGATGGAGCAAGCTTTTATACGCATGTCCTCTTACAGACGTCGCAGGAGACGCGGACGGCGAGGTGGCTTTGCGGTAAAGGTGAAGGCGAGTTTTACCTCCTATATATCCATATAAAAATAAAGGTTCTTCAACAGTTCTTTACAGCAGCATAGGTTCTGCAAAGAACCTTCTTCTTGTCAAGAACCATTTTTCATTGTATAGGATTCTTGAGTTGAGCTGTATGGTTCTTTGGAGATGAAAGAAGTTCTTCAGGGCAGTGCATTGGTTCTTCAAGGTACCATCCCTTAACAGGTTAAAGTGAAGCCTATAAGGTTCTTTGTGGGACTGGAAAAGGTTCTGCTAACATCACTTTTAAGAACCTTACTTTGGTTCCTTATAGCACTAAATAAGTTTTTTTTTTTTTTTTTTTTTTAGAGAATTTATGATAACATGGTTCTTTGTTGCGCTGCTATGAAGAACCATTTCTGGGTTCTTTAAAGCACTATTTACTTTTGGTTCTCTAAAGAACTTGAGAGTAAAAGGTTCTTTGTGTAACTTAAAAGGGTTCTCCTATGGTCTGAAAAACCCTTTTTGGTTCTAATTGGAACCTTTATTTTTTAAGAGTGTGTATATATATTCTTCTAACTAGATAAACACAAATGAAATAACGCACTATTAGCATATTACCAGCTACAAACACTCTCCAGAGACACCAATGACTTCTGCTACTTCCTTCCAAGCTTTATTCTGATACACATTTAATGTGAGGTCATATACTGTAACAGAATGAGATGAAAACACAGTTGTAAGTTTTTCTTCTTTTTTTTTTTTTGACACAGGCGTACATAGGGGCTAAGTGCAGTTAGGAACTAAAGTTGTGAGAGAATGATTGAAGGAATGTGGTACAAGGTGGACTATACGATTGGTCCAAGAAATCATTTGAGCCAGACATTTAAATTTGTCACTGTACAGGGTCATACCTGTTGCTTGTCATGCTGTCGCTTTGTCACCGAAATTGCAGCTGTGTGTCATGCACATGCATAGGAAACGAACAGTCGCCTGCTGCTCGCTAGTGCAGACATCCCACTCTGGAAAAACTCATTTCAGGGAGGTAGCGCCAACCCCCGCAACCCATTGAACACATATTGAAATTACTTACACACACAGGGACTCCTACAGCGAACCCTCCACTTAAACAGATTAAAAAAATCTGTTTGTTTAAGTGTTTAATTGTTGACATGTAAGGAGACATTTCTGTAACATTTTTATATTATATTATATTATATTATATTATATTATATTATATTATATTATATTATATCATGGAGTCATTTTTAAAAATTCTATTACAACTTTAAGCAAGTCTACAGGGAGTTTGGCCTCATCACGTAGGACATCAATAGAATAGCCCCTTAGCAGCTAGCCAGCTAGTTTACATAACGTTAGCTATGCTAATGAACGAATGACACCTGTTAACTGTTAAACTCACCTCAACATGTCTTTTGCATTCATTTTACCCACCATGGCCAAACAGTGCAGTGAGTCATTATATTTGACCCCTATTAAACAGGGGTACACTTTAGTGTAGTCTGGGGCGAAGTGCGTTTTGTATTTATTTATTTATTTATTTTGGCACTACAGGACACTGCAGTGTTACTGAACTACACTGAACTGATGGATGAACTGGAGAGAGAGAGAGAGAGAGAGAGAGAGAGGTCGACTGTAAAGCCCGCCCACAGAGAAAACTGATAGGTCTAGTTAGCAGAAAGGGAGACCAATCAGGACACGTTCTCCGTCACACGCTAAAAAAAAATCAATTTCCGGATATTGTATATAATTTGCGGGCGTCAGGGAGCCGCTATCAATATGCAGGAGAATCCTGGGATGTCTGCTAGTGTGAACGCCGGGCTAGCCTTGTGTTCCGGGTTCTGTTTATCTTTGTACTTCATGGTTTTTTTGATTATGGATAATCCGTATTTCACTCTGCATGCCTGTGTATTGAACCCTACTATAGACTTTGACTATAATTGGCAGATTCACTCTAATATAATGTATCAGTTTTCACGCTTGTGTTCTGCCTCTAACCACATGATTTGTACGGTTCTGTCATTTGTCTCATTGTGTGATTTGTACTTTGATTGGATGATGTCTGTTTACTTCCAGTATCTCCTCCAAACCGTTTTGGGAGAAAAAGTGAACAAACGAATTATCGAGAACGAGATCCACCTCCTTCTTTGTATTGTATTGGCTGTTGAAAAAAATTACTGTCAAGCCATTTGATAGCAGCAAGTTGGTCATGGTGGATTAGTGGTTAGCACGTTTGCCTCACACTTCCATGGTTGAGCGTTCGAATCCCGCCTCCGTCCTGTGTGTACGGAGTTTGCATGTTCTCCCTGTGCTTCCGGGGTTTTCTCCGGGTATTTCGGTTTCCTCCCCCAGTCCAAAGACATGTGAAATGCTGACTGGCATTTCCAAAGTGTCAGTAGTGTGTGAATACATGTGTGTTTGTCCCCTGTGATGGGTTGGCACCCTGTCCAGGGTGTCCCCCACCTTGTGCCCTGAGTTCCCTGGGAGAGGCTCCAGGCTCCCTGCAACCCTGTCTAGGATAAGCAGTACAGAATTGGATGGATAGATTTATTTATTTACCTAATTACTGACTGACTCACTTATTTATTTATTGTATTTTTTTTTTATACCAGCCATGGCTGCATTATATCCTTCACCCCCCAATACACCCCCACCCCCTCAACGCTTTACGAATTGACATGTAATGACATGGATAAAACATAGTTAGGGCCTTTAAGCAAAGCCAAACTACCCATGACAAAACACATTGGAAGCAGACACGTAAACAGAGTTGTCACATCCAATCCCTCTCCTTCTGCCTCATTAGCCCATGACCTTTATTAGCTTATTATCTAATTCTATAAATCTAACACAATAACACGCATTCATCTTATCTCGGTAATGTACTGCCTCTGTGCACTCCATTCATTTTTGGAAGTGGGAAACAGGCAAATGAATAATTCAGTCACCATAGCAACATTTCTCCTGTTCTCATGTAGTGAAACTGAATTAGAATGAGATTTTCAGAAGCAGTTGAATTTGTACCAGCAGTCATTTAACCAATCGGAGTACAGCATTCAATGGAGTCTGTATCTGGATTTCTACCTCGAGAGACCCTTTGTCATGGTAACACAATAAACAGTAAGGGTTCAGCCGGAAGTCCACGCAGCCGGTGCAAAAGGACGAGCTCTACTTCTGCGTCACAAGGTGTGCTAATCACCAGATCTGTGCTTTGAGTAACAGTGTCTAGAAGTGCATGAAACCCAGGATGAGGCTCGAATGACACATTTAAGAAGTATTTAACAGTTCAAAAATTCAAATTTGAAATAATTATTGACATGACCAAAATTGTCACATCTACTATACCTGTAGCATCTTGCCTTAACATCATCATCTCAAGTGTACTTTTTGTGTATGACTTGACACAATTGTAGAAAACCCCTCATATGATACACACACACAGACACACACATAAAAACACAGACTGAGTACCCTATCCCAGCCCTGTGCTGTAAAAAAAAAACATGGACTTTGGACTATGATATCATATGTTTGAGTGATGTATCATCATCCGCTTCCTTGTTACTGCGCTTTCACAAACCAGGTCATTTCTCACAAATGATACATTGAAACACATACGCTTTGTGTCCTAGTCCTGTCATGATCTCATTTTTCTATGACTATAAAGCATTGTAATCCTGACCCAGCCCAGTCTGTACACACACTCAGATGTACAGTACACACACCGGCTGCAGGTTCAGGTACAGATCCCTGAGTCACCACTGTCTGATCAAACTGTCTGAATGTTTATCCGTAGTGGAATGTGCACTCACCTAATACGGCCGTTTGCAGAGAGTTGGCACGATATGCAGCCAGTTAAACACATGACGAAGTCGTTGAAGCAGCTGCCAAACCGCTACTATGCACCATTACACCACTGTACAAAGCCATATATTTAATCTATAGCACTCATAAAGACGCTCACCAGCATAAAAGGGGTGGATTAGATTGTTTATAAGAATCACCCCTAATAGTTACTGCTTAATAAAAATGACTTTATGTTAATGCTTTCCACTTGTCAAAGGCCTTAGGATGTTTCAATAAAGCATATTTATGGATTTGATTGAGACTAAAGGAGCAGTTTGCAAATTTAAGAGCTTCCTGCTACCTTCCAGATGAATTGCAACAATAATAAAGTCACCAACAAGTCCCTTCTCCCTCCCACAACCGCCTTCCTCAAGTCTCTGCTGAAACTTCGTATGCCTAATGAGTTGTCTTGTAAGAAAAAGAGACAAAGCTCTGTTCCAGCATGGTACATACTAATATTCAGACCAATAAAATGTAAAACACCGAAAACACTGAAACTAGCCTGATCTATTGCATGACATTATTCCAATTAAAATGTCTGTACACTACAGTGGGGGAAAAAAGTATTTGATCCCCTGCTGATTTTGTACGTTTGCCCACTGACAAAGAAATGATCAGTCTATAATTTTAATGGTAGGTGTATTTTAACAGTGAGAGACAGAATAACAACAAAAAATCCAGAAAAACGCATTTCAAAAAAGTTATAGAGCCCCAGACCAAGGGAGACTGACAGTTTCTTCCATTTGCGAATAATCGCACCGACTGTTGTTACCTTCTCACCAAGCTGCTTGGCGATGGTCTTGTAGCCCATTCCAGCCTTGTGTAGGTCTACAATCTTGTCCCTGAAATCCTTGGACAGCTCTTTGGTCTTGGCCATGGTGGAAAGTTTGGAATCTGATTGATTGATTGCTTCTGTGGACAGGTGTCTTTTTACAGGTAACAGGCTGAGATTAGGAGCACTCCCTTTAAGAGAGTGTTCCTAATCTCAGCTCATTACCTGTGTAAAAGACACCTGGGAGCCAGAAATCTTGCTGATTGATAGGGGATCAAATACTTATTTCACTCATTAAAATGCAAATCAATTTATAACTTTTATGAAATGCGTTTTTCTGGATTTTTTTGTTGTTATTCTCTCACTGTTAAAATACACCTACCATTAAAATTATAGACTGATCATTTCTTTGTCAGTGCGCAAACGTACAAAATCAGCAGGGGATCAAATACTTTTTTCCCCCACTGTATGTGGCCAAAATTATGTGGACACCTGACCATCACACCCATATGTGCTTTTTGAACGTCCCATTCTACTAGATTTTGGGGCGTGGCTGTGGGGATTTGTGTTCATTCAGCTACAAGAGCATTAGTGAGATCAGGCACTGATGCTGGGTGAGGAGGTCTGGGGTGCAGTCGGTGTTCCAGTTCATCCCAAAAGTGTTCATTGGGGTTGAGGCCGAGGTCAGGGCTCAGAGTTCTTCCACTCCAACCTTGGAAAACCATGTCTTCATGGAGCTCGCTTGGTACACAGGGCATCGTCATGCTGGAACAGGTTCGGGTCTCTTAGTGCCATTGAAGGGAAATTGTAATGCTACAGCATATACAAAGACATTCTATACAATTGTGTGCTTCCAAATCTTTGGCTACAGTTTGGAGTAGACCTACATATGGGTGTGATGCTCAGGTGTACACAAACCTTTGCCCGTGTAGTGTTTTCTGTAATCATGCACAGTAATGCGTTGACGATTTTTGATGCCTTGCTACAACGATATGGGAGACAGTTGAAAACTATGCTGGTCTGCTAAAGAGTAAACATGAATAAAATTCACCTGGCAGAAACTTTGGTCTTAGCCAGTTCCCACCCATTTGCTTACTTTCCCCTATCACGTGACAGCTACCATGAGGGGAGATTGAAGGCTATCACTTGTCTCCCCCGAGACACGTCAAACCAGACGACCACATCTTTGCTGTGTCACAAGGCAGCATAACACACTTGGAGAAAAAATGTGCCCTCTTCCACATACATAAGCTCATAGATGCCTACAACTGGCTAGTGTCACTCTGATTGACATGAGAGCGAGCCAATTTTATGTCCAATTTTGTTCTTATGACTCTTGGCCATGGATGGCTATGGCATCATCGTGATTCAATCTCACAATCTCCCGACGATAGGCTGCACCACCTTTATCTAGATGACCTCTGACCTGTGAATTCATAAGCCTCGATCTTGTGACCCAATAGAAAACAAGACTGTGTTCTGTTTGGTCAATAAAAAAAATGGAGCAGTCACTAATTACTAAGTTGCAATTGCATCGAACTTTTGCCTTGTCGTTTTCTTACCGTTTCTTGACACACGTGTAGGAAAATAAAAATAAATTGCCTTCTTAATCACAATCGTGGTTTTTTTTCCCTGTCCCTGCTAGGAATTTCTTGTTAGCAATGTTGGCACCTCTGCTAATGAGTTGCTTTGTAAGAAAAAGGGGCAAAGTTGAGCAGCTCTGTTCCAGCTGAGGTCACAGCTAATATTCAGGCCAGTAGCGTAGAGACAGAAAGCTGAACTGAAGGAAACTAGCCAGATCCATTGCATGGTAATATCTCAGATTGTAATTTCTCTGCATTTATGTGCTTTTTATTCTTACAAACTACACCCTTAGTGGTTATTCTTAAGAGATGCATTGATTTTTTTTTTTTTTTAATTACAATGGGAATCGGCTGGTGACTGATTTTGATGTCCACACATTAACAGAGCCGAGTTCCTACTTCATTTCTGTGGCCAGATTATGTGAAATGTCACAGGTGTGATGATGTCAGGCTTGAAAGTCTAATAATTTACCTGTAAGATTAGAGTCAAGATCACATGCATTCTCAGGATAATATACACCATGGGATTGAATTGGAAAATGTATTGAATCATATGGAATTCAGGATATCATTCCCAATCCCAGTTCAGCACAGAACTGGGATTAGTGTAATTATTTATTAATTATGTATATAATTTCTATATTTTGTCGGATATCTTTAACAAGAAGCAGCGAGGATATCTTTGTAATGTTTGCCCTTGTGCTTTTCTCTCTTTTGTGCTTTTCTCTCTCTCTCTCTCTCTCTCTCTCTCTCTCTGTGTGTGTGTGTGTGTGTGTATGTGTGTGAGAGTGTGTAGTGAGTAAGCACCTTTGCTCAGCTGAAAATGACTCACTCAGATCTTGTGACCTGGCCTGAAGTAGCGAGAGCCCTCTGCCTCACATTCTTCAGGAAATGAATGATGCTGCAATCAAAACTCGGCTGGAAGTAAAGGGGGGTGGGGGTGAGGGGGTTTGACGGATAGAGGTGAGCTCACTTTATAAAATTCCTTTTCCACATTACCACGAAAATATATTGAGTAGAACATATTTCATTTCCAATTTATGTTTTTTTTTCCCCCCTCCAGGGCTTCTGCATAGCTCTAATGTATTTACAAGCTGCACAGAAGGACAACATGTCTCTGAATAATATTTGACATTTGACAAGGCGTAATAATATGTTAGTGAAACAGACTGCCAATAACTACTATAGGTAATGGTTAAATTGTAAAGAGAGAAAGAATCGGTGGAATCGGAACGGGGGGGTGGGGGGTGGGTTGTGATGTGTGTGTGTGTATAAACCATTTAGTTCACCAGGCTATTAATGAAATTGTGTAATATGACATAAATCAATATTCTAACAAACCAGTGTGATTATAAAGTGATATAAGGCTGATTGTCAACCCGGTTCACAGACTTGAACTGCCATATTAAACACTCCACTGCAAAGAATACAAAAACATGGATTTATACAAAACTACCTGTTCTACAAGAGTGCACATGCCTCAGACTAAATAAGGCTTTATTGTTTAGACATGAAGAAATGTTTATATTGTGCCCTGAGTTCCCTGGACTAGGCTCCAGGCTCCCCGGGGCCTTATATAGGATAAGCGGTACAGAAAATGGATGGATGGATGGATGGATGAATGGAAATTCTTATATCCAAATACGTCCAAAGGATTTTGTGTGAATCTCAAATATGGATGGAATGAAAAGTTTCATGATGATATCACAGGTGCCAACAGCTATGGTTTAGCTGTAGTATTTTCAGCTAAAGCAGCAGTCCGACCAAATGATAATAAAATTCACCTTACAGAAGTATCAGTTCATGCTTAATTTAACACCGCCTTTATCTAGATGAGCTTGATATGTAAATTTACAATCCTCAGACCTTGTAAGCCAATAGAAAACTGTGGTTGGACTCTTTAGTTGGAAAGAAATTGGAGGCGGGGCTTATTATTAAGTAGAGATCACAACAATCTTTTACTTTGGCACACATCTGGAAAGAAAAAAAATTTGAACAGTGTTAATAGAAAGGGAACGGAAAATGGTTATGGTAGTTTTATGAGGTACATTTTGGCCATGCCACCGCCTCATATCCCTCCAGAGTGCGACTACTATATACCATCAGACCCACTCTCATTCTACAGCTAGTTTGTGCTATCTTTCTTTGCAGAAAAGAAATTTAGCTGTGGAAGATTCACATCCCAGGCAGACAGCGGGCAGTTGTCGATGGTCCCCTATACCCGTGGGAGCATCCAGGCGCCAG
Source organism: Cranoglanis bouderius (assembly GCA_023630585.1). Lineage (NCBI taxonomy): Eukaryota > Metazoa > Chordata > Actinopteri > Siluriformes > Cranoglanididae > Cranoglanis > Cranoglanis bouderius. The sequence goes on from CM042564.1 coordinate 6,619,738, forward strand.
TTCCTGCCACAGGGGCCATAAGGAAGTGGAGTGTGTCCACACACTCACGTCACCGCTCACCTCAGTCATCTGGGTGCTAATGGATACCGACTCAACAGACTTCCTCAAGGGATTTAAAAAAAGGAGAGAAAGAACACAGTGACAAACGGACTCCATTTCCCACAAGGTCCAGTGGTTCGGCTGGAAAACAACAACGAGCTTGACAACACCACAAATCATGGCTGACAGCGAGTTACCCAGGTGGGTTTTAATTGTGATCGTATACTGTTTCTAAATCTCTGTGGTGAACCGGAATGACTTCAGGGTTACTGAAAATATCAGAAGAGTATTCGGTCTGTGCGCTAAAGTTAAATGTCATGGCTTCCTGAATGGTGCTCTGCATGCCCCAGACATTCTGAAGTAAGAAATAAACCTACATGGATGTACCAGGTTTCTCTGAAGAATACCATAACAAGTAGGTCATTTGTTTGATAAATGTAACCTCTAAAAATATTTCTTCCTTGGCATTCTCTCTTACTATAACGGTGACCTTTTTGAGCTTGTCTTACACTCCTAAATCTGTCATCCACATGCAACTGTCACACAAATCTTTTACCAAGCTGTGTAGGCTGCAGTAGGCTCTGAGTTCTACCTTGCGCACTGTGGAATTATGGGAAAAGAGGTTGTTATATAAGGCGGAGTTGCAGGGTTGAGCAGTAAATTAGATGAAGGCCATGGCAGACTCTTTTAGCTAAGGCGTGACAGCTCTGGACCGACTTAATTAGCAGTCCATGATGAGTCGTGGCACACAGATCTTTGGGAATTTCTGAATGGTGGTGTGAAATGTGGGTCAGTAGACATTGGATAGAGTGTGTTGGGAATCTGTACTTCCACTCATGTTATCGGCTAGTAACAGCGTTCATGTTAACGCTGGGAAGGATCTTGGCCCAAGTCAGAACAGCTGAAGCATTCCTGGCATTGCCATTCCGATAAATCCCCAGCATTTAACAATGTCGCCAGCTCATCCAAACTCGGGGTAGGCCACATTCCTTGACTGGCACAAAAGGATCACTATATTTGAGCACTCAGTGCCACCCACAATGGCGCGACAACAATTCACACCCGCAATGGAGCAGTGAGTCGCCTCGCTTAGCGCTCACACAGTTGTGCAATGGAATGGTAGTAATTACAGACCACAGCGTGGCAAATTCCCTCCCTCTCTCTCTCTCTGTTATTCTCTCTTTCTGTTTCTCTCCTCATTTCTGTTGGCTTGTTTGTCTCCTCCTTTGGTGTACACTTGATTTACCTCAAGCAACAGTTTAGAAGCCTTCAAAAGCATGATACAACCCAATGATACAACCCAAAATAATTCTGCCTACCCCCGTAGACTCATCCAGATTTCCATAAGAAGGGCATTTTCCTAACACAATTACAGTGTCGTGGTGAACACAGAGTAATTAACCACAGCATAGCACCAATACACCCATTCCAAATGACCCCTCTCATCACCCAGACTGGCCATTTTCAGCCATTCCCAAGGTCAGATAGATGCCGTAGCCCACCATGCAGCTGAAACCTGACAACAGGGTGCTGTAATTACCACTGTCCTTGATATTTAATGTGGAATGAGTAGAGTAACCTTTAGTGTTTGCCCGTGAGATCCCCCTCCTCCTCCCCTCGCTGGCTCTCTACAGGCCAGTCAGAAAACAAGTGGCTCACTTTGGAGAGAAATGTGAAGTGTGTTTGCGTGCCAAGTGCTGCCCTGGGACTGGCCGAAGTGTGCGCACGTTTACACATACAAAATGGATGCATGTCCATGCCGCCTGGCTTGGCGAAGGCTTTACCGACGCGCACTAGTCGATTTGAAGGCGAAGCTGAGATTCTGTCTGCATCACAGTCACGTGAAGGCGTCTTGCCCAACAGCCAAACGAGTTAAATATTTATGTTCCTAACTCGGTTGAAATGATTACTATTGGAATCCATGTGTTCATCCAGTGATTGTTAGGATCTGTACTCTACCACAATGTTTATGCCGATGAAATTCAAAGGCCCTCAATCATAATCTGCAAGTGTGAGGGATTCGGTTTGAATATTAATGTCATGCACAAAACCACTTGAAATCCTGTGAATGGCAGTGTAAATGCAGACACAGTAAGAAACCTGCGCTGAGCTGTAATCCAGTGACCGGTGCCAAATTACCACCTGCATCAACCCCATTCAGGAGCCACTGCTTTACACAATGCCAGAACAATGACAATGACAAAATTTGGCAAAAACACTGGTGCTGGTCTAAAATGGAAGGTGTGCAATTGTTAACCAAATACAAAACAAACAAACAGCAATGTGATGTGTTAAAGAACCTGAACTAAAAAAAAAAAACGTTTTTTTATTTTTTAATTTTTTTTAAATGATTTATACTCATTCTGATTACTATTTTCATTTTAATTACTAAACTCATTCTGGTTACTCATTCTAATTGTGTTATACTTATTATGATTACTGTATTCATTCTGATTCTGATTACTACTCTACTACTACTATTCTAATTTCTCTACTTATTTTGATTACTATATTAATTATGATACTGTTTTTGCTTGTATTTCCTCATTTGTAAGTCGCTTTGGATAAAAGCATCCGCTAAATGAATATAGTAATCAGTACATTTACATTTATTCATTCTCATGGCTATACTCATTCTGATACTAATTACTGTACTCATTCTGATTACTATACTGATAATAATCCTGATCACTATACTGATACTGATTACTATACCCATCCTGGTTACTATACCCATTCTGATACTAATTACTATACTCTTTCTGATTGATATACTAGCCTAATTCTACTTGTGATGACTACACTGATAATAATCCTGATCACTATACTGATACTAATTACTATACTCATTCTAACTGATATACTCATTCTGATTCGGATTACTATACTGATTCTTGTTCCTATACTCATCCATATTCTGATTATTGTACTCATTCTGAAGTTCTAACACTTCATTTGAAAAGTGTTGACATGGCACAAAAACCTATAGCCATGGGTCCATGCTAAGCTAGCTAGCTAATTTATCTGATGTTGGTGATGAAAAAAATGAATAGCCGTTATGTTGCATGTCGACAGATCACTGAGGATATCACAATGCAAATTCCGACTCTGATATTGAAATGTGTCTGACTGTGACATTTGCGAGCTAGTTTACAAGCAGTTGACTAGCCTGCTAGCTGTTATTGTTGGCAGAAGGACACAGTTTTTTTTACATGTAATGATTCATCAATCGTAATTACTCTCAATGCAACACTTTGTAGCGTATGAGAAATAAAATTATGAATCATTTACTGTGAAATTGCTCATGAACATTCCTGCATTCAGGTTTTTTTTTATTTTTTATTTATTTATTTTTTTGTTGTTTTGTTTGTTTCCTTTGAAAAAGAAGGGAGTAGATTCTGCTCTTTCCTGTAAAATTAGAGCCAAACCACACTATTCCTAGTCTTCCCTATTCAGAGAAAATGCATCCTCACCTATAACAAAATGATGCAAGGAACACACCGACGAGCTGTCAGGGTTTCATTAAAAGCGTTTATTCTACTGAGAAGCATGGTTTAATTTTGACACATTTTCTTTCCAGTGACTGGAAATGCGAAACTTATTTATCCCCCAATCGAGTTATAAACAAAGCGCACATGAAGAAAAATGTTAAAAATGTACTGTGAGAGTTTTGTTCAGAATGGAACAATTCAGACATTGTAACAGACATATAATGCTAGAAACATGATTATGGTTGTTTGGTTGTTCATTTCTCACCTTCTGGTGTTCACAGAGGACGTATGATTAAACAGCACTGGATGATAATTGAAGAGGGAGACAAATTATTGCTTTTTTTCCCCACCAAAACCTGATTGCTACGTGCACATTGTGAGACAAGAACAGCAGCGAAATAACAAGCTGAATAACAAGCTGAAAAATGAGCAAAGGTAATACTTTTAATGTTTTAGAACATTTCTCAAGAAGCTTGAATGCCTTAATCGGTTTATTATTTAATGAATTGAATTGAATCGTTTATAATGCTTTTGAATTGAATAAAAAAGCAACTAACCGTGAATCAAATTGATCTGATCAGTCCACACATTCACACTCTGATCTAATCTTGGCATTTTGAATGAGGCTAAAGGTGTAGAAATGTTCCTATGCCATTTTTAGTAGTTTGTTGAGCAATATATTATTTAGAAATGTGTTTTTATATTACCTTGGCAGGGAAACAGGTTAGGCAAACTGACTCAATAAATGAGATGTCTACAGTATGTCCAGGAGTAAGTTAAGCCTCTGCTACAACATGCCAAGAGTTTGTAGCACTACCGAGCTGCTATCTAGAACAAACAGCTATGAATAAGTTCCTGAATGGGAAGAATGAGCTTTAGATAGATCACCTATGACAGATTTGTCTTCTCGCTCAGCGTTCCGTAGCCGAGGTGTTTACACTGGAGTGTTTTCTCTGCTCCTTTCACGGACATGGAAACATGAGCGAGAGAGACATTGAGATGGTGAGACAGATTAAGAGAGAGACAGAATGAGGTCTCCACATTTTTCTCATGCCTGGTAGACCTTGTTGTCATTCTTGGCTGTAAACACACAAGCTGACACTTAACAAAGCCAAATAGGCATGTCTTATCTCTTTAGCACACACACACACGCATTGTGTCAGCCAGGTAGCCTTAACACCAGGAGTGTGTCATGGAGGGGCCTCGGCTAGCAGGAGGGCCGTGCGTCACAGATCCACTGTATAATCATAGCCAGGTATGTGTCGGTGTGCAGAGTGTGTCTAAGCATGTCTGGGGACAGGTATGTGTTGCTAACACACAGAGAAATTTACTAACACTACATACAGGACCAGAGTGGGGGTAGAGGGTGTGTCCAGGCTTAGAGGTTAAATCCCAGAACTAGTAATCCGAAGAAAACACAACTCACACTACTCTCTAAATGCAGTCGATCAGCCAAAACCTGTTTGGTGCCTGAACAGGTAATGGAACTCTGTCTCACCTTTATAGGTACTTGTTTTAAGTGTCTTTGCTACAAGACACCATCATAGAGCCAAATGATATTTATTATATACTCTAAATTTGCATTATATCAGTTTGGATGAAAGCGCCCACCAAATGAATAAATCTAACAACAATACCTTACATCTAACAATCTAGCAATACAAAAATATTTGTAAAGAAACAAGTTATACATTTTTTAGCTGGCTGACTGGGCGAGTAAAAGCTCAAGTGTGCTGCCCACCCTCCTATTTTGGTTAGCTGGAAACCTAATTAACTATATATGTATACACACACACACACACACACACACACACACACACACACACACACACACAGTATCTCACAAAAGTGAGTTCACCCCTCACATTTTTGTAAATATTTTATTATATCTTTTCATGGGACAACACTGACGAAATGACACTTTGCTACGATGTAAAGTAGTGAGTGTACAGCTTGTATAACAGTGTAAATTTGCTGTCTCCTAAAAATAACTCAACACACAGCCATTAATGTCTAAACCGCTGGCAACAAAAGTGAGTACACCCCTAAGTGAAAATGTTCAAATTGGGCCCAATTAGCCATTTTCCCTCCCTGGTGTCATGTGACTCGTTAGTGTTACAAGGTCTCAGGTGTGAATGGGGAGCAGGTGTGTTAAGTTTGGTGTTATCGCTCTCACACTCTCTCATACTGGTCACTGGAAGTTCAACATGGCACCTCATGGCAAAGAACTCTCTGAGGATCTGAAAAAAAAGAATTGTTGCTCTACATAAAGATGGCCTAGGCTATAAGAAGATTGCCAACACCCTGAAACTGAGCTGCAGCACGGTGGTCAAGACCATACAACGGTTTAACAGGACAGGTTCCGCTCAGAAAAGGCCTCGCCATGGTCGACCAAAGAAGTTGAGTGCACGTGCTCAGCATCATATCCAGAGGTTGGCTTTGCAGAATAGACGTATGAGTGCTGCCAGCATTGCTGCAGAGGTTGAAGGGGTGGGGGGTCAGCCTGTCAGTGCTCAGACCATACGCCGCACACTGCATCAAATTGGTCTGCATGGCTGTCGTCCCAGAAGGAAGCTTCTTCTAAAGATGATGCAAAAGAAAGCAGTTTGCTGAAGACAAGCAGACTAAGGACATGGATTACTGGAACCATGTCCTGTGGTCTGATGAGACCAAGATAAACTTATTTGGTTCAGATGGTGTCAAGTGTGTGTGGTGGCAACCAGGTGAGGAGTAGAAAGACAAGTGTGTCTTGCCTACAGTCAAGCATGGTGGTGGGAGTGTCATGGTTTGGGGCTGCATGAGTGCTGCCGGCACTGGGGAGCTACAGTTCATTGAGGGAACCATAAATGCCAACATGTATTGTGACATACTGAAGCAGAGCATGATCCCCTCCCTTCGGAAACTGGGTCGGAGGGCAGTATTCCAACATGATAACGACCCCAAACACACCTCCAAGACGACCACTGCCTTGCTAAAGAAGCTGAGGGTAAAGGTGATGGACTGGCCAAGCATGTCTCCAGACCTAAACCCTATTGAGCATCTGTGGGGCATCCTCAAACTGAAGGTGGAGGAGCGCAAGGTCTCTAACATCCACCAGCTCTGTGATGTCATCATGGAGGAGTGGAAGAGGACTCCAGTGGCAATCTGTGAAGCTCTGGTGAACTCCATGCCCAACAGGGTTAAGGCAGTGCTGGAAAATAATGGTGGCCACACAAAATATTGACACTTTGGGCCCAATTTGGACATTTTCACTTAGGGCTGTACTCACTTTTGTTGCCAGTGGTTTAGACATTAATGGCTGTGTGTTGAGTTATTTTGAGGGGACAGCAAATTTACACTGTTATACAAGCTGTACACTCACTACTTTACATTGTAGCAAAGTGTCATTTCGTCAGTGTTGTCCCATGAAAAGATATAATAAAATATTTACAAAAATGTGAGGGGTGAACTCACTTTTGTGAGATACTGTGTGTGTGTGTGTGTGTGTGTGTGTGTGTGTGTGTGTGTGTGTGTGTGTGTGTGTGTGTGTGTATACATACTGTTTGGGGCTGGGTGATATGATAATATAATATTGATATCATGATTAATTCTGTCACAATACACTTTTCTGAGATATCGTGGATATTGAGATATATTTTTAACTAATTACTAATTACAAATTGTCTGGAAGCAGTTGATGTGATGTTAAAAATTGTACATAATGTACTTCAGTGTTATTTTTTTATATAAAGAAAGTTTCTTTTTTAAATCTAAAAATAATATACACTTGTTTATTAATAATTTAAAAATTATTACATTTTTTAATCTAAAAAATATTATTAGCATTATATCTATTATATGTTCACTTTTAAATTGTATTTTATTTTTCAATATTTATTTTACAGGGGGCACGGTGGCTTAGTGGTTAGCACGTTTGCCTCGTTTCGGGGTTCGAATCCCGCCTGTGTGCGGAATTTGCATGTTCTCCCCGTGCTTTGGGGGTTTCCTCCGGGTACTCAGATTTCCTTCCCCTGTCCGAAGACAGGCTGATTGGCATTTTTATTTAGTTTATTTAACTTGTTTTATTCACCAATACTGTATTGCTGGCAGTGTGTGAGCTACTGAATATCATGGTACATATTGTGTATCGTAGAAGAACCGTGATATGATATTTTGTCATATCGCCCGACCTCTTGTTCAGATTCGGGGAAATGAACGAGTATATGATTATAATCCACTTCTAAGACAGTTTCTAATGTTGCACATAAGGTTTATATAATGCACATAAGGTTTACATAATGCACATAAGGTTTACATAAGGCACATAAGGTTTACGCCCTCAAGAAAAGCAAGCAAGTCGTTGGCGAAAGTTTCAATTCTGAGATGTGGTGTTCTGTCCTCACATAACTCACGAAAGCTGTTATTCGAGCTGGCTAGCATCTTTATTTTTATTCTATACAGTATGTTTAACTGTGAAGTGACTGTATGGAGGTAGAGAAAGTAGGAGAGTTACAGTATATGGCTGCTTTGCTTAAACTTCATTTTGCTCAGTTTCGTCATAGCTGCATGTTCCCGATTCTGAAATGATGCTAAGACGCTAATGAATCCGGGTATTAAAACTCATCCTGCTGTCAACCGGATGTGTGTAGCGCAGCAGGAGGTGGAAGAGCATAATCTTTTGTTTTACTAAGGTCAGTGCTAAAAATAAACATAAAATAACCCAGACACAACCGCCTGAATATATTCACAACGTTCTACTCTTATTTTAGCAGTTATTTTATCATTTTTTATAAGCAGGATTTTCAGAGACTCCACCAACCTCTGGACATAACGTGTCAAAAAAGTGTGTTTCAAATGGAAAACTCATAGATCTTTCACATGTCCTATCTTTTTTTTTTTCTGAGTTCTGTTGAAACTAAAGCTGAATGTCCTCTGAGGGACATCGATACAGATCAGCTATATTGTTCCTGCGATACAGTACATTCATCCTCGGCTATTGTTCGTGGACATCTGAGTGCCAGAATGGGGCTTTCGTCTTGTCAGCGATAAACTTTTCACCTCCACATTTTTTCTCAAAGCCGAAGAAGTTTCTCCGCTTCATGTCTGAACATCATGTTCAAAGATGTCGTCTGTCGTCGTCTTGCCAACTGCGCCGTGCCTAACTGCAGTGTTTACTCTCGGGAGATGGTTCCACATCCAGGGAATAGAGTCCAATTAAAATGACAAATTTGAGAAAATGAGTTGTGGTCAAATGGTGATATCTAAATTGGACTCCCAAGGAGACTTTTTTTTTTTTTTTTTGTTCTTTTCGGAATAATCATATTTCGTATTCATGCCAGACTTCACAGACTTTTGTTCGCAGCAGCATTACCATCTTTCCATGATGATGAGCTCGGAGTTATTCTAGTTCGCATGTTTGGAGGATGATTTGTTATTCATGGCATTTGAGATCTCGAATACCGGAGCTGCTGTTGCTTCTTCACATGCCTCCAACTCTGTGCTGAAAATATAGGACTATATTCAGGAAAGGTGTGATTTGTGTGTATCAAGTGCAGATCGAGTCCACACAGAGAGAGAGAGAGAGAGAGAGAGACCTGTGCTGTTTTGTACGTGATCTTCGTTATCGTCTCATCGGTGATTCTCGCTGCAGGCACCGACCGCACGTGTTCATAAGCTCGGATCATATCCGTGCTTTGATGGGAGATCATTAGTGCCGGGTCATGACTGATGTTCTAGCAGTCTCCTTGCTCTTTCTCTCGCTCTTATCTGCTCCACCGATACACTTTTTGCTTCATGCTTCTTCTTCGTCTTCTTCTTCTTCTTTTTTAACACTGTGATAAATCATCAGCAAGTGACAGGAAGAGAGGAGTGATGAGGTGATTGCCAGTTGCCACTTCATTCAACTGAATTTTAATTTCCAGCATCATCTAGTGCTTGGAAATAAAAAAAAGAACAAGAAAAAAGCATGTTTCATAAATGAGTTCAGTCCAGGAAGCGCAGAAAGGGATTTAGAGACCAGAGATGCTGTGGCAGATATTTTAGAACAAATCACCTGGACAGAGAGCTGCCAGCTCTTTAACGGAAATCCATATTCATCTCGGTCCTTATTCCTCCCAAGGGCCAAAGATCGCAGATCTCAGTCCTCCATATCATCTGATCCTCTCCCTCTTTCTCGCTCAAATCTCAAATCTCTGCTTTCTCATCTCCTATAGCATGCTCCCCTATTTCCACATTATATTGTACCTCCATGGGGACTCCATGAACCATAAAGCATGTGAACTGATTAATCACAGGATATCAGGCTGAATATATGTAGATCAGCCTGGTGTGTATGATTTTAATATGTGGACTGATCGGACTGGACTGATCGGGATCTTCACTGTCAGGCTTGAGTAATGATGACATCCTGGATATTTAATACAGCTGGAGTCTGTTTCAGCATCACGACGGGCGAGCGGTGCGCGTTAATGTGATCACCGCTTACCGTATCTCAGGTTTTCTCTAGTAATATAAAAACTTTCAGATCACTTTAACCTTCAGAAATGGTTTCATGCTTTCATTTCTCACGCTTATAACATTAGTTTAATGACATTAGCTTAACCCATTAAACTCCCAGGACCTATCGGTGGGTCCAGACTCAAATTCCTCACTCTCATAACTATGTATTCCTTTTATTTCCACAGTGTATCTGTAATAATTATAATAAGTAAGAAATAAGACACATGGGGGCATACTATCAACAATGGGGTAGTGTGGAGTTACGATACCATTCTGAAGTTGAGTATTTTATAATAACAGCACATCCTAAAGTGTTTTATTCCTCTTCTACCACAGCAATTTGCCAACAGTTACATTTTTTTCCATTTATTAAAAACAAATACTTTTACCCTGTGTGCACAGAGTTTGCATGTTCTCCCTGTGCTTCAGGGGTTTCTTCCAGGTATTCCGGTTTTCTCCCCCAGTCCCAAGACATGCGTTGTAGGCTGATTGGCATCTCTAAATTTTCTGTAGTGTGTAAGTGTGTGCACGACTGTGCCCTGTGATGGGTTGGTACCCTGTCCAGGGTATCCCGCACCTTGTGCCCCAAGTTCCCTGGGATAGGCTTCAGGCTCCCCGCAACCCTGTGTAGGCTAAGCGAAATGGAAAATGGATGGATGGATGGATGGATGGATAGATGGATGGAAGTTATCACATATTACATACAAAAGCTATAAAGAGTCATTCTTCCTCTTTTGAAGTTAATAAGACAACTGCAAGTCCTCCGTCCTGAAGACTTTGTTGTAGTTTTACCTCTGACTGTTATAAAGCGCTAATGCTGGAGACTCATCTCCTCACAGAAAAATACCATATGAACATTTACACATTTTTTTAAAAATGTATTTATTTATTTATTTATTTTTATTTTTAGTCCCTATGAATGACTTGTTGCAATAGAAACTACAGTGTATTAGAACAAGTGCATTAATATAAACCTGCGATTTGTCTTGTAGCCAGAACTACTATCAGAGCTGATGTTTGAGAAAATTAATCAACAATGTCTGGCCAATCAGGTTTGACAATTCAGCAGCTCTGTTTTGTTAAACTGTAATAATTCGTAATAGTTACTGAATAATAGGTTTAAGCTCAATAAGCTTTCTGGACATGTAACGGTTAATCATTTTACATTGGAATACATTTGGAAGTGTATTTAAATATGCGTAAGATATTAAAAATATTGAAATAAATAAGAAATAAAAATATTTCTTTTAAAAAAAAGTGCTGAAAGATGCACTAATTTTCCATTTCCCTGGTTTGTTTAGTGTGTCCTAAAGGGCACCTTCTTTGGGCTGCAGAAGGAGAATATTAGGACACAGGCTATACACATGATGCCTCACAAGATAGGAGAAGTGAATTATTACAGCATGAATGATCTTATTTATTAAATCTCCTCGGCTGGAGTTGTACGTGAGCCAACTGTTGCGGCTTCAGCTGTGATCTGTAACGAGGCCGAGCTGGACGAATGGCTGCAGGTTTGGGGCATCCAGATAAAACCTGACTGCAGATTAAGAGAGCGGAGAAAACATATTATAAGCACAGGGGTAATATCACTATCTCTGAGGCACTGGGAACTTCCCCTTTCCTTTACATCAGGACTTGCGGTCACCTCTACTTGGAAGGAATGGAAGTTAAGCCTGCTTTGCATTGTACGATATTCGGCCCGATATTGCTGTCACAGGCATAGTCACACATCATAAAGGATAATCTTTGGTCAGGAGTTGAGATCGGTGGTCTCAGAATGTGTAATATGATGAAGACAGCCAACGACGAAGTTCCGGCGGTGTCAGAAAATTGTTGCTTAAAATCTCAGAGCGCTATACGACAATGTCTATGTGCTGTACGATATGTCTAAATTCCACCAATAGGAGGACAGCATATGATTACTCAAAAACGCACAGGACAGCTACAAACATGGCAATGGTGAAATGTAAACAAAACATGGGATTTAAAGGAAAAGCAGTTTGTTGAATTGTGGCAGCAGACAGGACGTCCCTATTATGTCTCATCACAGTTATATCATGACAGGACTAAAAGGGATGCGACATGGAAAGAAACAGAGGATGAATTACATCTTCCAGGTGTGTAGCTAGCTAATTAGCATGCAAACGTTCTGTTCATAGAGTTTATTACTATTATTACAATTTATTTACTCGTTACAATGGCACCTGTCAAGGGGTGGGATATATTAGTCAGTTCTCGAAGTTTATGTGTTGGAAGCAGGAAAAATGGGCAAGCGTTAGGATCTGAGCGACTTTGACAAGGGCCAAATTGTGATGACTAGACAACTGGGTCAGAGCATCTCCAAAATGGCAGGTCTTGTGGGGTGTTCCCGGTATGCAGTGGTTCGTACCTACCAAAAGTGATCCAAGGAAAGACAACTGGTGAACCGGCGAGAGGGTCATGGACGCCCAAGGCTCATTGATACACGTGCTGGTTAAAGCTGGTGATGATAGAAAGGTGTCAGAACACAAAGTGCATCACAGCTTGCTGCTTATGGGGCTGTGTAGATGCAGACAGGTCAGAGTGCCCATGCTGAACCCTGAAAGCTCCTACAATGGGCACATGAACATCAGAACCGGACCATGGAGCAATGGAAGAAGGTGGCCTGGTCTGATGAATCACGTTTTCTTTTACATCATGTGGACGGCCGGGTGCGGGTGTGTCACTTACCTGGGGAAGACGGCACCAGGATGCACTATGGCAAGAAGGTAAGCCGACGGAGGTAGTGTGATGCTCTAAGCAATGTTCTGCTGGGAAACCTCGGGTCCTGGCATTCATGTGGATATTATTTTGATACGTACCACCTACCTAAACATTGTTGCAGACCAAGTACACCCCTTCATGGCAACGGTATTCCCTAATGGCAGTGGCCTCTTTCAGCACAATATTAGGCAGGTGGTTTTAATGTTATGGCTGACATGTGTATATCTGACAGCTAATTCTGCACACAGTTTAATGAAGCCACCAGATCCTAAATCTGGGTCACTATTTTGTTTTATCAAATTAGTAAAATAATACCAATAATAATGTTTTTGTTAAAATTCAATGTGCTCTGCTGTAAAGACAATGTACAGGTGATTTGAAGGATAAGCTGACCAAGCACTCATCTGCTATACTTACAGCTCACTATAAGTTAATTAATCATTTTGTCTATTAAAAAAAAATTGCTCATGGTCTACAATTAACATCTCCTCCAATGAAAAACCCCTTTCATTAGCTTTAAAGGGACACAATTATTAATCAATGAATAGTGTCATATTTATGTGTTTAATATTTTCCCAAAATGGCATTCAGTAGCAGGCTTGAGATGATTGACGATAGTATCGAGATTCCATCTATCATGATGGCTGTCAAGTTGAATGTGTTAAATGTCTTTCGGTAAACTTGGCGTCTGCAGCTTTAAGATCACCAAAAAATACATTTTGTTTTTACATTATCTGGTAATATTTGTTTACTTTAGCATATTTAGTAGTGTTTTACAAACATAAAGGTCTGTGCTGTCTGACAAAACATCTTTCTCTGAGGAATCTTAGTGATCCTTGCCCAAGCTTGCCAAAATAGATAAAGCCTTTGCTTGCAAAACATGAACGTGAAACATGTTGTTTATAATGGCGACTTCACTACACAAGAAATCAATAAGCATGAGTTACAACTAATAACTTGTTACATTTTACAGTACCGACTTCAGTTTTGGAAAAATTCCTGACCTTGTTAACAGGTCATTTAAAAACCAGTAAAAAACGCTAGCGCCTACAGCCTACAGCCTAACCAGTTTCTGTTTTTGTTGTTGTTGTTGTTGTTGTTGTTGTTGTTGTAAAGACATAACCTGTACATGACATGACATGTCTGGCCACACCCCATCCTTTATCTTATGTTGCACATGACCTGAGAACCTATTCAGTCGTTTTTATTTAAATTGTATTTACAGCCTGAAACATGAATTTCAGCAAGATATATTTGGGTTACATCAAACACTCTAGACTTAATACTGCTCCTCGGTTGAGTTGATATCGTGCAATAAAAAATTCTGAATCAGAATTGCACATATCTGAGATATGCCTGTGTTTTACTTAAACTCCACCTTATAACTTCTGAATAGTGCTTAAGTCTGCAGTTATGTCTTAAGTCTGAATACCGATGCATGGAATTTCAGCACTAAGAGCACATAACTCAACTCTGAATATGTCCGTGTGAATATGAATTGCAATTGGTGTGTATGCAGTGGTTTTTCAGTAACACTGCATCCTTGAATGAAGGGCAAAACAGAGCATGAGTCTCTTAGGCTGCGATTTCCAGCAATAATAAGGATCAATCTGCACATGCTCTCCATCAGACTACACATCAGCTGAGAGTCATGTTTGTTCAGGGTTGTTTTCCACATTATGCAAGCAGCTTGAGGTAAACAAGAGGAAACAGAGCTTCTACACATAACAGCGCCTCTCAGGGCCCGAACAGCGCTAGCAGCACGCCGCATCAATTTGCCGTCCTCTCCTCCAGCTGTCTGGGCCTTGTGAAGGGCTTCTGCTGAAATGGCACTAACAGCTTCTGCTGGAAACGCGCCAACAAATGAGTGTCGCAGAACTCGGCGGGGAAGATCAGCGAATGATTATTCCTTTACTCGAATTTCATGTTTTTGTCTTTTTCACGCAGTGATATTTGACAATTTGTCAGTTGTGAATCTCAAATACAGTACTATGGTGCATAGATTTGAAAAAAAAAATGTTGCATTTCCTATTTGGAAAAATATTTCCTATTTCATTGTTTTTTTGGACGCTGTTTTGAAATCGATCGTTTCTCATCCTTCAGAAAGGTGGTGGCGTCATTTCAAAGAAGGAAAAACAAAAAAACAGCGCAAGACAAACCTGTATTGAATTAGACAATGTTGCAAAATCAGTTAATGAAATATTGATAAGAACATTCCTTCAACACATGCCGCAGCAGCTGTTCTGTTGAGTCATACATCGTACGTCAGCGAGGATACTTTGATTGAGAAACATTTCAAAAGAGGTGCTGTGGGCCTGAGGAAACATGTGGGTGAGCTCTGTTTGTGGAGGTATGGCTCTGCGTACCATGAACCGAATTGGAGGATGTGAACAGCTTTAAAAATAATAAAAACAAGCTGAATGTTTAAGTTCATCGAGTGTAAAATCTGTTATAAAGAACAGACATCAAGCCATGTCTGTACTAACAGTAAACAAACATTTTCCCTCAGGGTGTTCTGAGGAGTTTCTTCAGAAACGTTAGACCCCGTGAGAGGCCAAAAAAAAAGCTTCCTCACACACCCCTCTACGCCTGAATGAAATAATAAAATGTTTCCACTGATGTAAGTTGTACATGCATGTACATACTCATCTACACCTTGCTCATTCTTCTACCATGTGAAGGCTGAATGAGGAAACTACCATCCGAGGATGTGAAATACAGATCCAGCAGGTCATCCGTCCCAAGCCCGTCTCTCTGGAATTCGATTTTCACTCCTACTAACATAAAGATAAGGTAAACTCAGAAAAGCCCTACACCTGCTCTGCTGACTTGTCTAATGGCCTACTTGACATCGTGCATCATTTGCAGTGCAGTTCATATTGCCGTGAAAATGTGTTCTACACTTTAGGGAGGACGGGTAAATGCTGTGGGTAAAAGATGGGTATGCTATATGGGGATCTGTTTTACCGAGCAGTATGTGATGAAGTGTGATGCAGTTGTAACGATTCTGAGGAAAAGATATGAAGTTGGGCAATACGACACCAGCCCCCCTTTACATAACACACAGGAACATCAGGACTCATTTCTCAAGCTTGACATGAGTACACTTATTTGTAGAACATTCATAGGCGCAGAAATGCTATACCTGTAAACCCAGTTAGTTTGGAAATTAATTGTTAATATCCTATGAGAGTTTTTTTTTGTTTCATGTGACGTCACTGTATTACCACACCGCAACAACAGCTATCGAAAAATAAACATATTCGGTTTTACCCCATTCCAAAATCAAGAGAAAATTTGGATGTGTTCTTTGTAATGAGTAACTTCGTATTGGATAAGCTACATATGGCTACGTATGATAACAATAGCTAGGTGGCTATAGCTACATACGCTGTTAAACAAATTATCCAAGCATTTGTTGTTTGTTTTTTAAGAGACTTTACCAGTGGGTTTAATAATAATATATCTCATATATCATGCAGACCATTTCTACCTAGGCTACACAAGTCACTGGCTAGTTTTAGTTTGTTTCAATGTTTTCATATTTTCGTCAACCCATCCAACGAGTACCACACTCTAAACCCTAATGTTGTCTTTACTTAAACAATCAAGTAATCATGACTAAACATTACTTAAAATGTTGCATTTTGGACCCATAAATCAAGTTCGTTTAACTTATTTACCTAAAAAATACATAAACTTCAGATTTCAAATGTTATGAATTCAAAATCATGATTTATTAAAACTCACTCTGGTTATTCTTTGATGTGATTGGCCATGCAAGCAGTTCTGTCTGGCAACAAGTGAACTAATCCACTGGTTGCTCTTCGTCTGGTCTGTTGCTGTTACCGGTGTAGTGAAATTTAAGAGTTCATCATGATTAGGAGAGACCACTCCATGTGTGTTTACAAAGAAATGTATAGGATGTTTTCTAAATAAGGTTATGGTTTGCTAAAAAAGTGTTAAGTGAACTTAATTATTTTAGAACACAGGATCCCTGGTGGATTAATGGCTAGCATGATGATGCTAGCATGATGACCGAGTTCGAGTCCTGTTCAGTAAACTATAAAGTACACTATATGAATATCGAGTTAAGAGAACTTAAATGTACAAGTATTGGGAGACCCCATTACTCAATTAAATTGAGGGAACGAGTTTACTTAATCAATCGAGTACCAATTGACTACAGTCGACGTATAAGAGTTTTCAGTGCATTAGGCTTCGAAGCCCTCAGACTCTGACTTCTGACTCCAGATGTGTTTATATTTTTCCTGGGGCTTGGTATGGATCAAACCCAATGATCAACGTTTTTGTGTGTACGGCTTCAAAGATGTTTTCTGCTATCGCTTTCCTGTCGATGGTCATACATTAAGGTCATGCTAAAAATACGAGAAAAAGGTTGCGTGACTCAAACAGGTCAAATATTATTCTTCATTTAGGCCAGACCACGGAGAGCAGACTGTCCACACTGGGTGCCACTTTTCCTCCTGCTGGGATGCAGAGTCGCCTAAATGCCAGCTTCACACATTTGATGCTCGCATCTCTCAAGGTAGTGTTTTTTTTTTCTATTCATGGCAGAACTCAAAGAAAACCAGATTGCACTGCCATCAAAAGCCATGTAAAGCTACTCATAAAACCCTGCTTCATATAAACCCCCAGCCCTGGCCTTTGACAACATCCATCACTATTCTAAACGTTACGCTGCTTTAAAGAGCGAGAGACAGAGAAGCTGCCTCATCTCCCGCTCCTTTAGGCCTCTAAGTTTACATGATTGAGAATGTATTTGGCACAGGCCAAGGACTCTGGCTAACGTTAACACGGCTGTTCTGACGTCAAGTCACAAGCCTGTGAGAGTCAAAAGAATTTGTTTACTATCGAACACTCACTAAGGCTATAACTCTTGCAGTAATTCATTGATTTACAGCATACAGGGTATAGATTTGCTAGATTTGTGGACTGAGACAACTTTGTCTTGTTGGAAGTAAATTTATATCGGACGTGAAGGGAAAAGAAAACCTGAAACATCACAGTAGATCAAAAACAGATGTAATAACCTAAACCACGTGACTTGTTTTCTGGATTCTGTCAGCTAGTTGATGTAAATGCTGCTATTCTTTCTCCACATGATAAGACTTTGACAGAATTAATCATTACAGAACAGCAGTGATTTTAAAGGCAGGCCAAATATTCAAAGCTGGTTTTTATTTCCTCTGGCGATCGGCGGCGCTCCACCACCTCGGTACAGCCAATGACGTTTGTCACAGTGAAGAAGTGGCGCAGATAAAGGCGAGACATGCTTTACCTTTGCGCGCCCTCTCTCCCAGCCTCATCACATGAGTTATTGTTTGTGCAAGTGAGCCAGGTACACATAATGTCATCAGCCCTTCCTGCTTCAGTCCTTCCTCCCTCCTCTGGCACACACACACACACGCACACACACACACACACACAATCACAAGGATATTACTCTCTCCTTTGGTCTCTATGGTGAAGGAGTGAGAGCGGCATGCATGCAGTTTCACCATGAGGCAGGAAGTAAGATTCATCTGTGTATGATTAAATCTGTAGATAATGGTGTGGACATTTATATGATTGGTTAGTCAGGTACAATTGTTTCCAGGTATAGAGTGCGATTACCACAGACAAAACTCCAAAACGTTTCTAAACAGAACAATAAATGCTCTACACCAATGGACACCAACCCTCTTCCTTGAGATCTACCTTCCTGCTGGTTTCAAATCCAACCAAAATCTAACACACTTGTTATAGTTGAACAAGAACTTCTTAAGGCAATGATTAGACGGTCAGGTGGGCACGATTATGGTTGAAGCTAAAGTCTTCAGGAAGCTAAATCTCCAGGAATGGTGTTGGTGACCACTGCTCTACACAGTTCTAGAGATGATGAATGGCTATGGAAAAAATATCACGATAGGGATCTCTAAAACCGTTATAATATTACATTTATGAAATTTCATGTTCATAATTTATTCTATGTGTTGTCTAGGTCCAGCAATCCTCATGAAATATGCTACAAGAAACAACAACAGCTAAATACGTTAAAGAACAGTAAATAATTTAATGCTTGTCCTGCTACCCTTGTGCATACACTCTACAGTTTCTGTCAAAGGGTCTCGTTTTTTTCAATCATTTAGTAAATTTGTGTGAAGTTTTTTTCATAGACCAAACTGAGCTAAAAAATTCCCATCAGATTTACAAAAGTTATGCTGATTTTATTTATACTTGCATATATGTTTACAAACTGTATCAGCCATAAATTACCAATTTGCAGCAGAGCTAATTTACATTTACATTACAAAACTCCATATAAGGCAAAGCTCACTGAGAGCTGAAAATGACAACTAATCAGGGAAAGAGCGCCTAAGCACTCTTAAGCACTTGTGTGCTAAATCTACCAATAATGTAGCTCAGCCACTGCAGTGCATCAGCTACCATAGACACACACTCTTACTCCTTTTATTGGACACCATTACTTTTGTCCTAATTGATTGGCTAGTCTTATTTGTCTTCATTTATGGATTTGGTTTGGATTCACAAAATTCTCATTAAATTGGTTTGTGTAATTTGAAAAAATAAGAGTTTTACACTTGACAGTGTAATTTCATAAATAAAATTTCAGTAACTCATGGCTAATTATATGATTTGAAGTCAATCCATCTAGATTAGTTAGTTAAACGGGTTTTCTCAGTGCAGGGAGATACATCATAGTCCTTGTCAAAGATAATCACACACACTACAGATGCAGTGGATAGAGATTAGTTGAAAAATGCAGAAAGATTTCCTTTAACTAACAACAACAACAACAACAACAACAACAACAATAATAATAATAATAATAATAATAATAATAATAATAATAACAGACTGATATTAAACACAGGTCTTTCTCTATGATGAATGATTATTACAGAACCAAAGCATATGTGTGTATGTGTGTGTGCTCTTCTCTCTTCTCTTAGCTGAAACTCAAACTGATTCAGTACTGTCAGACTCCACTGAAATGGCTAATTGTCAGAGGCCATTAGCAGTGCATCAGTCAGGCAGCAGCGCCTGGTACTTACTGTTAGCCTCGCTCCCAGTTTCCTGTTGGCAGTCAATAATCAGGAAACTGCTGTGTCATCTTACATTTGAAGCGCACCACCATATGGCTGCAGGATGTTCTCGTTAACAACAACAGGGAAAATACATTAACCATAATCTCAGCAGGCTTAACCTAACATTTTCACTATTTATAAATCACACAGATACAGAGAGACAGTTATCATGAATGGCCTTGAATGAACTGACAAGATATCAATAAATAATCATATAAAATGATGCCAGCACATCAACAATGACAGAAACGGAAACGTTCTTGATTGTAGTGTGTGTAATAAAGTCACTTATTTTTAAAAATTAAAACAAACCCCTTATTTACTGAAGGCATATTAACACCAGGCAAGATATTCACACTGCACATTTATATTTATTGACACCCAGAAATGTGAAAATGATGACTAAGTGGTGAGAGTGTGTGGAATGAAGACAATATTCCAATAATGCAACTCAGCCATTGCAGAGCATCAGCTACCACAGACACACACCAACTCTTCCTCCTTTTATAGGGTGCTGTTGCTTTTTTATCCTGATTGATTAGCTAGTCTTAATTGTCTTAATTTATTTATGGATTTGTTTTAAATGTCATAAATTTTCATTAAATCTGTGCATATAATAGCAATAAATAAGCAATTTAAACTTAAAAGCATAATCTGTAGAACTGCAGTAACTCATCAATAATATGATTTGAGGCCTTAAACTCATATACATGGTGCAAGCATATTGCTATATCAGACTTTCCACTGGATCAAAAGTTTACATACAATTGATTGTCTCTTTAAACAAGTTTCCATAAATTGATTTAATGACTTTTAGAAGCTTCTGATTGTCCAATTGTCATAAATGGTAGTTAATCAGGAGTGGATCTCTGGCTGAATTTAAGGGCCAGTGTCTTTTTGCCCTAGATGCCATGGGAAGATCCAAGCACTGGATTGGAAGCATCGGAAGCATCCTCCTTAGGAGCAACTTCCAAACAACTGAAGATACCATGAACATCTATACAAACAATCTTCACTACATCGTTCAGGAAGAGGTACAAATTAACTCTGGTCTGAAAGTTTCAAATGAACCGCAGGATAACAACAAAGGAGCTGGTCAAGGAGTTCAGGTACCAAAGCATGTACATCCACCATCCTGCATTGCCATGGCCTAAAAGGCTGTTGCACAGGGAAGTAGCCCCTATTCTAAAATTGGCATAAAAGAGCTGGCACATGTTTTTTGAAGTTTGCACATGACCATCAGCCTTTTGGAGAAGTGTTTTCTGGTCAAATGAAACCAAAATTGCTATGTATAGCAGAAAAAATGGTGATGCTTTTAATCCAAAGAACACCATCCCAACAATGAAAAATGGGGGTGGCAGAATCATGTTGTGGAAAAGGGAGGAAGTTGAATTATCTAGAAATACTGAAGCAACACCTCAAGACATCAATTAGAAAGTTAAAACTTGGTCGCAACTGGGTTTTCCAGCAGGACAATGATCTAGGCAAAACCTCCAAAGCTGTGACAAAATGGATTAAAGACAACTAAGTGGAAGTATTGGAGTGGCCATCACAAAGCCTTGACCTGAATCCCATATAAAAGTTGTTACAACACTTCAGTCAGGATGAATGGAGAAAAAAAAATATTGTGTGAAGCTAGTGAAGGTTAAGGTAACATATGGCTATATATTTTCATGATATACACTGTTCTTTACACTGTTTTTCTTTCCCAGCATGGGAAGCTAGCAAATTCATAACAGTTTGCACAACGTGATTGTTGTGAAAGGTTATGAAGGTTAAGGCCAGGGTCAGTGGTGAGGTTAATGTTTATATCTTTGTCCTCAAACGAATCCTACCACATTCTTGTTCCACTCGCTTCAATTTCTGGTGGCAAAACCGATCACTGTACTCCTGTATGAAAGTTCCAGGTGAAACTTCCCATGTTGCTGCTTTTTGTAAGATCTGGTACAGCCATATTATTTTTCTTTTGCTTTGTTTGGGAGAATGGTGACAAACTTCAGGCTGGTAAATTAAATAAATTGTAGAAATCATTTGCAATTTTTGGTTGGAATACATCTGAATAATGATGTTTTGAACATTATTTTGACCTCCAATCATTGACCAGCTAAGAATAATAATAATAATAATAATAATAATAATAATAATAATAATAATAATAATAATAATAATAATAAAATCCCTCAAGTTTATATCATGAGCCTCTGTGCTTTACCCTCTCCACAGTAATTCTGCTGTGGACAACCCTGTGATGATTTCATACTCATGGTGATTTCTCTTAGACAATGAGACCCTGTGTGTGTGTGTGTGTGTGTGTGTGTGTGTGTGTGTGTGTGTGTGTGTGTGTGTGTGTGTGTAAGAATCAACTCCATCCTCTTCTCCATTTAAAGGTCCAGGCCACATCCTTCCTCTTCTTCTACTATGTTTCCCATACTCCTCCTCCTGCATCCTGTCTCAGCTGGGCCCTGAAATCAAGAGCCAAACATCCACCATCTGCTTTCCAGAGTGACACCGTCCCCCTTCTACAAACCCGTTCACACACATCACGCAGTGCCAGGAAGCTACACCTGCTCGTGACTGATCGGCTTCCTGTTCCACTGGCCAGCCTTGATTTGATCTCTGCTGTGTTCCTCACATGTATGAACATCTGATACACTATCTGATCCTTTGAGGTCCTTTGAGAAGCAAAGATGACTTCATGCTCGGATGATTACTCAGGTCAATGCGCATTTTTACCCCTTTTTACTTTTGTGGTCTTCTTTAAAGGATGATGGCATTTTCTGAGGAGAGTCCAGTGATCATATAGTCATCAGTGATTTGGAGTCTGGATTAAGAAGAAAGACGGCTCGGATTTCTGTGAATGTTGGAACACAGCATGGTGAAGGAGGATGTGGCATGGAAAATCAGAACGGATTAAGTTGGAATGTAAATTAGGAATAAATCAGTCTTAAACCATAAATTGGGAGTACTTTATTTAAAATTAGTACTGTATGAAAGTTTAAACACGATCCTCATAAACAGGGAATGTTACATCCATGATCGTACAGAGATTACACACTTCATGTCATTCAGTTACATAGTTACTTCTGTTAAGGTGTGTCAGGTTAGTCATATTCAAGAGCAGACTAGTGAATAAATCTAAAAGGATTGTGCTTTGCAATAATTTGGTGACTCAAATTAGTCAGCATTTCTTATCTGAGAAAATCTGTCAGATGTTGCTGTCGATGAAAAAAAAGAGTTGTGACCAATTTTTATTTTATTTTTTTTGCCAGTAGGTTTGACACCTCAACTTTAAGAATATATATATATATATATATATATATATATATATATATATATATATATATATAAAATATGCATACATACATACATACATACAGTTGCAATCAAAATTATTCAACACCCATTGCAAATCAGGTTTATTGTCAAAATGTACAGACTTTCAGCTGTTTGCAATGAACAAATCAAACTAAAGCAATTGAAATAGTTCAACACAATGAATGCTTCAAGTGGTTTGCTGTTATGACCTGCTGCAAACGAGATGCATAGCATCTCATAGACACCAACTTCTGGCAGCATTCCTGAAGAATCTTAGCCCATGCCTCATGGACAGTGGCCTCCAGTTCAGTAATATTCTTGGGTTTTCGTGCTGCAACCGCCTTCTTCAAATCCCACCAGAGATTTTCTATGGAGCTCAAGTCAGGTGACTGTGATGGCCCTGTAGAATCTTCCAGGACATCTTCTGCAACCAGGCCTTGGTGGAATTTGAGGTATGCTTGGGATCATTGTCCTGTTGAACCTTCAGGTTCCTCACAGACGGAATGATGTTTTCTCCTAGGATGTCCTGATACTTCAATGAATCCATCTTTCCTTCCACATGCTGCAGGTTTCCAGTGCCAGAGGATGCAAAGCAGCCCCAGAGCATCACTGAGCCACCATCATGCTTGACTGTGGACAGAGTGTTGTTTCTTCATTCTTCTTTCTCCAGACATACCGCAGATCCATCGTGCCGAAAAGTTCCAGTTTTGTGTCATCGTTCCACAGAACAGAATCTCAAAACTTCCGTGGCTTATTTATATTATTTTGAGCCGACTTTTCTTGTGCTTTTGGGTCAGTAGTGGTGTTCATCTTGGACTTCTGGCATGGAAACCTTCTGTGTTTAGTATGTGCCATACTCTGCTCACTGGAACCTCAGTGCCTGTTGCCACCAAGTCTTGCTGCAGGTCTTTTGCAGTCACTCGAGGGTTTATCACAACCTGCCTTCTCAGAAATCTGGTTGCAGCCGTTGATAGCTTCCTTTTTCTGCCCCGTCCAGGTATTTCATGTATTTTCTGCCCCTAGCCAGTTCAGGTATTTCATGTGTTCCAGCTCAAGCAAACCTGGTGCAACTACTGAAGCCCTTGATTAGTTGCATCAAGTGTGCTTGAGACAACACCTGTTTTGCATATTTGTGCTGTTGTGAGGGATTCTATTCAGGGGGTTGAATAATTTTGAGACTGGAGAAGTCATTATAACTTGCATTTTCAGTTGAATTTGGGGAAACCACTTGAAGCATTCATTGTGCTATTTCAAGTGCTTTTGTTTGATTTGTTCATTGCAAACAGCTGAAAGTCTGTACATTTTAACAATAAACCTGATTTACAGTGGCGGTTGAATAATTTTGATTGCAACTGTATATATAGTATATACATGTGTGTGTGTGTGTGTGTGTGTGTGTGTGTGTGTGTGTGTGTGTGTGTGTGTGTAAAATATAGGCTAATTATTATTTAGGCTGTTTTTTCTTCTAGGAGCCAGTTTAACAAACATAAAGATCATGAAGATCAGTACTTTCTTGCTCTTAAAGTATATAGAATAAGTGGAGACAGAAAGGATTGGTTATAAAAGTCTAAGTGCTTCCATGTTCCATGAACCAGCCCTTCTAAGAAACCATGTTTCAAATATAAAGAAAAGTCTCTGGGTCACATGGCTGTCACTACTCTCTTCTATGTGTGGTAAGAACCTCATATTGGTTATCTCTGTGCCCATGTGTGCATCTCTTCCTTTGACTGCTTCCTGCACGTGCCAAACTAGCAAGGCTAACTGACCTCTGACTTCTGTCTCGTCTCTCGAGAGACTCTTAGAGGTTGAGGATGGTGGAAGAAAGTAGAGTATGCAAATATGGGGATGCAGTAAAGAAAATAATAGCACTTTCTGCTACCGTGGATGGTCCCAAAAACAGTTTACAACCAAGTTTCACCCTCTCACCTGGATGCTGCAAATTTGTACCTAAGAGCTGCTGCTGCTCTAATCATAAACACTGTCATGTTGATCGTCCTTGGACTGTTATTCAAAATCTGCTCATACTAAACATCTTTTTAACATACTTAATAGTTCTGTTTGTCTTTACCCTTCTACACCTGTATACTATAATGACTTATAATCCAGAAGTCGGGTTTCTTCTTCATGTCGTTGCAGGGAGTTTTTCTTCACCACTATCTTTTCTGGCTTGTTCATTAGATGTTCATTAGGGATTTAAATCTGCATCAAGATTTGTGTAAAATGGGTCCATGGCAGTGTCTACTGTTAAAAGCACTATACTGAACTGAAAAATAGGTGGCATGCTGTGTCCTTTTTAAATGCTATTTAATAATATTGATCTAATTCAAGATTTGCACATTATTTTTTGCCAAATAATAATTATAACTGTGAAAAATCTGAGCATAATTAGGTGGCCTAAGGTGGCATAGGCCAGATGGTGACACTGAACCATGACAGTTTTGAGCATTTTAGGCTGATCTGTTTCCCAAGGACACACATAATATTCTCAGCTCTCAGTAAATTGATCGATTTATCATTTCCAAGCCAAATTGGAGCTCTCTGTGAAGAGGTGTCTACTTATACATATGCAAAAACAAAATCATATATTAAAAAAACAAAAAACAAAAAAAAAAACCTCAGACACATTTATTGAATCATGTGTTTTACTGATCATGCTCACTAAGAGCATGATCACTTGAGACTGACTCATCTCTCTCTTTTCCTCCTTCTGTCTCTTTTTTTCTCTCTCTCCTTTTTTTCCCTCTCTCTCTCTATCTGTTCCATGGTTCAGTCTGATTAAAAAGGGAGGAGAGTTGTGTTTACTCTCTTTCACAGAGCTTGCAAAACACACATCACCCGAATCCACTGTTTGCAGTCACAGGCCAGTGGATAATGACACTCCAAAATAACCAGCCATAATGAATATCGCATTATTGTTGTTGCAAATGGCACACCGACGGTATTATTTGTGCATAATAAGCATATAAACACACGTCAGCATGTCGAAAACAGCTCTCGTTTAAAAAAAAAAAATCGAACAAACTGATGCCGCCGTTGCCATGGCAGCGTTACCAGGACACCAAACAATGCGACATCTAAATGTGTTAACAGGAAATGATTTCAGTATCTGTTTCCTTTATCACACCACCAAAATCTCCCAAGCAACAAAGCATGCAGCGTACATCAAACGGAAATCACTGTGCAGCAGAGGCATGCGGATGAACAGAGCAAATACACAGCACGCTCCATTTCTGACTGGCGAGGCAAGATCGTAAAAAAAAAAAAAAAAAAAAGAAAAAGAAAAAAAATACTATTCTAGTCATGATGGGCCTCGATGTCTTTCTTTCATGTCGGTAACTTCAAACAGCTTTCGGCAAAACTTCTCTCATTTTTACAACTACAAGGCTTCAGATGTTATCGTGAAAAACATAACATGAAGGTTGGCCGTTGTAAAAACGTCAATATGAATGGTGGTAGAAGAGAAAATGAGGCGTGTGCTTTGTAACATGGATGTTGTTATTCAGGGAGTGGTGTAGGTGTGTGAGGGCAGGTTGATATGCGTGGAGCATGGTGTGTGTATGAGCATGTGTGAGGGTCAGGATCAGTGACCGATGTGGCTCTCGGTGGCTCTCAGGTCAAAGGCAGCAGGACTCGGCCTGGATGATTACACACACAGAGAGACACGGCTCAGGAAGCCATGAGCAAAACCTCACGATCCTATTAGAGCTTTCAGAGGCAGAGACGAATGTGCGCGCAAACACACACACACACACACACACACACGCACACACGCACAGTTGTCTTGCTATCCTTGTGGGGACCTTCCCTTGATGTAAATACTAATGCATGTGATTAATGCTATGCCTATTCATAGATCTATCCCTAACCTTAACCTCAGTAACCTTAACCTCATTGGCTCTTTTCGTTTTTGTAAACAAACAAACAAACAAACAAACAAAATGTTTTCCTCATGGGGCTCAGGCAAAATGTCCCCACAAGTTCAACAAATATTTGGTCCCCACTAAGACATAAAACACACACCATTAGGGTTGGGAGGTATGGCAAAAAATATTATACCACAACACTTAAAGACATCTTCATGATACACTACGTATACTGTATTGTACATATCCTGATGTTTTGGCAAATGTTTTGCAAGTTCAGAAATTTTTTTTGTATGATAAACTTGTATGATTATGTGGAGCGTCCACCGTACAAGTCCCTGTGAATGAGCTGTTACTATAGAAACAATTGTGTATTAAAACAAGGGCATTATTATAGTTCCAAATTACACTGGCACTATTGACACTACTGTATCTGATCTTCTGACCAATCAGATTCGAGAATTTCACCGCTATGTGGTATAACTGTGTATACTAAATGTTTATCCACAGACTTCAATAACTGGCTGCTAGTATAATTGAGTCTGTAGTAAACATGTTGAAATCTTATTTGTAGTAATCAAGCATATGCTACAGATGTTGTGGATTAAAAAAAAAAAAAAAAAACTACACAGATACAGACAGACAAATGGAGACTCAGTGAGCAATAGCAAGAATATTTTTTAGCAAGTTTTTTTCCCCTTCTTGTGACTATTAAGTGCACTCTACTCTGCTCAGACTGTCTTTTCTCAATTTCCTGTTAGGTATAGTGTGTGAATGTTATGGTCTACTGAAATGATTTACTAAAGAATCGTCTCACCTGTAGTGTAAAACCGTTCAATTTTCCAGAAGGCCATTTACCTTTTCTCTATATCATCTGTTCAGCAAGGTTTATCTCTAAAACGTCTCTTACATTGTTTAACACCTCATGCTCACACTTACCATTTCCCATGTCATTTATTTCCTGTTTGTCTCTCGCAGATATGGGTATTCAGGACAATTTGTGTAACAACCCTCTACGGCGTGGAAGGAGGAAGAGTTTGGAAACCATGTACCAGTTTTTACTGGAATGTCTTATCATGGTGTTCACTCATGACGGTTTCTGGCAGAAATCCACAAGGCACCACCACTACCACCACCACCACCACCATTAACAACAACAACAACAACAACAATAAGAATAAGAATAATCTGGTGAATAATTTGTTTTTGTGATCGGTTGAGCACATAACTAGTGCCTAAAACAGGGCAGTGGTTTAAATTTCAATGCTAGTCACCAGAAGGTTTTGAGTTCAAATCCTTGTACTGCCAGAGAGTCACTGTTGAGCTCTTGGTCATGGTGTTTAACTGTGTTTACAGTTGTGGTCATAAGTTCACATACGTCATGCAGAATCTGCAAAATGTTAATAATTAAAAAGAAAAGAGGGATCATAAAAAATTGCATTTAGTTTTTTTTATTTAGTACCGCCCTGCATAAGCTATTTCACAAGACACAATAATAACTGAATCAAAAGTTTACATACCCTTGATTCTTAATACTGTGTGTTGTTACCTGGATGATCAACGACTGTTTTTATGTTTAGTGATGGTTGTTCCTGAGTCCCTTGTTTGTCCTGAGTAGTTAAACTGCCCACTGTTCTTCAGAAAAATCCTCCAGGTCCTGCACATTCTTTGCTTTTCCAGCACCTTCTGCATAATTGACCCCTTTCCAGCAGCGACTATATGATGTTCACATCCATCTTTTCACACTGAGGACAACTGAGGGACTCCTACGCAACTATTACAAAAGGTGCAAACATTCACTGATACTCAGGATACATTAAGAGCCAGGGGGGTGTAAACTTTTGAACAGGATGATCAGTGTAAATTGTTATTATTTTGTCTTCTGTGAAAGATGTAAATATCTTATGTAGTTTTTGAAGGACAGTACTAAATGGGGAAAAAAATAAGATCTTTAAACAAAATAATAACAGATTTGCAGATTCTGCAAGGCGAATGTAAACTTATGACCGCAACTGTAGCTGCTATATACCTGGACTAGATAATATTATAGTATCAAGGGTGGGCAAATCAGTATCCCAGGTGCAGATGGCATGTCCGGGCTATTCGTTTTTTATGCCTAGCTGCAAGTAGGTTCAATGACCAGAATGACGTCTGCAAAACGTCAAAAAGTTTTCGTTTATGATTTTTTGAACGTAACATGTTTCATAGATGTAACCGTGGTGCTCTCACTGCCTGCTGCACTACACACATCAGCTGAGGTGCAATCTGCTGATGGTAAAACGTGTTTTTTTTTTTACTGGTTCAGTTAATTAGGGTGTACGGATGTCAGATAAAATAAGATGAAATAAGGTGCTTTATTGTCATTGTAGCTCATGCAATGAAATTCCATTGGTGACAATCCTTAACAATCCTTAACAGCATCTTAGTAAAGTGATAAATTGCTACTTAGTCAGTATTAATGAACTTAAATAGCTTGCCATACATTATTATATTATGTTAGCTGCCATTTTTTTAGCCTAGTTAATTGGGTTTCCTGGCAACAAAACATGGGACTGAGCAACGCATTGGAGCTTTTATTTGCTTGATAACTAAGCTAATAAATAAAGCTAATAAATAGCTAATAAATGTATGCTCTGTTAACACCTGTCACATTTTTTTCTTTTTGGCAGATGCTATTAAAGGAATACTAGTACTTTTATCCTACCATATACAGGTGCACCTCAAAAAATTAGAATATAGTGGGAAAGTTCATTATTTTCCAGTAATTTAATTCAAAAAGTGGAACTTTCATATATTCTAGATTCATTAACCATAAAGTGAAATATTTCAAGCCCTTTTTTTGTTTATTTTAATCTTGATGATTGCGGCTTACAGCTCATGGAAATGAGATACTGGGAAAATCCAGTATCACAAAAATATTAGAATAAAGAATTTATAATACAGCATGTTGACCTGAGAAGACTCTAATCAGCTAATTAACTCAA
Organism: Cranoglanis bouderius; assembly: GCA_023630585.1. NCBI lineage: Eukaryota > Metazoa > Chordata > Actinopteri > Siluriformes > Cranoglanididae > Cranoglanis > Cranoglanis bouderius. Next base: position 6,649,761 of record CM042564.1, read on the forward strand.
AACAACTTTTTACTAAAAACACCGTTGCTCAATGGTCCAAAGTCCTCTTTTCAGATGAAAGTTAATTTTGCATTTCATTTGGAAATCAAGGTCCCAGAGTCTGGAGGAAGAGTGGAGAGGCACAGAATCCAAGTTGCTTGAAGTCCAGTGTGAAGTTTCCACAGTCAGTGATGATTTGGGTGCCATGTCATCTGCTGGTGTTGGTCCACTGTGTTTTCTAAGTAAGTATTTAAGAAAGAGGCATGTCTTTAAGCGTTTCTTGAAGATAGCCAGCGACTCAGCTGTTCTGACATTGATGGGAAGTTCATTCCACCCCTTGGTGCCAGAACAGAGAAAAGTCGTGAGACAGATCTACCTTGCATCCTGAGAGAGAGTGGGACCAGTCGAGCAGTGCTTGTTGACTTGAGGGAGCGTGGTGCGGTGTGTGGGGTGATGAAAGCTCTAAGATAAGAGGGTGCTGTTCCACTTTTGGCTTTGTAGGCAAGCATCAATGTTTTGAATCTGATGCGTGCAGCTACTGGAAGCCCGTGAAGGCAGCGCAGCAATGGGGTGGTGTGAGAGAACTTAGGGAGGTTGAAAATAAGTCGTGCAGCTGCATTCTGGATCATCTGTAGAGGATGGGTGGCACTCAAAGGTAGACCTGCCAGGAGCGAGTTGCAGTAGTCTAGTCTGGAAATGACAAGAGACTGCACAAGCAGCTGAATGGCCTGTATTGTTAGAAATGGACGAATCCTTCTAATGTTGTAAAGGATAAACTGACAGGACTGTGTTAGATTAGTAATATGTGATGAAAAGGACAGTTGATTGTCCACGATTACCCCAAGGTTACGAGCAGTGGTTGAAGGAGAGATCATGGAGATGTCTAAGGAGATCATGAGATCCTGGCATGGGGACGAATCTCCTCGGATGAAGAGCAGTTCAGTTTTGCTGGGGTTGAGTTTCAGCTGATGAGCTGCCATCCACGATGAAATGTCTGTCAGACATGCTGTGATCCGGGCAGAAGCAGTGGTGTCTGAAGGAGGAAAGGAAAGGTAAGTTGAGTATCATCAGCATAGCAGTGGTAAGAGAACCCATGTGAGGAGATGACTTTGCCAAGAGAGTGGGTATAGAGGGAAAAGAGGAGAGGACCAAGTACTGAGCCTTGTGGGACACCAGTAGAGAGTCTGCGAGGTGCAGATATTGATTCCTTTTCCAGCAGGACTGGGCACCTGCGCACAGTGCCAAAACTACTAGTAACTGGTTTGCTGACCATGGTATTACTGTGCTTGATTGGCCAGCCAACTCGCTTCACCTGAATTTTGTCAAGAGGAAGATGAGAGACACCAGACCCAACAATTCAGATGAGCTGAAGGCCGCTATCAAAGCAACCTGGGCTTCCATAACACCTCAGCAGTGCCACGGGCTGATTGCCTCCATGCCACACCGCAGTGATGCAGTAGTTCCTGAAAAAGGAGCAAGGACCAAGTATTGAGTGCATAAATTAATTCTGTAATATAAATTGTTTATTCTAATATTTTGAGATATTGGATTTTTGATTTCCATGAGCTGTAAGCCATAATCATCAAGATTAAAACAAAAAAGGCTTGAAATATTTCACTTCATGTGTAATGAATTTAGAATATATGAAAGTTCCACTTTTTGAATTAAATTACAGAAAGAAAAAAAAAATTTCCATGATATTCAATTTTTTTTAGATGCACCTGTACTTAAAACAACAACAACAACAAAAAAACAAAACAGGAAGACTATAAATTCTGAGAGTAAACATTTATACGGGACTGTAGAATTTATATACTACACTATTTGTAAAATTTTGGCTTTAACTCCTATTCATCCTGAGGTCAGGTTACCATCTGTGTAGAGTCATCATGTTCTCCCAGTGCTGTTTGTTATATAGTAACATTAATGACAGAACATCTGCAGTTACACTTACATTACAAGTGAGTAAAAAAAATAAATAAAAAACTGTCAAAATAGTTATCCATGATAATCAAACATGTTACAGATGAAGTGGTTAGAGTTGTTGGTTTACAAAAATGTCACCTCACACCTTCAGGTTCCTGAGTTCGATTCTGAGCTTGGATTTCTCTTGTCTGCGTGGGTATCCTTTGGGTTCTCTGGTTTCCTCCAACCTCCCAAAAACATGCCAGTAGATGTATTGGTGACAATAAATTCCCCCTATGTCTGAATGAGTGTGACCCAGACCAGGATAAAGCACTTACTGAATGAGTGACTGAATTAATCTAATTCTTTTGGTTAAAGGCAGTACATTTTGGCAAGAGCTGATGAACTTTTTTTCCCCCATTTTTCCCCCAGTTTACAGGAAACTCAAACATTGACAGAAATTGTACAGTCTCAGCTTTCCACTGTGCCAAATAAGAGTAGTAGCAGTACAAGCATTAAACTAATTTCTTAAGGAAACCATGTTTGTTCTTCAGAAAGCTGACTATTACATCATGAGGAAATAACATTGAACTTATGTCATTTCATTTATATGCAACTATTTCCGCCTTCCCTAGCATGATAAATCATTGTCAGTGTCCTACCTACAACTGTATAGATCATTTACTGTTACATAATGTGTAATGATGCAAAAAAAATAAAAAATCTTTTAGAAAAGCTCTCAAGCTATATATACACACATATATTTTTAATGTATGAGCTACTGAGCTTGCAGATTTGTCCTAATCAATCATGCTTTTCATAGTCAGAAAATGTGTCTCAGCAAAAAAAAAAAAAAAAAAAAGAAGGAAAAAAAAGTCCAAATTAAATTGAGTGCATTTGTAATGACAGAGATCTATCACAGTGACCATAATGGTCACCTCCAACCTTCATATAATCCACCTTAATGAAATGCTTGTGCTGATTCACCCTTGACTCCCTGCAGAGAGAGTGTGTTCATAGCCTCAGTCAATCCAGAAACTCATGGATCAGTGTTAATGTGTGCATCTCTCTTGATAGTTGTATCCTTCTGTACACAAATACTACGCATACAAATAGGGGAATTCGGGTTACTGAAAACCGAGAGGGAAATAATATTATGGCATGTTGATTAGCATGTGAAATGAGTGAGAAGCAGGAGCCAGTCGTCTGGCTGGAAAGTGGCCCAGGGCAAGGTGCTTTGCATGCAGTACTGAAAACATGACACGCTTCCATTAAAATTTCATGGCACGCTGTAGAAATATGGCTATACATGAAATGTATGTTTATATCCCCAAGGGCTTATGGTATCCAGCTACTGTAACAGTGGTAGAGCTGTTCACATGATCTATATGGATAAATGCCAATATTGTGATACCGTGTTTTTTTTTTGTTTTTTTTTCCAACAGTCATTAATTATTTCTCTTGAAAGAAATTTACAGCTTGTAGACAACATTCATATGACATACAGTATGTTGCCATACCTGTGTAGGAGCTTGGAGCCTCATTTGGCAGGACGTGTTTGTGTCACCAATGCCCGTGCATGTCCCCGCATGTTTATGCGCTTTATGATTTGTTTCAGCATCAATTCCTGCTGAACGGAAATCGATGTCCCATTGGGAGCAAATTGTCTATGCACAAGGCTTGAGGCTGGCCACGCTAATGGTGCCTTCAGCGCTCCAATCCCCAAACCAACCGCATTTACACCCAATTACACACGTCTAAAGTGCACTGTCAAGCAGACAGATGGCCTTAAAAATGGATTACTGGTGTTGGGTAAGGAAGGAAAATAACAGGCTCTGTTTCGTCTTTCATTCATTTCTGGCATCTCGGAGTAAAACGAGGCTTTTTAACTTCGCATGACCCAATTACATCACTTCACAACCACTCTGTTCTACAGAGCTGTCATCATTATTACACTGCTTGCGTGGATATGAGCGTGTGTGTGTGTGAGTGTGTGTGTGTGTGTGTGCGTGTGTGTGTGTGTGTGTCTATATATATATATACATGTGAGTTTGTGCTATTGTTTTTTTGCAGAGCTGTAATTATTAGGCTCCTAAA
>CM042564.1:6658741-6788741 GCA_023630585.1 Cranoglanis bouderius
CAGGCAGACTAACACGTGGGAGAAAAATTGAAGCATTCTCCGAGCACTGTCGCTGAATAAATTATGTCTGACAGAACAAAGCTTCTCTCTCTTTTAATTCTGATAAGGAAAACTCCGCTTGTATTAAATACGGTTTAACATTTCAGAGCGGTCCTGCCCTGTCTGCTGCAATTGTTAATTTCTCATTACGGAAGTGTTGAGCAAAGTCGCCGTGCTTTTGGTTCACTTCATTAATGGATGCGAGTAAAGCACCGATTCAATATTGCCTCCACCTTGGCTGGTATGGTTCACCAAGCACAACCTTACGTGTGATTTACATGATATTTTCAAAAGGTCACAAATTTGGTCTGGATGCTCTGCACAAGGTGTTATTATCCTCCGAGTCACACGGTCATGTGATACAGCAGGCTAATAATAGATAAATTAACTTGCTTGTATTGAGTAGTACATTTTTAAAAAGCCAAGTGTATACAGTATATAATGCTCAGGCTGCTTCAGTATTTTAGTGTAGGAAAAATACTAAATTAAGTGAGGGCATCAAGTACTGTTTATTATAAACCATTTAAAGAAGACCTAATTTATATAAGATCTTTACAACAAAACTCTTGGTGCACGTTTATAATGAGGTATTTGTTTCCAGTAATAAAAAAGGTCTTGTGGCATTCATTTTTGTTTGCACACTTAAAATAAAGCAATAACTCAATAACTACCAATAATATAATGCAACACAATACAACATAATGAACGAAAGAGAAAATTTGAATTACAGAAATTGTTAACTGTTTACCCCATTTGCATTTTCACCTAATCCATTTCTTTAAATCATTTGAATAGACCTGTCAATTTTTATTGCCATCCCATCTACATACTAAACCGCGTCATGATCATGGAAGGATAATATCGAGTCTCCAGGATCACAGTACGACACGCAAGACGACACATAGTCTGTGTGCAAAGAGCAGACAGTGCAATAAGTTTAACATAGGATCAATGTGCAAAACTACACTTTTAGTAAGAATATATACATAAGATTTATCTACAAAACACATTTAAAACAACTCAATATTTTATTTTGATTTATTTATTTAACTTATTGATTTTTATTTTACTTATTACAAAATACTTATTACAATGTAGTAATCCAATATATTATATTGGGTTTTTTTCACTTTTGACTTATTATATTAGTCAAAGTAATGAGTTAGTAAGTTGTAATAATGAGTTAGTAAGTATCAATAACAAGTTAGTAGGTCACAATATCGAGTTAGCAAGTTGCAATAATGAGTTAGTAAGTCATAAAAAATTGTTAGTAAGTCATAATAATGTTAGTAAGTTGTAATAATTAGTTACAATAACGAGTTAGCAAGTTGCAATAAAGAGATAGTAAATATCAATAACCAGTTAGTGAGTTGTAATAATGAATTAGTAAGTTTCAATAAGTTAGTAAGTCATAATAATGAGTTAGTAAGTTGTAATAATGAGTTAGTAAGTTGTAATAACAAGGTAGTAAGTTTCAATAAGTTAGTAAGTCATAATAATGAGTTAGTAAGTTGTAATAATGAGTTAGTAAGTTGTAATAACAAGGTAGTAAGTTTCAATAAGTTAGTAAGTCATAATAATGAGTTAGTAAGTTGTAATAATGAATTAGTAAGTTGCAATAAGTTAGTAAGTCATAATAATGAGTTAGTAAGTTGTAATAATGAATTAGTAAGTTGCAATAAGTTAGTAAGTCATAATAATGAGTTAGTAAGTTGTAATAATGAGTTAGTAAGTCATAATAATGAGTTATTAAGTTGTAATAATGAGTTAGTGACTTGCAATAATGAGTTAGTAAGTTGCAATAAGTTAGTAAGTCATAATAATGAGTTAGTAAGTTGTAATAATGAGTTAGTAAGTTGTAATAACAAGGTAGTAAGTTGTAATAATGAGTTAGTAAGTTTCAATAAGTTAGTAAGTCATAATAATGAGTTAGTAAGTTGTAATAATGAGTTAGTAAGTTGTAATAACAAGTTAGTAAGTTGCAATAAGTTAGTAAGTCATAATAATGAGTTAGTACGTTGTAATAATGTGTTAGTAAGTTGTAATAATGAGTTAGTAAGTTGCAATAAGATAGTAAGTCATAATAATGAGTTAGTGAGTTGTAATAATGAGTTAGTAAGTTGTAATAACGAGTTAGTGACTTGCAATAACGAGTTAGTAAGTTGTAATAACGAGTTAGTGACTTGCAAGAACGAGTTAGTAAGTTGCAATAACGAGATAATAAATTGCAATAATGAGTTAGCAAGTCACAACAATGAATTACTAAGTTGTAATAATGAGTTATTGAGTCATAATAATGATCTATCAAGTCACTGAAATAATGAGATATAATGAGATACTAAGTCAAAATAACAACATATCACTTCAAAAATAAAAATTCACAGCTTGCAGTTCAAGGCTTCTGTACCTGATAAACAAAGAGCTAAACAAAACAGACACTGAGACATATGTGTCTGAGATAGTCATATGTGTATAACCAATAGTCTGCAACTATCAACCCTGATCAAATGCCAGATGTGTGAGGTTTGAAATTTGAAATGCAGTGGGCTTGTCTAATAGCTGGTTGTAAGCTGTTCCAGAGTATAGAGGCATAGATGACCAGTGCCCGGTCACCCTTGAGTTTTAATTATGACCTTGGAACAGCTAACAAATTTCATGAGGAGGACCAGAGGCATCTTTTGCACAATTAAAGGTGATAGTAACAGAACAATATAAAGGGGGGCCAGAGCATTAAAAAGCTTTACAGACAACTCTAAAATGAACTGGGAACCAGTTAAGTCAACTGAGGACCAGTGTAATGTGCTCTTTTCTTCTTCGAGCCTATGAGCAACCTAGCAGCAGTATTCAGCACTAACTATAGGCAACATAACATGACCGATTGACCCCAATGTTATAGTGATTTACAGTAATAAATATAATACATAAATACAATAAACACAGAACAACTGCAGTGTAGAAATACCATTATAATGTATACCATGACTGTATACCATCATAAGTAGCACCATATAAGTAATATATTTAAAATGAAACGATAAGTATAGCTGATAAGAATAACAATAGCTCACTGTCCAAACAAAGCGTCCATAAGCACAGGATATATTGCATGCCACGTTCATGCAGTTATGCTGCAATGATTTAATGCCGTCACGTTACATGTTTTCACGTTCACGGGAGTGTGACCCAACTTACCATAACAAGCCATGACCTTCTGATGAAGCCCTCATGCTTAACAATGGAGAAAGTAAACATTACTTGTAAATCTCTGCCTTTATAGTTCAACCCTAACCATCGTGTGACACCGGGCAAAAACAATGGAAATATTTATGCAGCGAGCACAAGTCTTCAAGATTCTGATGATTTATATTCATTACAGTGAAGAGTCGTTTACCTGCCAGATACATATAGTGAAAGAATAACACAGGATAATATAATTCAGTAATATAATTATGTTATGTATTTTATACTGTAAATACAGTGTGTTTTAAGTTTCTTGATGAAAACTTTGCAGGACAAACAAAATAATAAAAAATAAAGCCTTCTACTCAAAATATGAAGTATTGACATTTTCCTCAAAGAAAAAAAAAAAACAAAATGAAAATGTCAGAACGATTAATTGAACAAAGGTGAAACTCTTTCACAGGTCAAAGTTCACCTAGAAATGAAAGTAACTGTAACAGAGGCAAATACTTTCTCCCATGTCCTTTCCCCTTTGGTGAAATGGCTTTTCTGCTGGGTGAATTCACATTTTATCTGTTGCTTTAATGGAGAGAGCAGAAAAGTTTACTTGTCAGGTGTCTCCCATATCACCGTACAAAATGGTCAAACATCATAAATGCCAAGGCTGAAACGTAAATGTTGGCACTTCTGTACTAAATCCAAAATAGCTCTCAAAATGAACAAACTGCTTCTGAGGCTATAAAAGGTTCAACCAGTTGCTATTAAAAATGGCTGGTGATGTAATAGTTGTTGTCAAAACATGTCATTCATGCCATGGGGGTTGAAAGTTCAGAGTGTGTATAATAGCTCTTTCTCCTTAAGCTGCCTCACTTCATTGCTCCCATGACAACTAGCGATGCAAACAGAGATGTCATTAATATTATGTCCATTGCTGTTGAAGTTTCTCGCCAGTGGAATGGAGAAGTCCTTCATTCTGAAGGTACAAAGGTGCTTGATGAAATGATCAGCTGATTGTGGCTTTCATAGGAAAGACAATACAACTCTTGCAGTGGAGTGATGAGTGATGAAAACTGATCCTTTAGGGCCTGCAGTTTTATTTGCTGTGTTAATAAATTTGTAAGTGGAACATTTTGAACCGTGGTTATTATTAGGCTGATCATTTGATTCACTCACGGCAATATTGTCTTTGATGTTTTTGTCCGGTCTGTTGGAGATAAATAGATGTTCCTTAAAAGGCAAGCAGATATAATGTGGCAGTGACCTTCATAACATCTAGTCAGATATAAAGTGGCAAAACAGTAAAACTGTGTTTCCCAGGTCCAACTCTTGCATAATTCCGCACCGGCCAGCTGATTGTTTCCTTGATTCAACCCAGCTGATTAGGATCAGCTGGGCTTCACCATGCCACCTCTCTTTTCCAACTTATCTCTATGTAAAAGACTCTAGGTTTACAAACAGCAAAAGAGCACTCACATAATTGTTGTTTTGACTTTGAACTAGTTACAGCATTTTAGCTACTTCCAGTTTTTTATTTTTTTAGCTGAAACTTTAATTGCTAACCTGTATTTAATTTTATTTAATTTAAACCTTTGTAACCTTTTGAATTATAGAGTTTTTATGCATATTAATAATTTTTCTTAGATTAAACAGCCTTCAGACCAAAGAGTCTCATACTTTTAATGTAATGTAGTTCTAAATTTTCCATTTAACGTACTTTAGAAATTCTTCATTACATTGTGGCTGATGGGGCAAGAATGTAGTAGATTTGAGTTGAGCTGTCTTATGTAAGGTTAAAAAAGTTAACTTGAGATGTTTCATCTGGTTTGAGTTGAGCTACTTTGACTTGATGAGACCTGTTTGGAGCTGAGCTGGTTTGAGTTAAGCTGGCTTGATTTGAGCTGGTTTGAGTTGATCTAGTTTGAGTTGATCTGGTTTGAGTTGATCTGGTTTGAGTTGAGCTGGTTTGAGTTGAGCTGGTTTAAGTTGATTTGTCTTGATGTGAGTTGGTTTGAGTTGAGTTGAACTGGGTTGAGTTGAACAGAGTTGGTTCACATTGAGTTGAGCTGGTTTGAGTTCAGCAGACTTGAGTTGAACTGGTTTAAGGTGAGCTTGCTTCAGTTGAGATGCTTTGATTTGAGTCGAACTGATTTGGTCGAATTGAGTTGAGCTGGTTTAAGTTGAACTGGAGTTGAGCAGGCTTGGTTTAAATTGAGGTGGTTTGACTGGAGCTGGTTTGAGTTGATTTGTCATGAGTTAAACTGGTTTGAATTGTACTGGCTTGATTTAAGTTGGTTTGAGTTTAGTTGAATTGAGTTGGTTTGCGTTGAGTTGAGCTGGTTTCAGGTGAACTGGCTTGAGTTGAGTTGGTTTGAGTTAAGTTGATTTGGGTTGAGCTGGTTTCAGGTGAACTGGCTTGATTCGAGCTGTTTTGCATTGAACTGGTTTGAGTTGTGCTGGTTTGAGCTGATCTGGCTTCATTTAAGCTGGCTTGAGGTGAGTGGGCTTAAGTTCAGCTGGTTTGAGTTGAACTCGTTTGAGGTGAAGTGGCTTGAGGTAGGTTGGCATGGTAGCGTGTAGAACCAAGTTGAGTTAAATTAAGTTGAATTGTGTTAATTTAATGCACTTCATATTTAGAAAGTACCTCATGCCCTGATTAAGATGGTTGACAAATAAAAACATTAAAACTATGATAAAATAGCCACATGACTGCAGGCCCACCCTAGTCTTATGCAGTAAAGATAAGCACTTTACATTGTGTGTGTGTGTGTGTGTGTGTGTGTTTGTGTGTGTGTACTTGCAGTCCATCCTTGTGTTTACTGCTTGGCATCCATTCAGTTGGAGCCTTGGGCAGTTAGACCTCCCTTAGGCTCAATCACAATGTCTTGCCATCTTCTCACTGCCTATTTAATCAGACAGTGCTCTGACAAAGGTCACTCAGCATGCATTCTTAAAGCACACGGTCCAAATGTTAGCCCTTGTTTGCTATTGGTGAAGGGCTCGTCTTAAAACATCTGCCTTTGCATTTTTTCCCTCCTCCTGCACGCTTGGCCATTAACCTTTGCAAAAATTGAGTTTGGGTTTGACGAACGGAACAGCGTAATGCGCTCGCCCCTCTGAAAGTGGATTAGGCAGCGAGGCCCTTTATCAACGTGGATGGGAACCATAGATAGTGTGTAAACTAGGCAGACAGAATGGGGTAAACAGCATATGGGTCAGGAATAGACAGTTCCCCTGCTCGTTATTTACCTCTCCGCTTCACCGTGCTGCATCCTGCTGCGTAGTACTGACCACATTTATTACGGCAAGGAGGAGCCACGGCTGCAGAATCCCCCTAATTATCTATCTGTGTTCCTCTGGTCGGCAGTAGGATGAGCTGAATTGATCATTGAGATAACTACCAAGCAAAACCTCTTTTCTGCTGAACAAAGAACGACCTATTTTCAAAGTTAAGCGCTTCTAGATCTCAAAGTAATGGACTTCAGGAGCTCATTTCTCTCATTTCCTCAATAATCAGGAAACATTTTAAACTAAAAAGGGAACTATTACAGTTGGATTGTATACAGTGGAGACTAGGAAAGTTCTCCAAAAGCTACTAAAAATGTAAATGCATCTAATGCAGTATCAAACACTGAGTTATGGCTTTGTAATTTTTTTCTTTTCTTTGTACAGCAGTTACTGTTATATACTTCAGATTCAACCTTTGATTTTTATTGCCATCCCATCCATGAACTCATTTGCAGTGGGATAAAATGTGTTCAGGACCATTGTGCAACACAGCCTGTTTCCACCAATGTATAAAAAAATGAGACAGCCCCACAAAAACAATAAACCCATATGAAAATATAATAGCCCAAGGTATATCACACTGCTGTTGAATTCTCAAATCTGATTGTTTAGAAGGTGTTGATTGGTTTTCCATAATATTAACATGTTCATTCTAATAGGTTATTGTTTCTATAGTAACAGCTCATTATGTGGAGGATGTTCCACGTAATCTCAGACTAATAATATACAGTTTAAAAAAAATTCTAGTTATTGACATGCTAAGGTTTTCTGTAAGGAGATGTTTACCATTTTTGGAAGGAGTCTCCAGTGTCAGCATTTGTAAGATGTTGCTGTTTATGGTTTGTTGGTAACATGACGAGCTGCACTGTTGTTGTTGTGTTTTTTTTAAATTAATTAATTTCTTTATTTTTTGATTCTTAACTTCAAGAGAAAGAACAAGAGAGGCACATGAGGGAACTTCTATAATGTAACGAATACCAAGATCTAGCTTGTTTTGTGGATGTTCCACAACATTAAATGTAACTGTAAATGGATAATAAAAATAGTAAACTTCAGGCTTTTGCCAATAGCTCTGCTTTGTGTCCGAATGAATCACACAACACTGTAGTTTTATTCCTTACTAAAGGTAGAGAGGTATACTTTCTCTATGTATTAATAACGAAATCACTCGGTTGTGTATAGTCAGGATTAATTCCATAATATACAGTACATATAGTATAGAAAATATAAAGACTTTCTCTATGTGTGAATGTGCATGAATGTACTCTTAATTATGACACATAACTCATAATTCCTTAAGCCAGATTCAATTTGAAGATAAACTTTGTGAAAATTGATGTTTCCTGAGATGGGTTAGCACATTTCACAACATTCAATGTTGAAACTGATTAAAATATAAAAAGATAAAAAGTTTAATGTAAGAGTTACAGATCTAAATGCCACCCTGATTGTGGAATTGCCCATGAGTGGCTTTAAGTAGCAGCTGGGAAATGTGCAAAAGATGAGCCTCAGACTGTAGAAATGTGATGCTTTGATTAAACTTACATAAACCGTGTTCAGTGTGTACATCCCTGCTGAACTTTATTTATCATATTTATCATAGTTTCTGTAAAAGCTCAGCATCACCATTGTGACTACCATGTGATTCTCACTCATCTCAATATGTATGAGTTGCTATGGAGAGCACCATCACACACACACACACACACACACACACACACACACATACACACACACACACACACACACACACACACTCTTATTCTTCCATAGTCTCATAATGCAATTACCCCTCAAACAGCACTGGGAAAGTAAACCATAAATATTCATGCAAATCACACAATTCATCTCAGATATGTTGGAGTGCAGTCAGGAAAGAACTCTGCTCCTCTTTAAAGCAAGATACTGGCAGCACAATCATTAAAAACGTCACGAATGGCCGACTCGCCCTCTCTTCTCCCGCCTGACAGCCAGAGACCGTGCATATGGGCCACACACAGACACAGGCTGATTGAAAAAAAAAAAAGGGCCAGGTTCTGTTGTTGAGAAGGCCATCATTATGTTTCAGAGCTGGATCACGGTAATGGTCCAGACAGCGAGAGAGACAGAGACAGAGAACGAGGGATAAGGAGAGGGAGAGATGAAAGCAGAAAGCATGTCTCAGGGTCAGCTTTCAAAGAGCACCTCTTCAAATGTTATCACAGACAATTCACCATCATAAAGTGACCTTTAATCAATAAAGGAAAAGAAAAACAAATTTCCACAAATTATTCAATATACCATAATAAGCTTTGATAAAGGGGTCGCTCCAGAGGGAAAAGGAATCTCTTTCTGATGAGATGATGCTGAAGAAAAAATGTTGCAAAGTCATTATTTTGTTTTAATATTGCTTTTCTTTTCTTTTTTTTTTAAAGGTAATAACTCATTATTTCAAGATATGTCATATACTTAATATCTAGCTATTTGAAGACAGTATTTTGGAAATTTTAACCTAATATCTACTTATTTTGATAACGTTTTATTTTATGATATATCAGTATTTTGAGTTATTATATCATTATTTTAACTTGGCAACTCATTCTCAAGATATTACATCATTATTTTGAGTTACTGTCTATTACATTGGTGAGGAATAACATCTGACAGACCGTGCAGTTAAAATCCACTACAAAGTTTATTATTTTCATATAACAGCATGGTCTGGAGTGTGTTATTCTTCTTACAACACAATGATTGCCAAAGATTACAATGTGTAATTTATTAATGAATGACATATTGTCTTTTATCTCTTTACATTTACATTTATTGTTACGAAACATCTGCAAGACAAGTTCCTGTTACCACTTACACTATAAACAGTTGCTCCATCTCCTGTATTCTGTCTTTTTTTCATTACTTGTCATTACTTTTTTATGGGGGCGAGAAAGTGCAATTTATTTTAAATTCCCCTCAATTTCAGGTTGAATATCTCTGGTGGGGGACCAGATATAAACCTGAAATTTTCACAGAAATAAGTCCTCTATAGTAGCCTTCTACTAATTTTGAGTTTGATATTGCACTGGTTACAGAGCTAGGGTGTTAGGTCACGCCAGAAGCGCGACTCCATTTCCCAGAACTCTCAGCGGCCCACGAACATGGCCGCCACCGACTCACACGCTCACACCCCGCACTACACATCCCAGCAAGCTCGGCGGCCTACAGATATGGCCGCCAGGGACTACAACACCCAGAACACTCACACTTTTCCACGTGCACAGTCACCTTCATTTTAATTACACACACCTGTTTTCCATGACACTTCATTCTATTTAAGGACTTTTGTTTTTCAGGCACGACGTGAAGTATTAGTTTGTTTCTTTTGATCCAACATTACCGAGCACGCTTCTCTGGACTGATTTTCTGACTATTGACCCAAGCTAAGTATTTATCTGGATTACGATTTTGCCTAAGCCCTTGAAAGTCTGTATTTTGTGATATTTTGGTACACATCTTATACTGTGTGTTCATTGCAACTAGCCTAGGTTGTTTGAAAAAACTGACTGCCTAAGTTATTGCACCCTGCGGGGTTTTTTGGATTTGCCCTAAACACTGCTGTTGTCCTGTTTTCCTTCTTTGCATGTGTTCTGAATAAAGTGACGGGTTTATTCACCGCAACTGTATCCAGCTCTCATTCGGTGTCGTAACATAGGGCTGGTAGAAATCTGGGGAAAAGCCTACTTTATTTATGCATTTTGAGAAATGAACAGATGTAATATAAGCATAACAAATAAAAATGAACAGTATTTTACCGATAAAAGCAACCTGTATTGGACCACTTGTTGAGGTGGAATGACCCATTACAAAAGTACATTTCTCTCATGATCCCAGGTAGAGATGTGCACAAGCTCTTCAGATTCAATGTCCTTGAATTTTACATGATGTCAAACAATTTCAATTACATAAAAAGACAAAAAGATAAATAAATTACATCTAAATATCATGTATATGTGAATTTAAAACCATTTAATACTTACACATTAGGGTCTTTAATTTGTAAAATGTAATTTGAGACAAATGAAGAATTATTAGGTACCTTAAGACACCCTGCGTAGGTTATGTGTATGTTTTTTTTTCTTTTGTACGCACGTGTCATTATCCTGACATCACAAGAGCACATATCATGTTATACATCAATGCTTGTCTAGCTTTCATGAGTCTTAGATAACATTCCTAACTAGAAACTCTGCTTTAACTCAGTCAGTATGGAATGTACTATAGGGACAGTCAGTGATAAGTACATACACACACATGTATACATACACACACTATCTTGCCCCTGGTGCCACTCTACACTCCCTCTGGTCCTGCGCTGGATTCACCCCGAGCTTTACCCCCCAGCTTAAGTAAACCATCATCTATTATGCACGGCTTCTGAAAAATGAACTGTTCAGAGCGGTTCGTCTCAGGAGGAATCGTGCGCTGCTTGTTCTGTGTGTATATATAGTAAAATGTGTTGGGTTCAAGGGAATCATCTGTCTCTTTCCTCAGCCCTGATAAAGCATCCTGCTGTTTTCATTATTTGAGGGAGTTTATAGTGCTCTGTTCTCATCTGAGTAGGTCTAAACCACTTTAAAACACATTAGCTTCAGTCATACTCATTGTAGCTAGTAATCACCACAGACTCTCCAAAGCTAGCTCACCATGGGATTTTCTGGATCATCTGCACACCTAACACACTCCAACACACATGTTTCCACTTATACACCAATGCTGATCACTGCTTCCTGTCATGGCGTCCAAACTGAAAGCTCCAGAAGTCTCACTGTTAGCCACTAGGTGTGCTTCCTTAGAATAATATTTTAATAAGTATAAATATTGCAATAAGTTGTACAGGGGTGCCATGTAACCAATATACATCAGTGCTTTGGATAGTTAAAGGGTTCTGATAAGAAACCCCTCTATTGTGTTCTTTTTACCTAGAACATTTAAGGGTATCACCAAAGGGCCAAGCAAAAGAACTCATTTTTTTTCAAACAGGTACCATTATATGATTGTTGCTATGGTTACATGTTAAAATGTTATCTAGCTCTGTTCATGTTGTTTGTAATTAACACAGTTCCACACATTATAGCATATATGTTTATTTCTACATAAATCTGCCTTTCATTTTTCCTTACTTTTGTTTTGCAATTGTCACAGCAACAACATAATTAACTGTGTATTTATACTTGTTGTCATGATTACGTTGCAACATGGTTACATCCTACTAATTTTATTGTGGAGGCGGGGGCGTGGTCGAGCACTGGTTTGTGAATAGAGGGCGGAGCCGGAGAAAGTGAGTGGTAAGGTTTACACACCTGTAGGAAATTAAGACTAACGAGTGTTCTGTGTTGCAGTGAGGAGAAAAGGAGGAGAGACACACGCCTCGAGAGAGAGAACGACGCCGACACAGAGCCACATGTGTGCGTGCATGTGTGTGTGTGTAATTATACGGAGAAATAAAAAGTTTCAAGTTGGAGTAAACCTGTCTCCTGTCTGGTTTCTCCGTACCCAGCCTTGAAATCGTTACACTGGTGCCGAAACCCGGGAAAACGAGAGGAAATCGCCGCCATGGATGGCTCACCTCTGGACCACCTCATCAACCAGCTGGCCAACCTCCACCAGACCCAACACCAGGCCCTCCTGCAGCTCCAGCGCGACCAGGAAAAGCAGTTTAAGGACCTCCTCGATGCCCAGGCCGAGGACTGCCAGGTGCTCCAGGACCTGGTGCAGCAAGCTGGGATTCCATCCACTGGCCCCGCAGCCCCCACAGCCCCCGCAGCAGCCGCGCCCGCTGGTCTGCCCCACGTCGCGCTGATGAAGATGGGACCTCAGGACGATCCAGAGGCCTTCCTGGAGCTGTGTGAGTGTTCTGCGCGGGCATGGGGCTGGCCTGAGGGTCAGTGGGCGGCCCGCCTGGTGCCGCTCCTGTCGGGCGAGGTGCAGCTCACGGCCCAGCAGCTGCCCATTGCTAGCATGCTGGAATACCCGGATCTGAAGCGGGCGATCCTGCAGCGGGTCGGGTGGACCCCCGAAGAGCACTGGCAGCGCTTCAGAGCCCTGACCTTCGCGGAGCTCGGCAGGCCATTCGCCTTTGCCCAGAAGCTATGGGACACCTGCAGGAGGTGGTTGTTGGCTGAGGAGCGCGACGCAGGGGAAGTGATCGACCTAGTGGTGCTGAAGCAGTTCATCACCCGACTTCCCGATGGGACGGCAGAATGGGTCCAGTGCCATCACCCCGCATCGGCTGGCAGAGGATCACCCCTTCTTCCTCTCTCTCTTTCTCTCGACCTCGTGCCTCTCCTCATCCTTTCCCTGTCCCTACCCCCCGGAGACTTGGGCTGAGTCCACCCTGACCCATGCCACGCTCCTGTCCCTTCCCCCCTCCCCTTCCCATTCCCTCCGCTCTCCCTGTTTATGTTTCTTCTGCTCCTCAGGTGGGTGAAACCAAAGCTGCCGGTGCAGGAGGAATACCTGGGTCGGCGTGCTGGCGTTGCGGGGATCCGGGGCATTTCCAGTATCAGTGCCCCATCATGGATGTGGGAGCGATGGTCGGGCTCCCCGATGCGCCACAGGCTGCCCCCGATTGAGCAGGGACGTACCGCATACCGGTGAGAGTTCAAGGGGGTGCATACCAAGCCTTGGTGGATTCAGGATGCAATCAAACCTCAATTCACCAAGGCTTGGTTCATGGGGAGGCATTGGAAAATGCATGTTTGGTGAAGGTGAGGTGTGTGCATGGGGATATTCACGAGTACCCATTAGTGCCCATTGTCATCAAATTTTGAGGGAAAAAAAATATAGTGGAGGCAGTGGTTAGTCCCCGTCTCACCCATCCACTAATTTTGGGAACTAATTGGCCGGGGTTTCATTTATTAGCGAGAGAAATGTTTGTCCTGCATTAGGAAGAGGCGGTGTGGAATGTGTGCAGCCTTGGTGGGAGAGGCGGTGCCAGGGCCGTCGACGACAGCTCCACATCAGTGTGACAACGAGAGCGGGGGGAGTGACTCTCCCCCCCTCTTAGCCGGGATTCCCCTCTGGGATTTTCCCTTGGAGCAGTCACACGACGAAACCCTGAAGCACGCCTTTGATCAAGTGAGAGTAATCGATGGTCAGCCGATCCAGCCCAATGTTGCGCTCTCCCACCCCTACTTCACCATTATTAAAGATAGAATTTATAGAGTAATGCAGGACACTCAGACACAGGAAAATGTCACCCAATTGTTGGTTCCGAAGAACCGTCGGGAAGTATTATTCCAGGCGGCTCATTATAACCCTATGGCGGGGCACTTAGGGCAGGCGAAAACATTAGGTCGGCTCTTGGCTCGCTTCTATTGGCATTCGTGGCGAAGTTCGCTGGTGGTGCGCGGCGTGCCGCGAATGCCAGCTGGTGAATCCACCGGCCACCCCAAAAGCGCCGTTGCGCTCACTCCCATTAATCGAGGTCCCCTTCGAGAGAATTGGCATGGACCTCATCGGGCCATTAGACCGATCTATATGGGGGTATCACTTTGTGTTAGTATTAGTGGACTACGCAACGCAATACCCGGAAGCGGTGCCTCTACGCAATATCTCCGCAAGGAATGTTGCGGATGCACTCTTCCGTGTTATCTCCCGGGTTGGGATCCCAAAAGAGATCCTAACTGATCAGGGCACATCTTTTATGTCACGCACCCTGCGCGAACTGTACAAATTGTTGGGGGTTAAAGTGATTCGCACCAGCGTTTATCATCCTCAAACGGATGGGCTGGTGGAGCGCTTTAATCAAACGCTTAAAAATATGATTCGTAAGTTTGTGCAGGAAGATACACGGAATTGGGATAAGTGGCTAGAGCCCCTGTTATTTGCAGTATGAGAGGTCCCGCAAGCCTCCACGGGGTTCTCTCCATTCGAATTATTGTATGAATGCAAACCACATGGCGTACTTGACGTTATACGGGAAAATTGGGAGGAGGAGCCTTCAGCTAGTAAGAATGAAATTCAGTACGTTTTGGACTTGAGAGCAAAACTCCACACATTAAGTCACCTAACGCAGGAGAATTTGCTACAGGCACAAGAACGTCAATCCTGGCTGTATAACAGGGGTGCACGGCTATGCGAAGTTCACGCCGGGAGATAAAGTGCTCATGTGACTACCCACGGCGAGCTCCAAATTACTCGCCAAGTGGCAAGGACCCTTTGAGGTCACACGGCGAGTCGGGGATGTCGACTATGAGGGAAGGTGAATGGATAGAGGCGGGGCACGGCAGATTTATCATCTAAACCTGCTAAAACTATGGAAGGAGACGGCGTCGGTAGCGTTGGCAACGGTAGTTCCTGAAAGGGAGGAGCTAGGGCCGGAGGTAGATGTAAAATTGGCGAGTCAATCCCCTCCGGTGCCGTGCTGGGACCACCTCTCCCCAGCCCAAATTACAGATATTAAAACCCTACAAGCAGAATTTTCTGACGTGTTCTCGCCTCTCCCCGGCTGCACTAACCTCATGGAGCACCACATTGAGACAGCCCCAGGGGTGGTGGTTCGCAGCCGGCCCTATCGGCTCCACGAACACAAAAAAAAATGTTGTCCATGATGAACTTAAGGCCATGTTCAAAATGGGAGTAATCGAGGAGTCCCACAGTGACTGGAGCAGCCCGGTGGTCTTGGTTCCCAAGGCCGACGGGATGGTCCGGTTTTGTGTGGACTTTAGAAAAGTCAACGCGGTGTCTAAATTCGACGCATATCCAATGCCTCGCCTTGATTAACTGCTCGATCGGTTGGGCGCGGCTCGCTTTTATTTGACACTGGATTTGACCAAGGGATATTGGCAGATTCCCTTGACTCCAGTGTCCCGGGAAAAAACGGCCTTTTCCACCCCGTTTGGCTTACACCAATTTGTGACCCTTCCTTTTTGGTTGTTCGGGGCTCCCGCGACGTTCCAGCGGCTCATGGACCGAATACTCCATCCACACGCTGCATATGCTGCTGCCTATTTAGACGACATTATTATATACAGTAATGACTGGCAGCGACACATGCAGCACTTAAGGGAGGTGCTGAGGTCGCTGAGGCGTGCAGGACTCATGGCCAACCCAAAGAAGTGCGCGATTGGACGGGTGGAAGTACGGTATCTGGGCTCCCACTTGGGTCATGGACAGGTGCGTCCCCAAATTGATAAGACAGCAGCGATTGCGACCTGCCAAAAAGGAGGTGAGACGGTTCCTGGGGTTGGCTGGCTATTATCGTAGGTTTGTGCCTAATTATTCGGATGTCACCAGCCCGCTGACTGATCTCAATAAAAAGGGGGCACCAGACCCGGTCCAGTGGACGGAGCCGTGCCAACAGGCTTTCACTCAGGTTAAAGCTGCACTGTGTGGCGGACCACTTTTACATTCTCCAGACTTCTCTCTCCCTTTTGTTTTGCAGACGGATACATTGGACAGGGTGCTGGGGGCCGTGCTGTCCCAGGTGGTGGAGAGGGTGGAGCGCCCCAGGCTGTACATCAGCCGCAAGCTCTCGGTACGGGAGACAAAGTACAGCACAATTGAGAAAGAGTGCCTGGCCATCAAGTGGGCGGTCCTCATCCTCCACTACTATCTGCTGGGTCAGGCCTTCACCCTCTGTTCGGATCACGCCCCGCTCCAGTGGCTCCACCGCATGAAGGATGCCAATGCGCGGATCACTCGTTGGTACCTGGCACTTCAGCCTTTTAAGTTCGAGGTGATCCACAGACCAGGGGCGCAGATGGCTGTGGCGGACTTCCTTTCCCGGCAAGGGGGGGGAGTCGGTGGCAGGCCGGATGGCTCCCCAGCCTGAGTCGGGCGGTGGGGGTATGTGGAGGCGGGGCGTGGTCGAGCACCGGTTTGTGAATGGAGGGCGGAGCTGGAGAAAGTGAGTGATAAGGTTTACACACCTGTAGGAAATTGAGACTAACGAGTGTTCTGTTTGCAGTGAGGAGAAAAGGAGGAGAGACACGCGCCTCGAGAGAGAGAGCGACGCCGACACAGAGCCACATGTGTGTGTGTGTGTGTGTGTGTGTAATTATACGGAGAAATAAAAAGTTTCAAGTTGTAGTAAGCCTGTCTCCTGTCTGGTTCCTCCGTACCCAGCCTTGAAATCGTTACATTTATGTTAGTACCATTGTGATATATCTGTGATAAACTTTAAAGGTACCTCAAACAGCAAAGCCTTTTTTCTAAAGGTGTACCTGTCCCCACATAACAATAGGTGCTATTAAATGATTGTTGCTATGGTTACAGTGTCCTCAACTAATATTGGCATCCTTGGTAAATATGAGCAAAGAAGGCCTACATCACCACACGTTGTTTGGAAGGGTTTCAAGAAAAAAGCCTCTACTCTCATCCAAAAACAAACTCAAGCATCTTCAGTTTGCCAGACACTACTGGAACTTCAAATGGGATCGGGTTCTATGGTCAGATGAAACCAAAATAGAGCTTTTTGGCAATAAACACCAGAGGTGGTTTTGGTGCACACAGAGTGGTAGCCATATGGAAAAGTACCTCATGCCCACGGTTAAATATAGTGGTGGCTCTTTAATGTTTTGGGGCTGTTTTTCTGCCAGAGGACCTGGACATTTTGTTAGGATACATGGCATCATGGACTCTCTGACTGCCTCTGCCAGAAAGCTTAAAATGGGCTGTGGTTGGATCTTCCAGCAGGACAATGATCCAAAACATACATCAAAATCAATACAAAAATTATTTGATTGGATTGTCCCCTGACTTGAAACCCATAGAAAACCTGTGAATTGAAGGATCTGGAGAGATTCTGTTTGGAGGAATGGTCTCAGATCCCTTTCCATGTATTCTCCAACCTCATCAGGCATTATAGGAGAAGAATCTGAGCTGTTATCTTGGCAAAGGGAGCTAGCACAAAGTATTGACTAAAAGGGTGCCTAAAAGTATTGACTAAAAATATTTTTGTGAATCTTCTGAACAAAAGATCAAAAGGCTAAACAATAAAGACAATTTTTCACAGCCTTCTTTGCTCATATTTACCAAGGGTGCCAATATTAGTGGAGGGCACTGTATATGTGTTGTTCATGTTTCCTTTTTTTCTAACAGTGTAGAAGTCCGCATATAAAATAGGTACCACTGTGTGATTGTTGCTATGGTTACAGTAAATGTTACAATATTATTGTTCTGCTCTTGTCGTTTTTAATTCAAACATTTCCACACATCGTAGCCTAGAAATGACTCCTTTCTACATAAATCCTTCATTCATTTTCCCTTATTTTTGTTTTGCAATTGTGATAGTGATGGCATAACTAACTTTTATACTCGTTGTCCTGGTTACATTGCAACATGGTTACATCGTATCTGAAGCACTGATTTTGAACTGTGATTACATTTCACATTTTTGAGCAAATCTACATGAGTGTCATCATGGTGCAAGAGAACACCAGCACAATACCAACCCACTGTTGTTTTCTGTGACCTTGGTAGACAATATGTTATGCAGGTTTATGACATGTCATAAAAAATGACTAGAGTACATGTAGTAGAAATATGACATAATCTTTCATGGCATCAAACATTATAGCTGTGATTATGATTGCCAATTACCAGTAATGTGTAACATGACACTCTTATATCATTGGACATGAAGTGTCATGACGACTCATGACAGCATATGGCATAGTTCTTGAAATGTTTATGGCATGTCAATTTTATGACACAATGTTCAAATAAATCAGTAAGAGAGATTCAGAAAAAAAAATGCAAAGAAAAAGTTGCATTGTTGTGCATGTCTATCAGCCAGTGTTTGCAGGAAAATGATGTAATAAAATAGAAAAATAAATAAATAATAAACCCAAATAAATAAATAAATAATAAACCCAAAGTGCCAAAGTACCAGATTGTAGATTACCACATTAACCTTACATACATGTGTTACCTTCTGATATATTATTTAGAAATGTGAATTCTGTTTCTGTGAGTTTCTGTTACCCTTTATCTTCCCTTTTCCACCTTATCCAAGCCATTTTTCTTTGATTCCATTTTCATATTCACAGATTCTTCATTTGCATGAAGACCAGTGGATGGAAACCTCATGCCTGTGGAGCTCTTAAGCCACATGTGGACTTTAAATTCTTACCCAACCTGTCAGAATGAAGGCAGAGTGCAGAGAGAACGTGCTCAGTGAAGGGAAGCTCAGAGAGAAACTAATGTCTGCTGTGCAAAAGAACACATACATGGTGTGGGTGGGAGAAAAAAAGGGGGACAAATAGGGAAGGATAGTTTTCATTTTTCAGGCTAATGGGTGGAGTGCTAGCAGCTGTTAGCTGGTCTTTCTGTCATTTATTACAGGCCATGTTATCCCCGACTGCCATCATACTGCCATAGAGTAATAAATCAGCAAGCGCCAGGCGTTCTCCTCTGCACTTATGTCTGATTTAAGGAAAAGATATATAGCAGTGTCTGCTGAGTGTGTGGGTTGAGTTTAGCAAGAATGCAATAGAATTTTTGATAGGAATAAACAACCAAGGTATTATGGATCTTTTTACTAAGAGGTTTTTTTTTTTTTTTTTTTTTTTTTTTCCGAGAAATTCTGATACTCAAAGCATGGCCTCATGAAACAACACAGTAACATCTCTGTGATCCTTCACTTTGTCATTATTTCCATTATTTCTGTCACTAATTCGGTTACTCTTCTTCCCAAGGGAATGAGTGTACCAAGCCAGGATATATGGGAGGAGCTAGAAATAGTGCAGAGCACTGATTGGTCAAATGCAATTATCACAGTATCATCACTCGAGCAAAACATATGTCAAAATATACAGTACTGTGCAAAAGTTTTAGGCACATGCAAAGAAATGCTGTAGAGCAAAGATGCCTTCAAAATAATGAAATTAAATGTTTCTACATTAAAAAAAATACTGCAAAGAGCAGTAAACAGTAGTAAATGAAACTAAGTCAATATTTGCTATGACAAAAAAACAAAAAAACAAAAATAGTACTATCCGGTACAATTAGTATCAGTTTTATAAGCATATGAGCTGGTAAGCATTTGAGCATCTTGCAGAACCAGCCACAGTTCTTCTGGAGACATTGACTTTCGCACTCGCTTCTTATTTTTGCAGTAAAACCCAGCAGCCTTCATTGTGTTTTTTGTCTGAAAAGTGTCTCTTACCTAATATGTTGCTTTCTTTAATGACATACAAAGATGTTTCTGTAACATTTAATTTTGTGCTAGAAAACTAATGTTGTTTGTACTGACTTGATAATGTAGAAGTCATAAAATAAAAAAAATCTATAACAAAGTTTGTACTAAAAAAATAGGGTGCCTAAAGCTTTTGCACAGTACTGTACATTATAATATATAATATAATAATAATACTATAATATTCCATAGCTGCATACTCTTTTCAAATGATGGTCCATATGTACTATATCTTATGTAGACACTGTAATCTGATGGAGATTAGCGATTGCAAAGTAGTGGTAGGAGAGAGTGTAGCTAGACAGCATAGGATGGTGGTGTGTAAGATGACCCTGGTGGTGAGGAAGATGAAGAGAGCAAAGGCAGAGCAGAAGACAAAGTGGTGGAAGTTGGAAAAGGAAGGGTGCTGTGCGGTTTTCAGGGAGGAGTTGAGACAGGTGGTCAGGAGGTGCTTCCAGATGACTGGACTACTACAGCCAAAGCAATCAGGTTGACAGGTAGGAAGGTGCTAGGTGTGTCATCTGGAATGAGGAAAGAAGACAAGGAGACTTGGTGGTGGAATGAGGAAGTTCAGGAGAGTATCCAGAAGAAGAGGTTAGCTAGGAAGAAGTGGGACAGTGAGAGGATGGAGGAAAGTAGACAGGAATATAGGGAGATGCAGCATGAGGTTAAGATAGAGGTGGCAAAGGCCAAACAGAAAGCTTATGAGGACATGTATGCAAGGTTAGATAGTAAGGAAGGTGAGAGGGATTTGTATCAGTTGGTGAGGCAGAGGGATAGAGATGGTAAGGATGTGCAGCAGGTTAGAGTGATCAAAGATAGAGATGGAAATATGTTGACAGGTGACAGGAGGGTGAGGGAAAGATGGAAGGAGTACTTTGAGGAACTGATGAATGAGGAAAATGACAGAGAGAGAAGAGTAGTAGAGGCAAATATTGTTGAGCAGGAAGTAGAAAGGATTAGCAAAGGTGAAGTTAGGAGAGCTTTGAAGAGGATGAAGAGAGGAAAGGCGGTTGGTCCTGATGACATACCAGTGGAGGTATGGAAGTGTCTAGGAGAGATGGCAGTAGAGTTTTTAACTAGGTTGTTCAACGAGGTCTTAGAGAGTGAGAGGATGCCTGAGGAATGGAGGAGAAGTGTTTTGGTGCCGATTTTTAAGAACAAGGGAGATGTGCAGAGTTGTGGAAACTACAGAGGTATTAAGCTGATGAGCCATACAATGAAGTTGTGGGAAAGAGTAGTGGAAGCAAGGCTAAGGGGAGAAGTGAGCATTTGTGAGCAGCAGTATGGTTTCATTCCAAGAAAGAGCACTACAGATGCAATATTTGCTTTGAGAGTATTGATGGAGAAGTACAGAGAGGGTCAGAAAGAGCTGCATTGTGTCTTTGTAGATTTAGAGAAAGCGTATGACGGTGCCAAGAGAGGAGCTGTGGTATTGTATGAGGGGGTCTGGAGTGGTAGAGAAGTATGTTAGAGTGGTGCAGGATATGTATGAGAGCAGTAGGACAATGGTAAGGTGTGCGGTAGGTGTGACAGAGGAGTTCACGGTGAAGGTGGGACTGCATCAAGGATCGGCTCTGAGCCACTTCTTGTTTGCGGTGGTGATGGACAGGCTGACAGATGAGGTCAGACAGGAATCTCCATGGACTATGATGTTTGCGGATGACATTGTGATCTGTAGTGAGAGCAGGGAGCAGGTGGAGGAAACTCTACAGAGGTGGAGGTTTGCTCTGGAGAGAAGAAGAATGAAGGTTAGTCGCAGCAAGACAGAATACATGTGTATGAATGAGGGGGATTCAAGTGGAACAGTGAGGTTACAGGGAGAAGAGATAAAGAAGGTGCAGGATTTTAAGTACTTAGGGTCAACAGTCCAGAGCAACGGGGAGTGTGGAAAAGAGGTGAAGAAGCGTGTGCAGGCAGGTTGGAATGGGTGGAGAAAAGTGTCAGGTCTGTTGTGTGATAAAAGAGTACCAGCGAGAAAGGTGTACAGGACAATGAAAGGAAAGGTGTACAGGACAGTAGTGAGACCAGCGATGTTGTATGGTTTGGAGACAGTTGCACTGAGGAAAAGACAGGAGGAAGAGTTAGAGGTAGCAGAGCTAAAGATGTTGAGGTTCTCTTTGGGAGTGACGAGGATGGATAGGATCAGGAATGAGTACATCAGGGGGACAGCACATGTGAGATGTTTTGGAGACAAAGTTAGAGAGGCCAGGTTGAGATGGTTTGGACATGTTCAGAGGAGGGAGAGTGAATATATCAGTAAAAGGATGCTGAGGTTAGAGCTGCCAGGCAGGAGGCCGAGAGGAAGACCAAAGAGGAGGTTTATGGATGTAGTGAAGGAGGACATGAAGGTAGTCGGTCTGAGAGAAGAGGATGCAGGGGATAGGGCTAGATAAAGGCAGATGATTCGCTGTGGTGACCCCTGAAGGGAACAGCCGAAAGGAAAAGAAGGTCCATATGGAACCAAGCTGATAAGTTCCTGTTAACACAGTTATGACTTTCTGACTATATAAGTCGACTGACTATATAAGATAAATTATTTTTAATTTAAATTTGTACATTTAAAATGTACAGTATCTCACAAACATGAGTACATCCCTCACATTTTTGTAAATATTTTATTATATATTTTCATGGGACAACACTGAAGGGATGACACTTTGCTACAATGTAAAGTAGTGAGTGTACAGCTTGTATAACAGTGTAAATTTGCTGTCCCCTCAAAATAACTCAACACACAACCATTAATGTCTAAACCGCTGGCAACAAAAGTGAGTACACCCCTAAGTGAAAATGTCCAAATTGGGCCCAATTAGCCATTTTCCCTCCCCGGTGTCATGTAACTCGTTAGTGTTACAAGGTCTCAGTTGTGAATGGGGAGCAGGTGTGTTAAGTTTGGTGTTATCGCTCTCACACTCTCTCATGCTGGTCACTGGAAGTTCAACATGGCACCTCATGGCAAAGAACTCTCTGAGGATCTGAAAAAAAAATATTGTTGCTCTACATAAAGATGGCCTAGGCTATAAGAAGACTGCCAACACCCTGAAACTGAGCTGCAGCACGGTTGCCAAGACCATACAGTGGTTTAACAGGACAGGTTCCACTCAGAACAGGCCTCGCCATGGTTGACCAAAGAAGTTGAGTGCACATGCTCAGCATTATATCCAGAGGTTGGCTTTGCAGAATAGACGTATGAGTGCTGCCAGCATTGCTGCAGAGGTTGAAGGGGTGGGGGGTCAGCCTGTCAGTGCTCAGACCATACGCCACACACTGCATCAAATTGGTCTGCATGGCTGTTGTCCCAGAAGGAAGCCTCTTCTAAAGATGATGCACAAGAAAGCCCGCAAACAGTTTGCTGAAGACAAGCAGACTAACTACATGGATTACTGGAACCATGTCCTGTGGTCTGATGAGACCAAGATAAACTTATTTGGTTCAGATGGTGTCAAGCGTGTGTGGCGGCAACCAGATGAGGAGTAGAAAGACAAGTGTGTCTTGCCTACAGTCAAGCATGGTGGTGGGAGTGTCATGGTCTGGGGCTGCATGAGTGCTTCCGGCACTGGGGAGCTACAGTTCATTGAGGGAACCATGAATGCCAACATGTATTGTGACATACTGAAGCAGAGCATGATCCCCTCCCTTCGGAAATTAGGCCGCAGGGCAGTATTCCAACATGATAACGACCCCAAACACACCTCCTTGACCACTGCCTTGGTAAAGAAGCTGAGGGTAAAGGTGATGGACTGGCCAAGCATGTCTCCAGACCTAAACGCTATTGAGCATCTGTGGGGCATCCTCAAACGGAAGGTGGAGGAGCGCAAGGTCCCTAACATCCACCAGCTCTGTGTCATCATGGAGGAGTGGAAAAGGACTCCAGTGGCAACCTGTGAAGCTCTGGTGAACTCCATGCCCAACAGGGTTAAGGCAGTGCTGGAAAATAATGGTGGCCACACAAAATATTGACACTTTGGGCCCAATTTGGACATTTTCACTTAGAGGTGTACTCACTTTTGTCGCCAGCGGTTTAGACATTAATGGCTGTGTGTTGAGTTATTTTGAGGGGACAGCAAATTTACACTGTTATACAAGATGTACACTCACTACTTTACATTGTAGCAAAGTGTCATTTCTTCAGTGTTGTCCCATGAAAAGATATAATAAAATATTTACAAAAATGTGAGGGGTGTACTCACTTTTGTGAGATACTGTATATCCGCTATACAAATAAAATTGCACTGAAATTGAATTAATGGTCTTCCTATACTGAAGGGGTGAATGCTTTAAGGTTGTAGGTAGAGCCTTACAACTAAGGATTTCCCTTTCAGTAGTAGTAGAACTACTATTGTTCTGATAGTGTAGATTGGGTGGTGCCTGTGTTCCTAGAAAAAAAAAAAGATTTAATCTCAGCATCGTAACCATGCAATCACACAAGTGAGCAACACAGCCTCAGGTGACGTTTCATTTTCTGTGTACGTGCGCAAAACTGAGCCACGATTTCAGCAACAACAGCAAGCAGCAAAGTGACAGTGCAACCATTTCCCCTCTCATAAGTTTAGTTCCTACCTGCAATTAGTTCCTATGCACTGCTTGATCTTATCTTTGCCTCATCTTATCCTGTTATATGACCTCTCATTAAATGTGTATAGGGACATTATGAAGAAATATAAAGCTTGAAAGGAAGTAGCGGGGATCTTTGGTGTCTCCAGAGAGTGCTAGTAGCTGGTACAGTTAGTTTGTGCTGCTAATCTGCTAATAGCTAATACAAAGCCTGGTGAGTAGCATGTAAATCGAGCAACCATTTTTCACACTGAGTAGTGTATACCGTAATTTGAATTTAAGTAGATAGAAGAAGATACTGTGTATAGATTTAGTGTAGGCATATGGTGTCTCAGGTGAGTGTACCTAGCTACAGTTAGCTTGTGCTGCTAATCTGATAACAAAGTTAATACAAATCCTGGCACGTAACATATATTCAATGAACAATTTGTACAAATTTGTAGAATACATTTAAAGAAAAGTACATATGCAAAGTATACTGTAGCATATAGTGTGCTGTATGTTATACATTCTGGCTGCTACCCTTCTTCATCGGAACAAACATCTCTGGACGTACGGTACATGGCCACATGACAACAGTAGCACTCGCTCCATGCCCACAAGAGACAAACTACAAGCGAACGACTGACGTCACTCACTAGTGTGAATGCAGGGTTAGTGTTCTTTGCCTTAAATATTTTATGTATATTTTATGTCAGAGTGTTCCCTGTCAGAGAGGGCTCTAAGTTGAACCCCTTGAGAAAGCCAGCAAGATACCATTTCTTCCATAATGCAGAGCAGTCTTCATTAGTGTCTGAGAACACTATCCTATTAAGTACTGTGGAAAGCCCAGAAAGTATCCTTTGGTCAGCTGATTTACACTGTTAGGAAAAATGTTAAATGTAGAACTCTAACTTTGGTTAGGCAGGTAGTGTTGCCTTGTCACAGCTTCAGCGTTCTGGGTTTGATCCTGAGATCCTGAGTTCTGCATGTTTTCCTCGTGTTCATGTGGGTTCTCCAGTTTCCTCCAACCTCCCAAAAGCCTATCATTATGTGGGTTGGCTAGTCTAAATTACCCCTAGATGTGAATGACTGTGTGAACATGAACATGTTTCCCACCAGGGATATGTTCCTACCTTTTGTCCAGTGTTCCCAGGATAGGCTCCGGCTCCACCATGACCCTGACCGAGATAAAATGGTTACTTCATGGTTTTTACTGTTGCTAGCATCAGTCGGTTTCTGACGGCTCCTGTCACATTCAGAGTGAGACAGAGAATGGTCACATAATGGCGGTACTGAGAGACACACTTCTTATTCCTTTTGAATTCTTTGTTAATGTGCATAAGCAGCGCTTCATCCTCTTTGTCTCACTCTCCTTTACTCTCTCTTTTACACTGATGCTATGAAACGTTGTTTAATTTACTACCACCACCATGCTTTTCCATAATTCATGAAGCAGTGGGGGGAGAAAGAGACATGTGATGAATCTCTATTCATGTTTATCCTCTGTCTTCTGTTGAATGTTAATGGGCAGAGACAAAAGATAAAAAATGGAAGAAAAAAAAACCAACAACAGTAACGAGAGCATTAATGGTTCGCAGCTATTAAAGCACAATGGCTCAAACGTCCAAGTGCAACCTTGATCAAGAATCGCATTGCTCAAAAAAAAATTACAAACTAATAGCCATACTATTAATCATTGACAATTCAGCTCATGCCATTCATCTTATCTCCATAATTAAGCAATTAACAGCTCTTTGGATGTGGTGTGCATGGCCACATGTAGGATAAACACAGCGAATAATAACCATAAATCATTGGAATGCAGGATTTGTTGGGGGGGGAAATTGCGAGGAATAATCAAAGATTGGCCAAGAAAAGGAAAATGAGGAGAGTAATTGTGGTATTGAGCCCCGAGGCAAATCATGATAGTGTTTGAGGGAAATTGCCTCACAGTATTACCTCATATGAACACACACACCCACACACACACACCCACACACACACACACACACACACACACACACACAGAGAGAGAGAGAGAGAGAGAGAGAGAGAGAGAAAAAAACACACAAAGAGTTTTAGAACTCACCTGTAACTCAACCTGTGACAAACAGGAATTTATGGCAGATTTGATTGGCCTTTTTCCCGCTGGGTAAAGGGAGCGTGTCAGCTCATTAAAAACACAGGCTTACACAAGCCCTCAGAGTCACACTCCTGCTGACAGGCTGCGACATTTCTCAGGTGAATTCCCACACAATTAGGCCACAGCCAAAACCACAAGGCATGCTCTGTTTTGTGCTCCAAGAACACCGTTTCTGTCTTTCCCACGGACGCTTCTTTTCAAAAGGATTCTCCTTGTTTACCTACACGAGGCGCTAAAAGTATTTACATTCCGGATTCAATTAATTAACTTGTAAAATATCGCTTTGCAGATGCAAACGTGAATTACACAAACATCATTAAGCATCTTGTATTGCCATAGCTTGTCTAATTGCTTGTTAAAGAAAAGGCCTGCTCGGGTGAAATATCGGCGCCGCGAATATAATAATAGTTGCGTGATTGCAGCGAGCAGATGGCAAAGGTTGATCATGCAGACTCACATTTGCTTAAGGGAGAAAAAAAGAAGATAAAAAATAAAAATAGTCTCCCCACTTTTAATCTCACATACAGCTGCTGCGGGTTTTGCATACTGTATGAGTTTTTAGTCATTTCCCTGTTTTTGGAAATGGCACGCTGTAGTTATGCACATCTGTGCAGTGCGATCACAAAAGCGAGCCTCTGTTTAATGATTTAAAAAGCTTCTTACTTTTTTTTCATTGACGTTTTACACTACGCCTGAAGGATCGCACAAATTATTTGGCTTGTTTATAAATACGGGTTGATTTTTGGCCTGGATTTGAAATCACTAATCACCGGTAATGAACCGCTATTAGAGCTGCTAGCTGAAGCCATCTGTTTTCACGAATTGGGACAAACTCAACTTTGTGATGCAGAAATATAAGATTCATTGAGAGAAGATGAGCAAAGAAGCCAGAAATGCCACACACATATGGTAAATATGGCTGAAGTAGCTTTGTTTTCAGTTCCACCCCTCTCTCTCTCTCTCTCTCTCTCTCTCTCTCTGAAATAGTGCTGTCTTTCATCATGGCCTGAGTTTATGCCCCCCCATAATGAGAGTGCTTGAGCTTGACAGTGTAACACACAATGTCTCTCTGATTTCTCTGCCTTGTTCCAATCCCCGGACAATCATAACGCATGTGCAGACATGCACACACACACACACACACACACACACACACACACACACACACACACACACCTCTTATATTATCGCTGATTCCTAAGAAACAGTGAAGCTCACAGCAGCTAATAGCAACAAAACCACCGACTGCCAAAATACCTCACAATTAGGCACTAAATTGCAGTGTGTTTGGGTGCCTTTCACGTCTCAGTTGGCGTGAATCCACGTCTGAGGCGAGACTATAATCCTCCATCTGTGCACACGAAATACAGAATACACCAAGCGGGTGCTAGACATTTTTTTTAAACAATGTTCTAACACCATCAGCTCGGCTAATAGGAAAAAAAAAATCCCACTGTGCTATTGTAAGAGACATGCTGAGTCCTTCGCTCTGTGACCTCTGTGCCTTTGTAAAACTTTTCAAAGCCCAGGAGTATTTAAAGAGACACTTTGAAAATGGCTCAGCTGTATGATGAAGAAGTGGTGAAAATGAGCAAGAATATTAGACAGGTAAAGCCCAAGCTCCTGTGTGGTATTGGAAAGTGGGAATTGTGCTTTGATGGTGCCCTGTGTACTGACCCCTAGGTCAGCTGCTTCTGATGGATGATCTAACATTACCAAGCACACTTCACATTTATTAAATTGCCTAATGATAAAAAGATAAGGGGAGAAATGGATGGTCCTGAAACCTGGGCCCACACACACACACACACACACACACACACACACACACACACACTTGCTCCTGCTGCTGATTCTGCCGGCGCCTCGCGGACTAGGCGGCCCATCTCCCAGAGGTAATAACGCAAAATAGGCGGGGGAAAACGCTCACATCGAATACAAATGTTGCCTTTAAGTGGGAGATGTGTGCCTGGAAAACGTGGCACCATACTGAAGGAGGAAGATTTAGCTCTTTAGCGGATTAATCACTGTCATCATCTGGGCATTGTGGAGAAGTAATTTAGATGGTAAATACCAACTTTAGCCATACATCATCTGTTGATAGCGCAACACTCCAAAGGTGGCCCACGCGCTTCAGACGGAAAAGATACTTATACAGAATAAATGTTCTTATTCCATGCCGAGGCATTTTTATCTTGACAGAACAAGACGAATTTAAAGCAGGTTTATCTGAATATCATTTACACGTTCGCATTGGAATCCGTTTTGGAGTGATAGAGCCATAACAAGGGCGTCATTCAAGGGCTAACATTATACATTTGGGAAAATTTGATCTCTAAGTTATTGTATAAACTGAGCTCTAAGATGAAGTGCAATTTCAGGAAGACGGAGGAAATGTAAAGCCCTCTATTCCTGAAAACTGTACGGAAAAGGTGTACCAATCCGCATAGGGTTACTGTATATTGATGTAATCCAGTGGAGGGAATCACAACCCACCATTATCAAAGTGTTTATATTTATTGTTGGGGTCTTTTAATTATTAACTTGTTTGACCGGTCCATTGCATTGAATGGATTAAATCAAAGCCTCAATAACTCAAAAACAAGTAGTCTATAAATAATGGCAACTTAATGGACTGTAATGTGTCTGCTGGTGGAAAGAGCAAAAATGACACAGTAGCAAGTGAAAATATTCGAATATAGTTAAATTGAGCTAGTATTTCCTATTATAAGATTACAATAGAACAAATGTAAGATTATTGAACTTATTTCTAGATTTTCTTTGTTTTCTTTTTTTTTCTCTTTTTTTTTTTTTTTTACTAATTTCAAACTTTAAATTTCTTATTGTGTTGGCAGATAATTTGCTTAAATGCTTAAAAGTAGCAAAACTATCTATTTCAAGCTTGAATGAAAATGGGAAAATGTCTAGAAATTGGCTTAATAATCTTATATTTGGTTTATTGTAATCTTATAATATAAAATTTGACTATTTTCAAGATATTTCCATTTTTTTGCAGTGGAAAAAGTTTTAGGGTGCCACGAAATAGCCAAAATAGTATTGCATTATTATTATTATTATTATTATTATTATTATTATTATTATTATTATTATTATTATTATTTAAATAATAATAATAATAATAATAATAATAATAATAATAATATAGAATATAATATTTGAATAGTTGGACTATGTTCATTGACAAATTTGTATTAAGGAGGATCATCAATCCATCCATCCATCTATTTTCCATACTGCTTATCCTACACAGGGCTGCGGGGAGCCTGGAGCCTCACCCAGGGAACTCGGGGCACAAGGCGGGGGACACCCTGGACTGGGTACCAACTCATCACAGGGCACAATCATACACACTACGAACAATTTGGAAATGCCAATCATCCTTCAATGCATGTCTTTGGACTGGGGGAGGAAATCAGAGTACCTGGAGGTAATCCTCGAAGAACAAGGAGAACATGCAAACTCTGTGCACACAGGGTGGAGGTGGTGAGGAGGACAATGGAAATTATTTTGCCATTAAAGGGGTCCGTGGATACAAAACATTTGAGAACCCCTGGTCTAATCAATTAGCAAGTGGAAAAAAATACAGAATTTCCGCAAATATCTTCTGACTGATTGCTAAAACAAAGCCTCGTTCTTAGCCCTGTTTCCTCACTTCCTAAGACAAATGAACAAGTCTTGTGAAACTCAAGAGGTGAAGGTCCTTAATGAAATAGTTCTCCTCTAAGTGCTTCCACTCGGGGTGGGAATTCTGTGAAAAACTTGACAAACATTTCCTTCACAGCAAGGAAAGTTTCCATTTCCCATTGATCACCACAAATGCTATTGCTATTAATAGTCATGTGGTGCCTACAGTGCTTCTCCACCGGATTTGCATATCAGTGACAAGAAAAAAAACTAACTTTGTGTTTCCTCCACCATCCATGGCTGCAAATACAGCGAATAAGAAAAAACCCATTCGGATTCATGATCCCGAATGATGAACTACAACAAAGATGAGTCAACAACCACTTTGATCATCGTCAAAATGTCAAAAACCTTTCCGTGTTTTCAGATCAAATAACCTCATCGAGTGCGATGCGTTCAGCAGGACGAACGTGTGCAGGTCGAGTGAAATTCTCTTTCATCTCTTCCTCAGTGTGTTTGACAGCAGCGTATACTATATGTAGCCAATGCAGTCAAGGGCATTAATTATTTACAAGCCATCTATTTAACAATGCCTGGAGTACAGATCCTTTCAGGGAGATTTGAAACGTCTTCATTACGTACCCTGTTACATGTCGAGTGCCAAAATAAGAATGGAAGAAAGAAAGAAAGAAAGACAGACAGAGCAAAAACATATTTGAAGCTTTTCTAAAGTTTTATATGGAGCGTCTGGAAACATTAACAGGAATCCTAGAGAGGTCATGCAGTTTTTATCTGTAGGTTTTCGAGGTAGGAACCATGAACCAGGATGCTTTATGACAGGGATATTCAAATACAAAACTATGTATATGTCTATCTATAAAAATCCTTGTTTACAAACAACTGCATAAGCAACTAACATGACTGAATGGTGATAAAAGTTACATTTTAATGCCTAACTATTAGTGACTGGTTTATGACATTTGGAAGTTGTTAATTTTGTTTCATAGTGCCTCTTTGATGATCATGATCAATTTTGACTAGAGCCATGGACCAGATGAGATACATCAGGTTTTGAATTTGATGCGTAGAGAATAAACACATACAGTGGTGTGAAAAAGTATAGGACTAGGGGTAAGTCCTAGTCCTAGAAGTAAGTGAAAGACTGATCTCCAGTTATATGAAGCATTTGGTTGCAGTCATTACTGCTAAAGATGGCACAACCAGATTATACATTTAAGGGGACAATTAGTTTTTCACATGGGTGATAGGTGTTGGATAACTTTTTCTTTTGCTTCAATTAAAAAATAAATAAATAAATAAAAACTGTATTGTGTGTTTAATCAGGTTGCCTTTGTTTTATGGTGCATTTCGTCTGAAGATCTAAAACTATTTACTATGAGATATACACAAAAACAGAAGAAATCAGGATGGGGCAAATACTTTTTCACACCACTGTACATCTTTGTACAATTATTTAAAAAAATTCTGTTCAAGCCATGTTTGAGTTCGCTAATTAGAAAGTGAAAGTGTGTAAAAACTCTCCCCTTTCTGAGCTAATGTCTCTAACACTGTAGTATTCACCTGAATCATTTTGAATAAACGCATGTGATTGGATAAACCACAAGAGAGAATCTGCTACAGAAGCTGAAATGGTTCCTGTTTAGAAAACTAGAGTCACTGAACTCTACTCCAGTATTTTTTCAAGTTCTTGATTCAGTCCTTTGAAATATTTCTGCTGACCGCAGTCCAGCAGTTGACAACCCCTGATCTATGCACATTGTAGCGAATCTATCCACCGAGCTCATGTTCCTAGTAATCTTTAATCAAAAACAGTCATTTCTTTGTGTTGCTTTTGAATTAAAAAAAAAAAAAAACCCACAAGTCTGACTTCACCATGAAATCCACAATTCCCAGTTTGATCTTTGTGATTTGAAAAGCCGTAGCATGCATATTAATAAATTTGGTCGAGTCGTTCTTGTGTCCCTTGCCTGCACGCTACAGTGATCTACTGTTTTAATATCACGGCATAAAGGGATTTGCTCCCACATATCACTTCACTGCTGTGGTACAGTAAATGGCTCGGTGACAAACGTGTCCATATTGAAAGCATATTTCAAATAAATTAGTCAAAGTGCTGCATTACTTTACAGCGCGCATAGAGTACAGTACAAGTAGCAAACGAGAAACGATTCTTTGCCTGACATTCACACAACAGCCGTATCTAATAGCGGACGTCCAGAATGCAGGGACCAGCTGAATAATAGATCCGATGCAATTTCTCTTGGAATAGCTCCACCGGTGGCCTGAAAAGTGTGTGGTAATAAGCTGGAAATTACCTAGTGGCTCATCCTTATCTCCAAATGAGCTGAGAGGCATCACTGAGGAGATTTGAGGTGTTTTAGTGAGGGCTGTACCGCAAGGTTGAAAGCTGGGACCATTGCTAAGAAATGTATAGATGTAATAATTCAAGGTGACTGCAGAAGTTTTACAAGACATAGTGATGAAGCCCCACAGATAAATGAAGAAACATCTTCAAGATCATAACCAATCCCTCAGAGGTATGCTGCCAGGGAAAAAAAAAAATATCTACAGATCCCTCCCATGAAGATCACACAGCTCCAGGAACCCCTTCAGTGAAAGGTGATGTCATGAGCAGACGGTCTCCGTGTTGACCCAACATGGCCCAGAGAAATGAAAAGCATGTGCAAAAGCACCAAGTGGTCTGATAATTGACAGAGCTGCTTTGAAATGCTGATTATGCAGAACCAATGCTGTCCTGCTGACTGTGCACATGCTCTTACACGAAGGTTTAGATCAGAGCGATGACCTTCACAGCAGGGGGACTCGACCTCGCGCTGTGTGGAAAGTTGGGCAGGAGATACTCCAGAAACTCAAACAGCCCTTTTCTAACAGCAAAGTCCCAGAGCTCTAACATGCCGGTTTCTTATTTTTATTATTTTTTTTTTTTTAAGAGTAAAAGACTCTCAAATTAGTTTGGCTCCAGATCCAAAATGCTGTGGGTCTGGGACCAAGATACGGTGGTGTAAAGTGGGTTTGTTATTTTCCAGTGAAAAAATCCATCAAGTTGTTTTTATGACCACAATTACAAGATGCAAGATTCTTTTATTGTCACGCAATGCTGTTGGTGGTCATTTGGATCGGTACAGCTCAGTAATCAACAAAAAACAAAAAACAGTACACTAAAAAAATTGCAAGACAAGACAACACATCTAAATGAAATTTAACCAAAGAGGAGATGTGCAAAAAGTAATGACAGACTAGCCACTAGCAGCAGTAATGATTGGAGTTAATATCTAACGGTAATTATATACAGTAACACAGTGAAGCATTACAATTTGGGGGGGGGGGGGGGTAGGGTCTGGGATTTTTAAATAAGTTTTGTGGGGAAAAAATTGCAATTTTAAATAAATTACAATAATTAACCATTTTACTGACGAGTGCAAATTGCAAGAAATTAACTTGGCACTATTCCTGATTCCAAAGGAATTAGGGTTAATGCTAAGCTTCTCTTGAGCAGCTCTACATTCGAAATAAACAGCAAAATGCAAAAACCTGAAGACCATAGGACTACAAAGAAAATTTTTCATTCATTTTCATTGTCTGATAAACCCTAATTATTCCAAGATTCTAATGCATCAGTCATTTTGTGTGCAATCACTGATGATGATGATAATGATGATGTCTGTACTGTGTATAGATCTAGGATTTGAAATTGGATGTTAAAATATCCCTGCTAAAAAAAACCCCCAAAACAATAGAAACCATAGAAATTCTAATGGTTTACACTACAAATACCAGTACAAACCATCAGCTACAGTGCCCCCACTTATATTGGCATCCTTGGTAAATAAAAGCAAAAGAAGACTGTGAAAAATTGTTTTTATTGTTTAACCTTTTGATCTTTTGTTAAAAACAAACATCACAAAAATACTCTGCTCTCATGGATATCAAACAATTGCAAACAAAACACAGGTTTATCAAAAAAAAAAAAAAGTTAAATATAGGTTGTGCAACAATTACTGGCAGCCCTATGAATTCATTTGAGAAAAATATATTTGAAGTATATTTCCACTTTCCACTGATATTTTTTTTATACACCTGGGTGACTAGGAATAGGAAATTGTTCAATCATGACTTCCTGTTTCACAGGGGTATAAATATGAGGTAACACATAGTCCTTATTCCCTTAGTCATTCATAACAATGGGTAAGACCAAGGAATATAGCTGTGATGTGCGGCAAAAGGTTGTTGAGCTTCACAAAATGGGACGTGGCTATAAAAAAAAATAGCACAAGAATTGAAAATGCCCATTTCCACCATCAGGGCAATAATTAAGAAGTTCCTTTCAAGTGGAAATGTTATGAATCAACCTGGAATTGGATGTGTGTCTTAGTTGTGTCTTGGGGACAGAAAGTCTCCAAAACTACAATCCGATGTCACCTACATCACCACAAGTGGTTTGGAAGGATTTCCAGAAAAAAGCCTCTACTCTCATACAAAAACAAACTCAAACGTCTTCAGCTTGCCAGTCACTACTGGAACTTCAAATGGGATCGGGTTCTATGGTCAGATGAAACCAAAATAGAGCTTTTTCGCAATAAACACCAGAGGTGGTTTTGGCGCACACAGAGATGTAGCCATATGGAAAAGTATCTCATGCCCACGGTTAAATATGGTGGTGACTGTTTTGGGGCTGTTTTTCTGCCAGAGGACCTGGACATTTTGTTAGGATACATGGCATCATGGACTCTATCAAATATCGACAGATATTAAATGAAAACCTGACTGCCTCTGCCAGAAAGCTTAAAATGGGCCGTGGTTGGATCTTTCAGCAGAATAATGATCCAAAACATACATCAAAATCAACACAAAAATGGTTTACTGACCACAAAATCAAGCTCCTGCCATGGCCATCCCAGTCCCCTGACTTGAAACCCATAGAAAACCTGTGGGGTGAACTGAAGAGGAGAGTCCACCAGCGTGGACCTCGAAATGTGAAGGATCTGGAGAAATTCTGTATGGAGGAATGGTCTCAGATCCTTTGCCATGTATTCTCCAACCTCATCAGGCATTATAGGAGAAGACTCAGAGCTGTTATCTTGGCAAAGGGAGGTAGCACAAAGTATTGACTAAAAGGGTGCCAATAATTGTTGCACACCTATATTTAACAAATATATATATATATATATATATATATATATATATATATATATATATATATATATATATATATATATATATATTTTTTTTTTTTGATAAACCTGTGTTGTGTTTGCAATTGTTTGATATCCATGAGAGCAGAGTATTTTTGTGATTTTTCTATTTTAACAAAATATGAAAAGGTTAAACAATAAAAACAATTTTTCACAGCCTTCTTTGCTCATATTTACCAAGGGTGGCAAGTGTTTAGTGTTATTAGTGGAGGGCACTGTAACCATGAAAACCATTACCATTACTGGTGCTTAATGGTATCCATTAGACATAACATGCCACCATAGAAGGCACCAAATTGCCAGTAGAGACCCACAAGGACCATTACACATCCCATTAACACCAATACAATTCCTATTATAACTAGTAAAACCATTACAAATCGTATGAGGGTTTCTAATGTTTTTTTCAGCAGGGATGTTCTTAAAGTCAGAGATAAAACCTACACAGTTACAATTTTACACTTGGCAAGCAACTTTTTTATTACTACCATTAAAAAAATACATGCGCCAAACAGGAGATTTTAAATATTATCATTATTTTAAAACAATAAGCAAAATTAAAACCAACAACCAGTTACACATAACCAAATAGGAGCTACACTGTTAATGCTATCAGTAGTTACACATTCAGTAATACACAAGCAATAAAAAAAACCCACACACATATCATTAGGCATGTAATTATTGTCTGTGCTGTCTCTTTGCTGTGTTTAGATTTGATCTTGGATGGTAAAATGAGATCTCGAAGTTAAAACTTGTAAATTTCTCCACCATTTTGGAGAAAACTCCCAAATCTGATTATGTAATGATTCAGCTCTGCTGGTTCCCCGAAACATCTCTGGCTTCTCTTCCGGCACCAGCACCCGTGTTGATAGGAGAGGGGTAAAAGTCCGTGGATACTCCCGAACTCGTGATCGGTAAATGGTGCCACGTTAATGAAGTTTAAGTGTAACAGAAGTTCCACAAGTTTCCTGATTCACTTATGGCCTGCCAGGATAGTGCCCTTATCAGGTTACATACGATATTGATGTACTTTAGAATACTTATTCGATTAATACAAAACTCTAAGCTGCGCACATTTTTCCCTAGTTGAAGGGAGTTGTCCTTGATTCGAACCCATTCAAACCAATCTCATCTAATTTTCCTCACACCAGTGAGCCGCGCAACCTTCATCTTTCATTTCATGTAATTGTCATTTGATATCAGACTTAAGTCTTGACTTCTGCATTTTTAAGCCTAATGATCTTCTGAATGGTTAATATCTCCTCCAAAAAAAAAATGGTTCCCCATGTTAGAAAGACCGCTTTTTCTATCACTTTAGGTTTGTAGGTTTTCTGACTGAGGTACAAAATGACATAATGAGAGCTCAGGTTGTCTCTGCATCTCAGACCACAATTTTCACCAAGAACAGGACATGAACATGTTCAGATAGCATTATATCACTTTGTGCTTATGCACCAATTTGGTAAAACTCCTGATAGGAGATCTTGAGTATTTACTGTATCTCCACTGGTGAAATCAGCTTATTGGTTTGACTGGTTTTGATGCTTGGAGCTTTCTACACTTGTTACTCACTTTCTGCTGAAGATTTTCAGGGAGTTTTTCCTCAGGCTTGCTCATTAGGGATAAATTCATACATTTAAAATCTATATCCTGAATTTATATATTTCTGTAAAGCTGCTTTGGGACAATGTCCATTGTTGAAAGCACTATACAAATAAAACTGAATTGAATTGAATTTATTTTCATTCATTCATTTTAATGTTTAATCTGACCAACATACTGTAGATTTTGTACCTAAGAGCTGCTGCTGTAATCATGAAGACTGTCCTGTTGCTCATCCCAGGACGCTCTCGTTTTTGCTGCCAGTTTTGTTGCTATACATTACACTACAATCTATATCTATTTACAGTTTACAGTCCATGTTCTGTGTATTTATTGTTTTGTTCTGTGTATTTACTGTTTTGCACTCGTCTCACTCGTCTCAATTTGCACTCTATTTAGTCTCGCGTACTGTTCCATGTTGCACTATGGTCCTGAAGAAACGTCATTTCGTTCCAATGTACCCAAGCTATATAGAGGAATGACAATAAAAACCCACTTGACTTGTATTTACAATCTGCTCATAGTGAACATCATTTTAATACACTCAGTACTTTGTGACTTTACTCTTGTACACCAGTATACAGTAATGATTTATAATCTCACTATCTGGAATGAGAAGAGGATGGATTCCCTTTAGAGTCTAAAGGTTTCTTCCTCATGTTTTCTCAGGAAGTTTTTCCTCACCATTGTCACCTCTGACTTGTTCATTGGGGATCTAAATCTGCATCCAGATTTTTGTAAAGCTGCTTCATGACAAAACTATTGTTAAAAGTGTAATACTAATAAATTGAAAGAAATTAAACTGACTATTCGAATTTTAGAAATAAAGTGTTTGCTGAACAACAAACACATCTGCCTGTTTATTTGAAGTTTCTTAAATACTGTAATTTCTATATAATATAAAAATATTTAGTTCTCATTTGAAACTATGACAGAAACATGTTGATGTTGGGTTTTGGTCTTAGTGGTGATTATTGTTCGATTTCTACAGTATAATAGACTGTGCAATAGCGTGTGCTGTCCGATATGATGAAGATCTTCTAAAGACAAACCTGTGATTAAAGAAAATTACTATGTTCTGCTTACATAATCAATCGTGAAAATGGCTCCGGCAGAAAACGGGCTTGCATAAACAAACATTCTGAGCTAGAGGTAATCCATCCATCCATTTTCCATTCCGCTTATCCTACACAGGGTCATGGAGAGCCTGGAGTCTCTCCCAGGGAACTCGGGGCACAAAGCAGGGGAACCCTGGG
This sequence comes from Cranoglanis bouderius, assembly GCA_023630585.1. Classification (NCBI taxonomy): domain Eukaryota; kingdom Metazoa; phylum Chordata; class Actinopteri; order Siluriformes; family Cranoglanididae; genus Cranoglanis; species Cranoglanis bouderius. The sequence goes on from CM042564.1 coordinate 6,696,845, forward strand.
CAAGGTGCCAAACCATCGCAGGGCACAATTGCATACACACTCACACACTACAGACAATTTGTAAATACCAATCAGCCTACAACAGATGTTGTTGGACTGGGGGAGGAAACTGGAGTACCTGGAGGAAACCCACGAAGCATGGAGAGAACATGCAAACTCCATGCACACAGGGCAGAGATGGAAATTGAACCCCTAACCCCAGAGTTGCTAACCACTAAGCCACCATGCGCCCCAGCTAGAGGTAATAAGGATATTTTTTGTGCACTAGCATGTTTTGTTTACATTTTGCCATTGCCATTATTGTATTTTTAGCTTATCATATTATGTCCTTGTATTGGTGGACAAGCATGGTAGTAGTGGTCAGACTGAGATTTTAATAAAACATTTCTCACCCTTCCAGAACATTGTTGTGAGCTGTCTTTGGATACAATGCCACTAAATTGGCCACTGGTGAGCACGTCACATTATGCTTTCAAATACTGCTGATTTCAATTCACAGCCAAGGCATTCTTTTATTTTTGTCTGTGACAGCAAAATAGGGCCAAAAATTTTTCCCTAAAGCTTCTTTGTGACTTTATGTCTCTTGTTCAAAATGCTATACAAATACAAATGAATTGAATTGAACTTCATACAGACTCTGGACTCTCTGCATGGTCTGGACAGAGTCACACACCACCATGACACTAGCACAAGGTCATCAGCTGAAGACTCATTCATCAGCAAAGCCTGATTAGAAATATTGACAGATGAAGAACCACAGAGAGGAACCAGGCAGGAAGTGACACAGAGCTCCTTCACGGTGAAAAACAGCCATGACTACTACAGGGAGCATGGATTAAAAGCCATGATGATAAAACTACCCATCACTGGAGATGATACAAGACACACGAGTGGCCATAGCGTGCATTTTTTTCAGGATACGGCGGTCAATGTTGGCCATCAAGACAACGGTCGACGTTGTGGAACAAAACGAACGACTAGTGTCTTTCTCTCAGTCTCTTGTTTCTCTCCAGGGATGGGTGGAATTTGTCCCATGAGAGAGGGAGGTCCGAGTGCATTATTCATTCAGATGACCCACTGACCCCTTGATCCAGGAAAGAGCTGGCAGTCTTTCGGAGAATGATGGATGGTCCATAATGTGTGGAGCTTCTTGTGTGATTTATAGCAAGGTTGTAATATTTGTACTTATCCTTCTACACTGGAACACTAATATATATTTCCTCCGATCACTACCCCTGATCATTTTCTATCTCTATCTATATTTCAGTGCAGCAATTATGTCAGAAAGTTCATCCAACAGTGAGCATAAATATCTTCTGAGAGTTACTCAAGACTTGTTTGAGCAGGCTCTAATTTCTTCCTATGTCAGCTTTTTGCTCTGTACATCTTATCATGTTCTATAGTCCCTGGAGGCAAAGGGTTCACCTAAATCACACACATTCCTCAAGTCTGTCTGGAAAATTGGTGGAAAAGTACAGGTTTGAGAGAGAGAGCAGCGAACTCTATTACATAATAGCCTGTTGGAACAGGTTAGGACAGTGTAGCCTTTAAGGTTCGTGCCCCTGAACTATCAGTTATTTTTGTGATACAGCTAACTCTCACTTGCTCACCTACACGCTCTCTCGATCCTGTCAGCATTGCTATTCCTTCCCTGTCTTCTTATGTGAAGCACAAAAAAACACGGAGGCGGCTATGTACTTTTATACAAGTGTTTTCTTTAGAAAAACATCATCCCATTTTCCATTGCCTTCAATTCACCTAATTTAGACAGTTGTTGTTTTTTTTTTTTTTTCAGAAAAAAAAAAAAAAAAACATGAAATGGATGCGTAAGTGATATAGACAGAGTTGTATAGCTTATTTTTGCAAAGCAAACAGGATTAAAGGCATATTTTCTTGCCTCTGGCTCAGTGTGCTACAACACAGGCCGGTTGTTTGGACAGCAGAGCTCAGTGGGTGGGAAGGACTATCGAAACCAGATTTAGGAACCTGTATCCTGCGAGCACTTTGATTTCTTAAACTCCTCCCCCTTACTCAGCGCATCACGACTGCTCTGCAACTATATGAAGATGAAATCACGATAGAAATTCTGACAGAACCTGCTTACTGACTTAAGTTGACCATATTATTTGGTAATCAACAAAGATGGTGATCTACATTTAAGAATCTACATTTTCAGTGTCCAAACTCAAGAAAAGACTGTTTCATGCAATATTTGAAAGCACCTTGAAGGCATTAGGCTCCGCCCACTTGACACAATCATGTCTTGTTATATAGCCCTAAAAATCTTGTTTTCTTCTATATACTATATGTGACATTATGATATACAGTCCCCTCTGAAAGTATTGGAACACCAAGGCCAGTTGTTTTCTTTTTGCTATACACTGAATACATTTGGGTTTCAGGTTTCATTTCCTTACCTTTTCTTTGAACCCACCCATTTTTTTCAAGTGATCAGAAATATTGGAACATCTGAATGATAGGTGTTTCTTGTTGCCCAGGTATCTGCTGTTAGATTGACTGTTTAAAGAATTTATAGCTCTGAATGTCTACTCCTGGTTTGAGCCCTAGGTTTTGCCTGTGAAGACTGCATTTGTTGTTAAAAAGGATAAACCATCATGAATATCAGAGAGCTGTCTATGAGAGAAAAGCAAGCAATGTGAAAATCTATCAGAGCCATAGCACAAGCAACAATTTGGAATGTCCTGAAAAAGAAAGAAACCACTGGTGTACTAACAACCAGACACGAAACAGCAGTTGATAACAGAAACATTGTGAGAGCTGTGAAGACAACCCTAAAACAACAGTTAGTGACATCACCAACAACCTCCACAGAACAGGTGTGAAGGTATCACAATCTACCATTCAAAGAAGACTTAAAGTGCAGAAATATAGAGGCCATAACACAAGATTCAAACCACTCATCAGCAGTAAGAATCAGAAAGCCAGATTGGAATTCACAAAGAAATAGAGAGATGAACCACAAAAGTTCTTGACCCAAGATTAACCTCTACCAAAGTGATGTAAAAGCCAAAGTGTGGAGAAAGAAAGGATCCAAAACATAGGAGCTCATCAGTCAAGCATGGTGGAGGTAGTGAAGTGATTTACAGACAAATGCATTCAATCTAATTGGGAGGAACGTTATCATTCAGCAAGACAATGACCCAAAACACACTGCCAACACAACAAAGGACTTCATAAAGGGGGGAAAAGTGGAAGATTTTAGACTGTCCAAGTCAGTCACCAGACCTTAACCCAGTTGAGCGAGGTGATGAGGAGACTGAAGGGAGAAACCCCTCAAAAACGAACAACAACTATAAGAAACTGCAGTAAAAGCCTGTAAAAACAACACAAAAGAAAAATGCAGTAGTTTGGTGATGTCATTGGGTCACCGACTTGATGCAGTTATTGCAAGCAAGGTAAATTACTTTCAAGGTAAATTATCTGTTCCATTTTGTGGTCTGCCATAAAAGGTGCCATGTTGTAAGTTGTTTAACACATCTAGATGTAAAAAGCAGGAAACGAAAGCTGAAAGTCAGATCTGTCTTCTCATGTTCATCTTTTGATCTCAAACCCAAATATATTCAGTATATAGCAAAAACAAAAGAATTGGCCTTGCTGTTCCAATATTTTCAGAGGGACTGTACGTCAATTTCCTTTATAAACCCAAGTAAACTTAGTGGAAATGTGAAATTTAAAAATTTTGTTGTATTTTAAATTTGTTTTCCTCAAAATCTTTTTTCTTCTTCTTCTTTTTTTTAATTTTTATTTATTTATTTATTTTTTTTTTAAATATACAGTATTTATATTGTATATACAGTTCATATATTCAAAAGCAAAAATGTGATTCATATATTTGAATGTGGAATTTCTGAAAAAAATGTTCATAATTGTTACATTTATGTTATAGGATATTTTATACTGAAAAATGGCATATATACAGTTTTATAACAGTGCATGGTGTTTTTTTTTTTTTTTTTAATTAAACAATAAATAAAAGATATTCAAACATACTCTTGTGTAAAAACCTTTTCTGAGTGTCTTCACAGTGAAATAATCAGCTTAATTCTAATATAATCCATACTTAATCTCAATGTCAATTTGTAATAGTTCCAATAATTAGCTGGAAAAAAATCATGATATCTTAAACAGTTAGAAAGCTAGAATTGTGCTATTTTCTAGCTTCTTACTTGAGTTATATTATATGAATATTTTGTCATGCTGTGTATACTGTATATGCAGTGCAATCTAACGGCTCATAATGGCATATTCCCAGCTAACGATTTTAGGTTAGTAGATTATGGTTTCATCCTTTTCTGGGAACATTTTGACTTCACAACATTGCTGCAACAATTTTAGTTGCAGCATGTTGTATTTAAGGAAATGATTAGAAAGGCTTATTAGATTCCCCCCCCCCCCCCCCCCAGAACATTACAGCAATGTTAATTTTGTAATGCTTCTTAAAACATGTCAGATACTTCATACAATGTTACTGAGGTCACATCCTGAAAATATAATTAGAGCACTCTTACGCTCTTGTGATATTCTTTCTCAGAGCTCCGTGTGCGTCATGTAAAGCCATTTTGCAACCTGATCTCATAAGAAATCCGTATGAATTCAAACAAGCGAGGGTGATGCGGTTAGATTTCATTCAATTACGAATTAAATGAAGTCAGAGGAAAAGGTAGGAGCGCTAAGCGCTAACCCCGCTTGTACATCTAACCTCAGCCTTCATATCTTTCCAAAGTCATTGTGAATCTCATAGAGAGGGACATGATGGAATTTTATTGTGCAATTCTGTACAAAGTTGATATTGACACTCCCATGTCACATTAATATTTACAGACTCTGAAAATAAATACTAAATTTCATATTTATAATGCATATGTGTGACACGTATAAAATAATACACAACATGCAAGTATACAGCTCTTAGACCTGTTTCCTTTTTTATTGTTCTTCTGATTTAAAGACACCAGGAAGGGGTTCAATGCAACAGCTTTCTCTCTCTCTCTCTCTCTCTCTCTCTCTCTCTCTCTCTCTCTCTCTGTGTGTGTGTGTGTGTGTGTGTGTGTGTGTGTGTGTGTGTGTGTGTGTGTGTGTGTGTGTGTGTGTGTGTGTGTGTGTGTGTGTGTGTCCTGTCACGTCTCCCTTGCCCCCACGCTGTGCTGATCATCTCCTCTGTCATGATGTTGCTGTAGGGCAAAGGTCAAAAGGGGACCTCAGGCCAGTGGCAAGGCTTTCACTAGGTCTGTTTAAAACAAACTTTATTTGGGTTGCAAAGGATTTTTTTTTCTCTTATTTTACTGCACAGTGAAATCTTACCATTCTCAGATTCATGCTTTCACTCTCTAACTTCATTGTTAGGATCTTTTTTAGCTGTAGATAGAATAGCTGTAGAGCTAACTACATTGTGTAGTCACGACTGGCACAATTCTTGATGCTTGATATTTTTTCTACATTGATGAACCTGATTGGACGCTAAGTGAAATGATTGGCCTCTAAAATGAAATGATTGGATACTAAAGTGAAATGATTGGATACTAAAGTGAAATGATTGGACTCTAAAGTGAAATGATTGGATACTAAAGTGAAATGATTGGACTCTAAAGTGAAATGATTGGACTCTAATGTGAAATGATTGGATACTAAAGTGAAATGATTGGACTCTAAAGTGAAATGATTGGATACTAAAGTGAAATGATTGGACTCTAAAGTGAAATGATTGGACTCTAAAGTGAAATGATTGGACTCTAAAGTGAAATGATTGGATACTAAAGTGAAATGATTGGATACTAAAGTGAAATGATTGGATACCACACTAAAATGTTTGGACACTAAACTGAAATGATTGGACTCTAAACTAAAATGATTGGATACTAAACTGAAGTGATTGGATTCTAAACTGAAATGATTGGATAGTAAACTGAATGATTTGATGATTTTTTTTTCTAGAAATGTAATTCAGTAAGAGTATGAATATTCAATTTCAATAATACTCAAGTTAATTATAATATACAGCAAAATTATACTTAAGTATAGTACATAGAATGAAGTACAATTACTGAAATATTGCCCACCCCAGTTATGTTTGCCTTGCACCTCCAGGGTTAGGGGTTTGATTGTGCATGTTATCCCTGTGCTTCGTGGGTTTCTTCCGGGTACTCCAGTTTCCTCCCCCAGTCCAAAGAAATGCGTCCTAGGCTGATTGGCATTTCTAAATTGTCTGTAGTGAGTGAATGGGTATGTGAGTGTGTATGCAATGTGTCTGGGGGGCAGGGTGGACTAGTAGTTAGCACATTTGCCTCACACCTCTGGGGCTGGGGGTTTGAATCCTGCGTGGAGTTTGCATGTTCTCCCCATGCTTCGGGGGTTTCTTCCGGGTACTCCGGTTTCCTCCCCCAGTCCAAAGACATGCATTGTAGGCTGATTGGCATTTCCAAATTGTCTGTGGTGTGTAAAATGTGTGTGCAATTGTTCCCGGCAATGGGTTGGTACTCTGTCCACCCCCACCTTGTGCCTCGAGTTCCTGTGTGGGATAAGTGGTATGGATGGAAAACCAAAATCCTGGCATCCCAACACACTGCTTACTTCACTCTGACATGTCACATTTTGGAAAAAAAAGCATAGACAAAATTATTGGCACACACAGTTCCTTGGACTTTAGGAGGTTTGTACAGTATCTGTCTAATTGGGTTGCTTACAAATAAAGAAATGAAGTAACACAAAAGAGAAAGTAAATCAGAATGTCAACTTTGATTCTGGTCTTTTATTCATTTGCTGCAGACGTCCAAATTATTGAGAAGCCAAATCAGCCCACATCAGACCTCCTGAACTGCATATATGAGTGCTAGAGGGCCATAAAACTGTCTTATACTGTGGGCTTCCTGAGTGGATGTGTGGGTGTCATAGGCTGGATGAAGAAAAGAGAGAGACAGAGATAGAGGGAGAGAGGGAGATATTCTATCCCTTCTCTGGAGAGCTGGCTCTTTAATCAACAAGCCACTACGCAAAGTGATCATGAGCTCACAAGCCTTTGGTCTCTCTATGTCACTTTCACTCTGCTTCTTAATTTGGCTCCGATTCTCTTCCTCCTCCGCCTCCTCCTCCTCCTCCTCCTCCTCTACTCTTTCCATCTCTTTTTCTCCATCTCCTGGCTTCTCGATATATCTCATTCCCTTTTTTGTCTCATTCCTACTTGTGAGATTCTCAGAACTCCTCCTGCACAGAGTTTCAGTGCATGTCTTAGTACCAGGAGAGTGTGTTTGTGATTTTTCCAACATCCAAGACAGCATGGACATGTGTACACACACACACACACACACACACACACACACTCACACATGTGCCTGGTTTTAAAGTGCTCATTCTAAAGCAGGCTGTAAAAACCCTAGCGCTGGTCATTACTGCATTCCACACTCGTGCTGCAGGATATCTTCCATCTTTACGGCGGTGTGGAGCACATTTCTGGGTTTTGCGCTGATAGTTGACTTGCACATTACGAGCCGTGGCCGAAAGGCTTACTCTGTGGCGTTCTGCTTTCTTCAGACCTGTTATTTAACTCTCTACAGGCTACCTCCTACCTCCTCAGGCTGCAAACAAAACACACTTCAAGTGTAAACCAACCCAAATGAATTATACAGGTCTCTGCATTCATTATACAGTATGCGTTCACTAAAGAACCATGTGAATGGCTCAGCTCCACACTTTATTTGGAATTATTTACCATCTACATGATGGTGATGAATTCAGACGATTGAGACCTGGCATATGGAAGACGGCAGCGTAGACAGAGCTTGAGCAATCCTTGGAAGGTTTCGAATTTAAACACGGCTTTGTTTATGTTCCTTAACCAGGAAGTAGGTTAATATTTTTTGTAAAACAAAACAGAAAAAGAAAGTGATTGCATTTTTATTGCACGTGTGCAGAAGCAATAAAAAAACATTAGCATTCATTGCGAGCGAGCTCCCTAGTGCACTTCAAGACAGCCTGTTTAGCTTCTAATTTGCCGTTCGTATGTCTGACGCGTGGCAGCTATCACGTATAAATGACAGTTGAAGCATGACCTCACCTTTGAAACTCATTTCCTTTCATAAAGGAGCTAGAAAATGGAGATGTTATTAAAGTTACCAGGGTGATCCATTTTTTCCCCCCCTAGTGCCCCCACCTTCAATCCTTTGCTTTTGCTTCCTCTTCCTTTTTACTACTCCATGAACAAACCTAAAGAGATTTCAGTGGAATTCCCTTATTGTGGGAGCTTCATTCCAGCTCATTCACACAAATTGAGATAAACGTACTGTATGTATGTGTGTGTGTGTGTGTGTGTGTGTGTCTCAGTGGTGGTGACATCACACACGCCAGGCCTGCTTACTCTCCAAACATGACGTTCCAGCTTTATCATCACTCTTGAGTGTTTCTATTACAAACATAAACCGTTCTTGCAAGAGTGACGGCGGCCATTTTAGGATTTTGTGTAACACTGAATAAACGATGCTGAAATTCCCAAAGGAGAATGGAGTTCTGACTCCAAATTCATTTAGGGTAGTTAAGTAACTCAGAGAAAGATGTGATCGTGTGCGTATATATACTGTGTGTGTGTGTGTGTGTGTGTGTGTGTGTGTTTGGTGCAGCTTGGCTGTGAAGAATACTGAGTGGCATGTTGACGCCGTTCCAGTGCAGCAGCCTCGCTGAAGTGGTGTGTGAATCTGATCCAAATGTCTGTCTGCTCCTCTCTCTCTCTCTCTCTCTCTCTCTCTCTCTGTCTGTCCCTTTCTCCTCCTGCTGTTCCTCGATGGGTGTCTGCCATACCGTGGCCATCTGCCATGTTGGATGGATGCCTCGAGGCGGCTAAGTGAATTGTGGCCTGGGTCCACTATAGCATTCTATGTTACACAATTTTACAGGCAAAATTGGAATTAAATCTGGAACCCGCAGAGAACCCACAGCCGTTTATCATCTCAAATTAGGCACAGCCGCCTCCACTGCAAATCCCCTCAACACCTTTGGCCTTTAAAGACTTTTGTATTCGTTGTATTTTTTTTTTTAAGTAGCACGCTGTCATTTTGCAGCACCAGTTTTATTAAGCAATGGACACTCAATATAAGACATATAGGGGGAGTCAAATAAAAACCTTATTTTCTTTTATATTGCATTGTTTATTGCAAATTGATGTCACAAAACATTTTTTTTTTTTTACGTAATCTTACATAATGTTCAACTTGAGTGTTCCAGCCCTTAACGAGCACTCAGATTCCTCTAAGGTTTTGTAAGCATTTGTAAGATTTTCATATTGAGCTTCATACATACTCTATAAGGAAAGAAATATAAATAAAAAATGGGGAAACAAATAATATGAGTAAATATGTGTATTGCACAGTTAGTACATATTTACATGTTTACATGTATTTACACTTCAGTAAATGTGGAGCAATACTATTTTCGAAAAAGTTTTCGAAAAAAATAAATAAATAAAAAAATTTATATATATATATATATATATATATATATATATATATATATATATATATATATATATATATATATATATCATCTTCTTTTCCTTTCGGCTGTTCCCTTCAGGGGTCGCCACAGCGAATCATCTACCTCCATCTAGCCCTATCCCCTGCATCCTCTTCTCTCAGACCGACTACCTTCATGTCCTCCTTCACTACATCCATAAACCTCCTCTTTGGTCTTCCTCTCGGCCTCCTGCCTGGCAGCTCTAACCTCAGCATCCTTTTACCGATATATTCACTCTGCCTCCTCTGAATATGTCCAAACCATCTCAACCTGGCCTCTCTAACTTTGTCTCCAAAACATCTCACATGTGCTGTCCCTCTGATGTACTCATTCCTGATCCTATCCATCCTCGTCACTCCCAAAGAACCTCAACATCTTTAGCTCTGCTACCTCTAACTCTTCCTCCTGTCTTTTCCTCAGTGCAACTGTCTCCAAACCATACAACACCGCTGGTCTCACTACTGTCCTGTACACCTTTCCTTTCATTCTTGCTGGTACTCTTTTATCACACAACAGACCTGACACTTTTCTCCACCCATTCCAACCTGCCTGCACACGCTTCTTCACCTCTTTTCCACACTCCCTATTGCTCTGGACTGTTGACCCTAAGTACTTAAAATCCTGCATCTTCTTTACCTCTTCTCCCTGTAACCTCACTGTTCCACTTGGATCCCTCTCATTCACACACATGTATTCTGTCTTGCAGCGACTAACCTTCATTCCTCTTCTCTCCAGAGCAAACCTCCACCTCTCTAGAGTTTCCTCCACCTGCTCCCTGCTCTCACTACAGATCACAATGTCATCCACAAACATCATAGTCAATGGAGATTCTTGTCTGACCTCATCTGTCAGCCTGTCCATCACCACCACAAACAAGAAGGGGCTCAGAGCCGATCCTTGATGCAGTCCCACCTTCACCGTGAACTCCTCTGTCACACCTACCGCACTCCTTACCATTGTCCTACTGCTCTCATACATATCCTGCACCACTCTAACATACTTCTCTGCCACTCCAGACCTCCTCATACAATACCACAGCTCCTCTCTTGGCACCCTGTCATATGCTTTCTCTAAATCTACAAAGACACAATGCAGCTCTTTCTGACCCTCTCTGTACTTCTCCATCAACATTCTCAAAGCAAATATTGCATCTGTAGTGCTCCTTCTTGGCATGAAACCATACTGCTGCTCACGAATGTTCACTTCTCCCCTTAGCCTTGCTTCCACTACTCTTTCCCACAACTTCATTGTATGGCTCATCAGCTTAATACCTCTGTAGTTTCCACAACTCTGCACATCTCCCTTGTTCTTAAAAATCGGCACCAAAACACTTCTCCTCCATTCCTCAGGCATCCTCTCACTCTCTAAGACCTCGTTGAACAACCTAGTTAAAAACTCTACTGCCATCTCTCCTAGACACTTCCATACCTCCACTGGTATGTCATCATGACCAACTGCCTTTCCTCTCTTCATCCTCTTCAACGCTTTCCTAACTTCAACCTTGCTAATCCTTTCTACTTCCTGCTCAACAATATTTGCCTCTACTACTCTTCTCTCTCTGTCATTTTCCTCATTCATCAGTTCCTCAAAGTACTCCTTCCATCTTTCCCTCACCCTCCTGTCACCTGTCAACACATTTCCATCTCTATCTTTGATCACTCTAACCTGCTGCACATCCTTACCATCTCTATCCCTCTGCCTCACCAACTGATACAAATCCCTCTCACCTTCCTTACTATCTAACCTTGCATACATGTCCTCATAAGCTTTCTGTTTGGCCTTTGCCACCTTTATCTTAACCTCACACTGCATCTCCCTATATTCCCGTTTACTTTCCTCCATCCTCTCACTGTCCCACTTCTTCCTAGCTAACCTCTTCTTCTGGATACTCTCCTGAACTTCCTCATTCCACCACCAAGTCTCCTTGTCTTCTTTCCTCCTTCCAGATGACACACCTAGCACCTTCCTACCTGTCTCCCTGATCACTTTGGCTGTAGTAGTCCAGTCATCTGGAAGCACCTCCTGACCACCTAAAACCTGTCTCAACTCCTCCCTGAAAACCTCACAGCACTCTTCCTTTTCCAACTTCCACCACTTTGTCTTCTGCTCTGCTTTTGCTCTCTTCATCTTCCTCACCACCAGAGTCATCTTACACACCACCATCCTATGCTGTCTAGCTACACTCTCTCCTACCACTACTTTGCAATCGCTAATCTCCATCGGATTGCAGTGTCTACATAAGATATAGTCCACCTGTGTGCTCCTGCCACCACTCTTATATGTCACCCTGTGTTCCTGCCTCTTCTGAAAGTACGTGTTCACCACAGCCATCTCCATACTTTTAGCAAAGTCTACCAACCTCCGTCCTTCTGGGTTCCTTACCTGAAGACCAAACCTGCCCATCACTTCCTCATCCCCACTATTCCCTTCACCAACATGTCCATTAAAGTCTGCCCCTATCACCACTCTCTCACCTCTGGGAACACTCTGCATCACTTCCTCAAGCTCACTCCAGAATCTGTCTTTCTCCTCTTGCTCACAACCTACTTGTGGAGCGTAAGCACTAACAACATTCAACATCACACCTTCAATTTCCAGCTTCAGACTCATCAACCTATCTGACACTCTCTTTACCTCCAGAACATTTTTCACAAACTCCTCCTTCAGGATCACTCCTACTCCATTTCTCTTCCTGTCCACCCCATGATAAAACAGTTTAAACCCTGCTCCAATGCTTCTAGCCTTGCTCCCTTTCCACCTGGTCTCCTGGACACACAGAATGTCGACTTTCCTCCTCTGCATCATATCTACCAGCTCTCTGCCTTTACCTGTCATCGTACCAACATTCAAAGTCCCTACTTTCAGTCCTAAACTCCTGCCTTTCCTCTTCTAACACAACTTCCTCCTCTCCTTCTTCGACCAACAGTAGCCCAATTTCCACCAGTGCCCTGTAGGTCAACGGCACCGATGGCGGTCGTTGTTAACCCGGGCCCCGACCGATCCGGTATGGAAGTCATGTTAATGATTCGCATATTGAATTTGGCAAAAGTTTTACATCGGATGCCCTTCCTGACACAACCCTCTCTATTTATCCGGGCTTGGGACCGGCACAAAAAGTACACTGGCTTGTGACCTCCTGTGGCTATATTTTATATATATATATATATATATATATATATATATATATATATATATATATATATATATATATATATATATATATATATATATATATATATATATATATATTAGATATTTTGTAAAATAATAATAAATAAAATCCTAAAAAGATATGTATATGTATATAAATATGTATTTGTATTCCAAATTAATTTTTTTTGCACTTATTATAACTTTATTTCTCCCTTAACATTGCATTTTTGTACTCTTTAAATTCTTTGTGCAGTGGCAAATTAATAAAAGTCAAATGCTTTCATGTATTATGAATATGTATATATGTAAATGAAAATACCAAGAATTTTTTTTTTTGGATAAAGTAAATTTTTAATCTCTATAAACAGCACATAAATGTTGAACTCCTCTGAACGTCTCTAAGTAATCAGTTAGATAATATCATATGTACGTTACCAGGGGAAACCCCATCATCAGTGTAGGGTTGCTACATTCACGTCATGTGACCACTCTGACATAAAAAGGGAATTCCTTTGTTTTTGTTTACTCAGCTGTAAGCATTTCTATGGCGATATATATTTTGGCCATAACTACCATAAACACCAGGTCCAAAAATGACACTATCATTTACTAATGTCTATTTTTAAATATTACAGGAAGGGCCCTGTGTGTGTGTGTGTGTGTGTGTGTGTGTGTGTGTGTGTGTGTGTGTGTCTGAGTGAGTGAGTGTATGTCAGTGTGTTTGTGGAAAGCATTGCTCAGATGCTCACTCTGATTGGTTAGCAGCAGCTGATGACTCAGAGGCGGACACTGAGGTTACGTGCCATAGCAACGGGGCCAAAGCAAATAAACACACACTGTGAACGTTGGCTTCCCCTCTTTGACGCTGGGTTCTTCATAGCGATCATACACACATACGTATTTTTCATTATTGGATTGTTGTTGAGATGTAGACAACTGAGGTGTTGTAAATATCATATTTGTAACTGTCCCGGTGCTTTGTAAAGTTTCCCAGCACAGGAAAGTCTTCAGAACAGAGGAGTTTATGTTTTCTGGGTCTGAAAAAATGAAAAGCAGTATATTTTTTAAATTTTCTTTTGAGAGAGAGAGAGGGAGGCTTGTTCAACAATATCAAATCTAACTATATAGCATTAAAACGTGCAACATGTCATTTATTAATAAATGTAACATGTAATCGCTGTTAAATCACTGTGGTATAAGCAGAATATCACACTCCAGACTGTACGATGATGTGGTGTAGAACAGCATGGTCCATTGTGTGTTATTCCTTACTTATTATCATTCCTAAATGCTGATATACAGTCATGTGAAAAAATAAGTACACCCCATGGAAATTCTTGGCTTTTTTGACATATTTGGACAAGCAAACATTTGATCCTCTTTGAAACAGTGCCTATTAATAAAGTTGATGTACTTGAACAAGACCACAAGGAAAATGAGTTTTTTCAATCATTTATTCAACAGAAATATCAATTGATGTGATATTCTTCTGTGGAAAAAAGTAAGTATACCCTTGGCCTCAGAAGCTAGTATTGCTCCCTTTAGCAGAAATAACTTCTTGTAGGCGTTTTGCATAATTGTCCACCAGGCTTGCTGGAATTTGTGACCACCCTTCCATGCAATATTCTTTCAGTTGCAAAATGTTTGAGGGTTTTCTTGCATGCGCTGCCCATTTCAAATCCCCCCACAACATTTCAATGGGATTCAAATCCATCTTTGACTAGGTCACTCCATAACCCTCAATTTCTTCTTTTTTGAGCCATTCCTTGGTGGATTTGCTAGTGTGCTTAGGATCATTATCCTGCTGGTCCACTTTCGGTTCAACTTCAACTTCCGGACAGATGACCTCACATTATCTTCAAGCACTCTTTGATATGATGCATAATTCATAACTGAATCAATGAATGAAAGCTGTCCATTCCCTGAGGCAGCGAAGCAACACCAAACCATAACATTTCCACCACCATGCTTCACAGTTGGTATGAGGTGCTTCTCCTGAAAAGCCGTCTTTGGTCAGTGCCAAACATGTCTGCTGTTACTGTGGCCAAAATTATTCCAAAAGGCCTGGACTTTGCCTATATGCTCATTGGAAAACTGTAGTCTTGCAAAGGCCTTTTCCTGGCACGCCTCCCATGCAGGCCAAATTTGTGCAATCTCTTTCTGATTGTAGAAGCATGCACTCTGACCCCAACAGTTGCAAGGCGTACTAGCAGATCCTGTGATGAAATTTTGGGGTTCTTGGAGACTTCTTTTTGCATCAGACGGACTGCTCTTGGGCTGAATTTGCTGGGACGGCCAGTCCTGGACTAATTGGCAATCATATGAAATCTGTGCCATTTGTAGATGATTTTCCTTACAGTGGAATGATGTATTTCAAATAATTTGGAGATCTTTTTAAATCCCTTGCCAGACTCATAGGCATCTACAACCTTTTTTCTGAAGGCCTGACAGATCTTTTTAGATCTTGGCATGATGACACCACACACCTCAATAACAAAGGGAACACCAGACACTAGATATGAGAGGGGCATAAATAAGACAGGTTCCAACTGCACTCCCTAAGCAGGTTCTAATCACTGGCACCCAATCTTCAACACCTGATTCTAATTTTATGGATTTGAAGGTGTGAAAATTTAGGGGTGCACTTACTTTTTCCATGTGATTGAACTGTTTTTTTGTTCATTTAAATTGTGAAAATTACTACAAAATGTCAATTTTATGTGTCATTTGATAGAGTGTAACACCTTTATTAGTAACACTGTTTCAAAGAGGATCAAATGTTTGCTTTTCCAAATATGTAAAAAAAAATTTTTAAAAATCCAAAAAAAAAAAAAAAAAAAAAAAAATATATATATATATATATATATATATATATATATATATATATATATATATATATATATATATATATATTTCCATGGGGTGTACTTATTTTTTCACAAGACAGTAATCTCTCCCTGGGTGTACATGTTGGAACCCTTCGTTCAGCCTCACCTGGGAATTAATATTAATGAATGTTTAGATAATCACTGTGGACTTACTATTAGTCATAGATGAAATGAATATTAGTTGATGTAATTAATTACTAATGTATATTTATACAGGTAATATTTAAACAAACCGCAAGCAGATGTTACCTTGTTATAATTCTTCCTAGTGTATCAGAGTTGACGTTCATGGTTGATTAATATTAACTAGCACAGTAAAAAAGTGTTAAGGAAACGTAGATGTCTTGTGCATGTTCGGTCATATCAGTCATTGTGGATTTACTTTTAAATATTAGGAACAAGTTTCTTTACCATTTAAGCAATCATCAGTTACCAACTCTGTTAATTACTTTGTCAAGATTGTTAATGCCAACTAATACCACAACATTGCTCAATTCTGTCATGGTAGTGCCAAAGAGGCTCAGAACTACATTACCCATTAGCCCCAGCACGTCACATGTCTCAAGCACGCTCACCTGTGTCTCGTTGCACCTTGATTAGTATTAGTATATATAGTTCTAGTTTTTCAGTGTCTGGTTGCCAAGCTTTTGTTGTGATGGTCTTGTGTTTTTGTGTGTACCAAAGTTTCTCCCATAGTCTGTATGTTCTTTGCTTTGTAACCACAGTTCATGTTTATATCCTTGTTTTCAAGTTTTTTCTGTTTTGTTAGCACTTTGCTCAATAAAATAATCTGCACTTGCATCCACCTTCGCCTCCTAAATGTGACAAATTCTCAGATCTGATTGGTCAGAAAGTGTTGATTAGTGTTAATTTCCTATAATAACAGTATCTCTGTCTCTGTCATTAATATAAAGTCACAGCTTTATATTAATGTACCCTTTCTAATACAGTACGCATTACAGTTATCATTTCTATAGTAACAGTGAATTCACAGACACTTGTCAAGTAATCTAAACTTAGTAGTTAACTGATTTACTTACAGTAAATCAAAGACATCAAAGACAAACGTGTAATCATTGATATGACAATGTTTTGTGGGAGGAGACATATGCTGCGTCCCAATTCACCAATATTCTGCGCTAAAAGTATGTACTCTTTTTGTGAAGAAAAAGTACATACTTTTGAGTGTGTAGCAAAAGAGTATGCAAGTACTGGGACATACTAACATGTTATGTAAAAAACGGAAGAAAACATTGTTGCCTAGTTACGCACACTGTCACCGTAAACACCCTCCTCGTTGCATTTCAGCTTTTCTTGATTCATTATTCCTTATATCATTTATACTATATGATTTAATTTACCATTCCCTTAATTTATTTTTCCACATTTCATTTACACCTCTCTAAAATGTGTCAAAAAGCAAACTGTCACAAAACCCCTCCTCCCTCGTGCAAGGAGGGCAATATTAGCTGAAAAAGTTTTCACGGATCCAAACTTCGACAATCTATCGAAAATAGTAGACCCTCCGGGTACCTTTGGGAGACTCATTTCAACATACTACAATTTGGGACACACTCATTCTAATCTCGGATACTATTTAGGACGGATAGTAGGCGAATTAGGACACAGCAATTTATTTAGATGTTTCTTTTTCTTTTGTAAGGAGTCTCCAGTGTCAGCAATTTGTAACATTCAAAGGTAAAGCTGTAACTTTAAGTTTTTCAACATGGGAAAGTCTTCAGGACAGAGGAGTATACATTTACTCAGTAACAAGCTGCGTTTCTTTTTTGTCTTATTAACTTCAAGAGAAAGTGCGGGAGCAACAGATGCTACAGTATAACGAAAGTAATAACAGGAACTAACTTCTTTCATAGAAATTCCACAATATTAAATGTAACTATATTTAATGTAACATAATATATATATATATATATAAAGTATGATGTTGTTTAATAAATAAACAGTTGTAATCATTGTCAAATTGTTCTAGTGTAAGAGGAATAAAATAAAACACTTCAGGATGTTTATAAGAAAATAAACTTCAACTTCAGAGTGATAACTGTAACTCCGCTTCGTTGTTTTCGTTAAATCTTTTCCTATAACAGCACATCCTGAAGTACTTTATTCTTTACCAATACCTAAATACACAGAGGTGACAGATCATGCCTGCACAAAAAAATGGTCATTCTAAGCAATACGGCCAACCTCTCCTGAAAGTGCTGGCTTAAAATGTTTTGTTTGGTGTTGATAGACCATGTATTGTTTAAAAATAGATATAGAGGAAGTTGATATAAAAATGATCTCATATTTGTTTCTTTACTGGAACAGGGTGATTGTTGCATGTATAGGAATATCTTAGGCATTTTTTTTTTTTTTTTATGAAAACACAGAAAAAAATGGAATCTGCAGCAAAATATGAGTTTCTGAGATTTTTTTTGTGTGTCTTGGTGCGCGTAATGAGATAAGTTTTTATAAAATATTAATTTAATACCAATCAATCAGAACAGAAGAAAAAACAGTCAAGTCTGTTTCTATGTAAACGCTTTCAGTTCCGAAAAGAATTTCTTTTTCCAAATCCAAGTCCGATCTTTGTTACAGGATTTGATATGCGATATATGTTTTCTCTGATGTCGATACTGATACTGATACTGGATATCGGATGAGTGCCATCTCTAGTGTTTTTGCGAGGTCTGTTGTGTTCATGTAGTATGTTTAAGTGAAAATATGTATTGGCTAGGTTGTGCTGAAAAAGAAAAGGACAACAGATACTTGCATTGTAAACATTCCGATATGTAGGATGGGATGTATATACGGTACTGTATAAGTCAAAAGAATATAAAAAGAGCCAAAATAGCCAGTTAATGTAAAGCATGATGTGTTAAAAGTATCCTCTCAATGTTCAAACAAATTAAGATGGCAGCAGAATCTCCATATGCTTGATTTGCCATATGACATTTATAATCTCCTTTTGAGAAACACAAGAGATGGAGATGTGAGGGATTTACGGTTATGTGTTTGAATTTTGAATTAATGTGGCATTAAAGAGTTCTTAGTTTATTTTTACGATCAAATGTGATGAATCTCGTGTCACATTTGAAAGGAGGATTAATGGCATATTCAGTAAATTCACATGCAGCCCGGCGGTCTCGTCTGAGATCAGTGAATTCGCTCTTTTGTTGAAACATTTAGGGTATTTCAGTGCCATCTGATCCGTCCAACTCAAACCACAACAGCGCTTTGAACGTCAGCGCGTCCGTGTTTTTAGCCTATCACATGTACATTCATGTGGTGGAGAAGGAGATGGGGGACTCCTTTCATTTTCATCACGTGCGTGTGTATGTGTGTGTTTTTATCTCTATGGTGATGGCAGTGAGTGAATGGTTGTGCCCTTGGTGAGGAAGTGTGCAGAGGAAGTATTTGTTCTCTCTCTTTCCCTCTCATTGTCATTGACACACACAAAACACCGGCCCTGCTTTCATAAAAACAGAAGTCATGATGTAAATGGAAAATTCACCTCAGAACATCGTATTGCCCCCCCAGCACTTGCTCAGAATCTGTGTGACACGCAGAAGACCCCGTTTTAAACATGTTCATGTGGGGGAAAAAACAACCATTACAAATTACTTCTCTTAAATTGCTCTATGAAGCATTTTGGATTTTTTAGAAACCACCCCATGACTTCCTATGGCTGTTTAAAAAGTAATGAGACAGAATAAAAAAGCACTCAAGTTAATAGCCTTGAAAAATTGTGCCCGGGCCATTTGTCAGCTCTTCCAGGAAGCGGCATATGTTAAAGAATGTGGGCACGCCGCGCAGCCTTTAACATAATGCTCATATCCATTTGATAACTTAATTGTGGCTTTCTTGAGCAAAACTGTATCTAAGAACGTTCCAGAGATGGAGGGAAACTTTTAAAGCATTTGCAACACACTTTTTTTTTCTTTTTATTTATATATTTTTAAAAGATTTTATAGCGGTTTTTGGAACAGGTGTAACAAGTGCTTTTTTTTCCTAAAGTGCAGGAAGAACAACAGGATTAATGAGGTAAAATGAACAGGAGAGAAAAAGTCTATAAACTATATATATATATATATATATATATATATATATATATATATATATATATATATATATATATATATATATATATAGACTTTGAAAAGCACATGGGTCAGAATAAACACACACACACACACACAAACACACACACACACACACACACACACACACACACACACACACACACACACACAAGGCTCCATGCCTTTGCAATGAATCATTAGGGCATGGTTGAGTTGGGTGTGGTGTGTTAGAGTGTTTGTTTTGTGTGTGTGTGTGTGTGTGTGTGTGTGTGTGTGTGTGTGTGTTAGAGAGTGTGGGAGGCAGTAGCAGGGATATCCCTCCATAGCTGTGTGTGGATATGACTCACTGACACCATGCCTGTCCTAGAAAGTACAGCATGTCCTGTTTATATTACTACAGGAAACCTATGGCAGGAAACACCGATGCCTTATGTATCACGCTATCCGCATACACACACAATGCGAGTTTTCCTCCTGTTTAATTTCCACGTCTCCGCTGGGTCACAATAACCTCGGAGTGAGCATTAAAATCAGGCCGCTGATATAACCCGGTCATTATTCCTAAGACGTTTTCGGATGTAAACATTGAGATGGAAAAAAATTATGTCAAATATGAATGCAGCGCAATAAACTAAAAAGTTTGAGATAATAAGATACAATGTTTTTGTGTTTTAGAACATGGGCTCAGTAGTATTACTTTAGTTTATATGTAGGAAATAAAGCACGGTGGTGGGTGCTGTTATAGGAAAATAATCAACAACAGGATGGTTACAAAGCCACCTTGGAATTGGTTCTTTTCCAATAACAGCATATTGTGAAGCGTTTTATTCCTCTTATACCACATCAATTTACCAGCATGAACAATGAGTTATTTATTAAATAAGGACAAGACATACTTTTTATATGCATTTAATATCATGGAACATCTAAGAAACAAATTTGTTCTGATTATTACTTACATTATAGCAGGTATAAACAGTCATTCCCTCATCAACCTCTCTGGAAGAACCCTGATGGAAAAAAAAAAACAATAGAAACCATCACAGAAATTCTAATGGTTTCCACTACAAATACCACTACAAACCATCAGCTGTTAACAATTAAAGCCATTACCATTATTGGTCCTTAATGATATCCTCTAGATATAACATGCCACCAATAGAAGGCAATAAATTACCAGTAGAGACCCACAGGGACCATTACAGTTTCCATTAAAACCAATACAATTCGCATTATAACCATTAAAAACCATTACACATTCTGTGAGGGTTTCTGTTTTGTTTTTGTTTTTTTTGTTTTTTAGCATGGAAGACAGTGTTCTTTCTTGAATTACACGTACTCGTTTATTAGTCTTAGATTGTGTGAAATAACCCTCATACCAGTCACCGAGACAAAAATTAGATTTTCCTATGATTTGAACCACTTTCTGAGCTGCTGTTAATCTAGAATTCAACAGCGCTGTGATCTAATGGATACTGAACATTGGAATAACTGTTAAATTGTACACCATGCCACTATAATAAGTCTAGCTGGATAAGATAAGATAAGATAAGATAAGATAAGATAAGATAAGATAAGATAATACTTTATTGATCCCCGGACAGAGAAATTTGTGTAAACATAAATTTTCCTTCACACTCAACATCATATGAAATAACAATATATTAAAGATATTAAAGACTAAACACACAGTAAGAAGTTTTGTTTTGTTTGAGGTTTTTATTGCCAGATTTAAGTGGTTAAATGGTGTACAATGTACGTAAGTCTATGTTTTTCTGTAGACTTAGACTGATAATTGGCAACATTTTCTTACTAGGCAAATTTTTGAACAAATTTTTGAGAATTTCATTCTCATTATGTTTTATTTTATTACAGTAGTTCTTTTCCATGGGGGCACAGTGACTTTGCCTTGCACCTCCAGGATCCAGCCTCCACTCTGTGTGTGTGGAGTGTGCTCTCCCCGTGCTTTGGGGGTTTCCTCCAGGTACTCCTGTTTCCTCCCCCGGTCCAAAGACATGTATTGTAGGCTGATTGGCATTTCCAAATTGTCCATAGTATGTGAATGTGTGTGTAATTGTGCCCTGCGATGGGTTGGCACCCCGTCCATGGTGTTCCCCAGCTTGCGCCCCGAGTTCCCTTGGATAGGCTACAGGGGGTGTATTACAGAAAGATCCTAACTTTAGAATCCTATCTTATCTGTTTGGTAACCATGGCATTTTCAGTTAGAACAAAAGCTATTACAGAATAACATTTCCTAAGTGCATTATCTTATCTTAACTACATACAGGAAAAGGGTATTACAGAAGCATCCTAACATGACAAAAAATCCTAAAAAAGTGTCTTAGCTTTAGGACAGCCCCACTGGTGTCCTAACTTAAAACTTATTTGAAAGCCAACGATAACAGTCACATTAGCCATGCCTGAGAATGGCGTTACATTTATTAATGATACAAGATATAATGAAAAAATGTTTGATGGTGGAAAGACGTTTGGAGTACCCAGATGATGTGCTGTGCTTTGACAATAAAATACTGATAAATAATTACAGGCTTCCATGAAATATGATAATGCAGTTAGCACAAGAATTGCGAACAATATTACAGAAGCCAACGAACCATCACTGAGCATTACCAGTCATATTGCAAGTGATTTTACTATTCAACATACTCCATTTTAATCGAAAGTTTACTTCACAGTTGTTGGTTGTAGTTGGTTGCTTGGTAACAGACCTGAGAGCTGATTATCAAACTCTATGGAGCTTAACTAGAGATAAGATAAGATTTTGTAAGATAAGAATCCTAAATCAAGTTAAGATTTGCTTCTGTAATATGAATTTGTGAAAAATCCTAATTTAACTTATCAGGTCTTAACTTAAGACTTAAGATACAACGTTTCTGTAATACGCCCCCAGGCTCCCTGCGACCCTGTGTAGGATAAGTGGTATGGAAAATGGATGGATGGAATCCTTTTCCATTGCCTGTTTGATTTGATGAGGATTATAAAGCATAAAAAGGCATCTTAATGGGTTCCCAAGTGGCACAATATGCCACAGACATCCGTTGGCAACAGTCAAGGGAGTAAAATTTGCTGTGTAAAATCCTGGGGGTCATTTCCCATTTTAAAAGTGCTCATCTGAGACTTTATTACCATCCTGATCAGCCATGTCAGTGTTTGTCTCCGTCTTCTGAAAACATTACAGGCCGAATTGTCTACTGTTTTTCGCCCATCTCAGCCGTCATCTGATAATTTTGCACGTCTGTGATTTTCTATGCGGTCGTTGCCTCTTGTTGAAAAAAAAAAAGATGTTTGGCTGCTGTTACTTGCCATTTAGTCTCGTAAAGCATATATCAGTGCCCCTCCCCAAGATATTAAACACTTCCTGAGTTGCGAAATGACAAGTGGATGCTTCTTGTTGTATACTTTGTGATTATTGTTTTATTGCATTTTCAAATTGTTGCTGGAACTTTGGTTCATCCCAAAGTGAAATAAGAGCCAGCGTCTCTTCTCTACTCCAGTGCCTCTTCATATAATCATATAACCGCGTGACACAAACATCCAGGTTTGTAGAAAATACAACCGGCTGGAAACTCACTCCTCCTGTGTTCATTTTATTGCTGTCCAAATGCGAGATTTTTATCACTGAGGAGACGTGTGAAAAATTTATTACAGACTTCCCACTGAAAAACGAATCTGAACTAAATAAGACTGTAGCCTTCACCCTCCTTGGTTGGTAGCTGTAGTATGATAGAGGAGAGCTGTTTGGTTTCTCCCCGAATTGGAGAAGAAATTAAGGAATAACGCTTTTTTCCATGTACAAAATGGGAGTGACCAGGTGGAATATCAGGTAACCATCATCAGTTAGTACATCATACATATACAGTATCAATGTTTTTATTGTGGTAAGTCGCACGACTGGCTCAAATCACGGTCCTAGAAAACAAGCTTCCATGGCAACATCCAGAACTCATAGTTCCTTATGAACGATGTACCAGTGAGCAAACCCCATTGAAATGAATAGAGGCTAATGCTAATGACGCTCTCCAGTTCTTATAATTATGTTCATGATTTTTTTGCCCAACTGGCTTTCCTCGCTGAAGATCACAGAATGCGATCAGTCTTTGATAAGCCTTTAGTGCTAACACCAGCTTTCTAGCTGTAGAGCTGGTGTGAATCTCGGCTTAAATACCCACCAGAAGTTGTTTTATTTATTTATTTATTTTCATTCAGCCTATTTTGATCACATGAATGAGAAATGCAGCACATCTCTGCCAGCACTAGGCAGCTATAGAGTGAATGTCTGCCCCAAAGCAAATGTTCTCGCATGGCCTCCAAACACATTTGAGTGCTAGCTTTAATTGGTTTAATTAGCACTGTAGATGCCCTGTCACACTATTATATGATGAGCACATGGACTTTTACACACTTTCTTTTTTTCCCCCTCAGTGTTTATCCATCAAGCAGACCCCAAGTCTGGCCAGTCTTTAATAAAATCCACATTTTCGCCTGGAGCTCCTCCATTTTGCTGTTATGCAAGTCTCTGGCTTTAGCACACCGCTGTGCCGATCGAGTCCCGAACCACACGTGGAGCAGGCCGTCTGCGAATCTGCAAATGCATGCAGCTTTCGTTGTGATCTATCCAGATGGAGGAGCATCTCCACTTCCTGGGAGTATTTAATGCACTTTTAATGGCTTAGAAATGCAAGCAGGTCATTTCGTGTGGGAAGAAAAAAGCCACCGAGTTCATGCTCTCTTCACTACTTAGCAACGGATGCATCGTCCTCGCGGACTCTCTTCTCTTTATCATCTCAATTATAAACAATTAACCATAGACAAGTAGATGCACAATAACTCTTCCTATATTTGTGGATTACTGTATATCCCATTGTATGTGTGCGAATGTTTGTGTGTTTGTGTGTATGTGTGTGTGTGTGTGTGTGTGTGTGTGTGTGTGTGTGTGTGTGTGTGTGTGTGTGTGTTTGTATGAGACAGAGAGAGAGAGTGGAAATAAGAGATGGAGGTCATGTGATTGTGACTGACAAATTACTGTACAAAATAGATAGTTACATTAAAAGTTTGTTGAAGAGAAATACAGACATATGAAAGAAAGAAAGAAAGAAAGAAAGAAAGAAAGAAAGAATGAATGATGTTAGTGTGTACAATAAGCTATAAAGTACCAATCGTTTTCTCTTTATAATCTTTGTGATCATATTTTATATTTGTATTTTTACTCTATTATTAATAGTAGTATACATATTGTCTTATTTCTATCCATCTATCCATCCATTTTCCGTTCCACTTATCCTATACAGGGTCACAGGGGAGCCTTGGAGTCTATCCCAGGGAACTCAAGGCACAAGGCAGGGAATACCCTGGACGGGGTGCCAACTCATCGCAGGGCACAATCACACACACATTCACACACCCTACAGACCATTTGGAAATGGTAATCCATGGTAATCGCACATACACAACGGATATGTCCATCCATCAACCCATTTTCTGTACAGCATATCCTACACAGGGTCTCTGGGAGCCTGGAGCCTATCCCAGGGGACTCGGGGCACAAGGCGGGGGACACCCTGGATGTGTTGATACACCCTGTTGTATGAACACCTCAGTAAAGTAATGATGTCTGTATAGTGTACGTTGTCATAACTGACCGAGTAGAATGAGACACTAGAAAGTTAAGCTTGTTATTGAAGTAGCGTGGATGAACTTGGCTAGAATCTGGGAGGCAGGGCTTTGTGCACAGGAGCATAGATGGAATATGGGTCAAGGTGTTAAAAAAAAAAACACTGTTTTTGTATTTTTCACTTTGTACCTGTTAGAGCCCAAATTGTACCCAGTGCACCTTTAAAGATTAGATGAACGCACTCATTCATTTATGTCTCAATTTCACAAAATTCGAATTGTTGTTTTTATGTTTCATGAACAAAAACAAATTCCCCTTACGAAACAATAAATTCTACCTCAGAGAATGTAGTTAATTACAGTAATAGCAGCACTATATGTAGCGGTATTGCTACTGATTTTGAGTTGAACAGAGGGTTTGGTTTGAGCGTGGAGACAGCAGGACTGTGGAGCAGCTGCATGGTTAGTGTTAGTGTAACTCCTATCTCATCTTCACTCTGGACTCCTACAAAAACAGGGGTTGGATAAGCGAGTGATGAAGTGTTGAGTGAGGAGTGTAATGGAGGTTTCCATGTTGAGCCTGTGCAGGTGGACATGGAAAAAGAGCATTTAACATTCCATGTGTGTGTCTCGATGACAGTCGCAGTTTGGCTGCCTCCACCATGCCCTCGCTTTTGGACATGGTTCTTACACACACTTTTCCTGAGGTCACCCAGTCGTAAGGCTGGGTCACACTGAGCTGGTGGGAACGTGTTGCTCTTTGCTATTTTCATTGGCTGGAGTGTGTATGGGAAAGGGCCATGCGTCCTTCGAGGTTTCCCCTTCACTGGCCAATCAGAGCACAGCTTTGGACCCCAGCGTGAGTAACCCTTGGCGCTCCGGATACGGGAAACACATCAGTGATGGAATGTGACCCTGTGGGCTGCGTTCATGTTCATGGGAATGGACTTCACTATGAGCGAAATCTTACATGGGTGTGTGTGTGTGTGTGTGTGTGTGTGTGTGTGTGTGTGTGTGTGTGTGTGTGTGTGTGTGTGTGGCATTCATTTCTAGGTAATGTAGATTTTGGCTCTTATCCATTCAGGAACATTACAACTTTTCATTTAAGAAGAGAAAAATGTGTGAGTCTGTACCACTCTGCTGTTGAAATCTTTCCAAATAAAGCACCATAATCAGCTTTAATAGAGCTCATACACCACCCAAGCTTTTTCACTATTATAAATGTCTGAACATTGAAATTAACCCTAATACAAGATCAGCTTTAAAGAGATCAAAGATGCTTCAGTGAGATCACTCTGAATGAGGAATTACTCTGAGGATTTCATTATTGTTGGATTTTTTCCCCTCCTAACTAAAGGCATGTGTTTTTATTTTATACAAGCGTGAAGTGTATTGTTATAAATGACTTGAAATGATTATTGCTCCGTCCTGCTGTAATAAAAACACTGTACATGACAGTTATAATCTAAAGGAAAACACTCTCAGCTATGAATGAAAACACTGCTTTTTCTTCTCTAAGCATTGTGGTGAAGTGCTGAACAAACACTCGCTTACAGTAGGAATGATGGCGTTTTAATATGAGCAAAAAACTGCAAACTGCACAACCTGCTGCTACTGACCTGTCTATCTATCATCCTGTCTGTCTGCCTGTCAGTTTGTCCATCCCTATATCTGTCTCGCTGTCTGTCTGTCCAAGCTTATCTCTCTGTCTGTGTGCATTCATTTATGCATATACACATACATGTCTGTCTATGTGTGGCTATCTATCTATCTATCTATCTATCTATCTATCTATCTATCTATCTATCTATCTATCTATCTATCTATCTATCTATCATCCTGTCTGTCTGCCTGTCAGTTTGTCCATCCCTATATCTGTCTCTCTGTCTGTCTGTCCAAGCTTGTCTCTCTGTCTGTGTGCATTCATTTATGCATATACACATACATGTCTGTCTATGTGTGGCTATCTATCTATCTATCTGTCTATCTGTCTGTCTATCTGTCTATCCTGTCTATCCTGTCTGTCTATACTATATTTATCTTTGTGTCTGTATGTATGCATTCATGTATGCATGTATACCTCTTTGTCTGCCTGTTAGTATATCTACCTCTCTATCCTGTCTGTCTGTGTGTCTGTATGTCTGTCCATCTCTATATCTGTCTATCTGTCTGTCTGCCTGTCTGTCTGTCTGTCTGTCTGTGTATCCTGTCAGTATGTCTATCTTGAATACTTTTCTTTGAACACATGTTGGTGATTTTGAACTTTCCCTGTCTCAAAATCACCTTTATAAACAAAAATATTTACCTTGATTAAAAAAAATAAAAAAATTTTTTAAAAAAGCCCAAAAGCCCACAGTGCATAACTTCAGTCTGACTTCAGTCTCTTAGTGTAACTTTCTGTTTTCTGTTCCATCTTTTTTTTTTTTTTTTTTTTTTAAAAATAATACATTTGATTTGATATAAGAATATTTTATACAACATATTGATTATGATTCAGGGATAAAATATTGATATACAGTACTTGTTTAAAGCAGCACATCATTTACTGTCTTCTCAAAAGTTATCTGTCTTTTGGTGAATCCCAAATGGCTCACAATTTGAACATATAGTGCCCTAGATAAGGTGGAGAAACTGCTGTTTTATTTATATGATGCACTTATATAGGGAGTAGGAAGGTAAAGACAGAACTTCCTGTCTGTCTGTCTGTCTGTTTTTTACACCACAATGCTTACATTGCCTGTCTCTGACTGGAGAGGAGCAGTGCTGTAGTTGTAACTATGTCAGCTTCATGATGGATGTGTTTGAATGCTTTATTACAATCTTGCTGCTTGTCATTAGTTAAACTGTCAATTAAACAGTCCTTGAGGAATGAATGCCAATGAATAAACGCCGTGACACTACGCCAGGTCACTCCGCTGATCCCTGAGTACGTACTTATTAGTTCGAACACGGCGAAATGTTCCTGTCAAAACTGCCAAGTGGAACTGAAGAAAAAAGCAAAAACAGTCACAGCAAGTGACACCATTTGGAAGTGCGTGCGACGTGTGAAATAATTTTCCATTAAGTTATTTCACCACTTAAAACTGTAAAATGGGTTTCAGCGAGCTGCTCAGGACAATCCTTCCTCCGTGTCAGATCTTTGATATTATACATTTCTGAAATTCTGAGCTCAAGGACAGACCCGCTAACAGCACTGGTAGCTGGTATGAATATAGTGGTATCTCAACATCTCCACACACTTTGAATAATACACATCAAACATCCTTGTCCTGGGAGGGAGGGAGAGCGAGAGAGAGAGAGAGAGAGAGAGAGAGAGAGAGAGAGAAAATAAAAGAGTAAGAGATAGAAAATTGAGGAAGGCAACATGTGCAGCTTTTCATTCTCAAGATGTATCCGTGAGAAAGCTGGCGGACTGGCCTCCAGGCATTAACATTCCATAGTGAAAGAGAAATGTTTCAAGGCTGTGAGTGATTAAAATGTTTCTTCAAACACAGAATGGTGTAGAGTATACAGCGAGACACGCCGAATGAGTCAGCAGCATGTATTCAGCATGAAGCTAAAATACTGAAGTTTATCATTTATAAAAGAAGCTTCCAGAGCCTGCTTCTGTCAAGAATAACAACATAACATACAAGAGTGAAGGTTTAACCATGTGTACCCAATGACTGAGAACATCTGGACCCGGAGCTGGAAGGATAATCGGGTCTTTTGAAACTGTAAAACTGTCTTTTAACAGCTTATTTGAGTATTGAAGGACATCTTGATGGGCTTGTGCATGAAAAATACAAGCGGGAGTCAAATGATAAATGATGTGTGATGAGTAAAGAGTAGGGGTATAACCCCGGTGTCCTGGCGAAATTCCCCCATTGGCCTCTTATCTATCATGGCCCCCTAATAATCTCCATCCCTGAATTGGCTACATCACTCTCCTCTCCTCTCCTCTCCACCAGTAGCTGGTGTGTGGTGGGCGTTCTCTCGGACTATGGCTGCCATCGCATCATCCAGGTGGATGCTACACACTGGTGGTGTTTGAGGAGACTCCCCCCCCCACACACACACACTATGTAAAGCGCTTTGAGTGTCTAGAAAAGCGCTAGATAAATGTAACGAATTATAAATTATTATTATTATTATTATTATGAGAATTAGAATTTTTTTTTTTTTTTCAAAATCTGGACACTCGTTAAGCATAATGGAGATTGTGCAGAGCACTTTTTATATCACCTATTAGTAGTAAACAATGCAGAATAAAAAAAAAAAGAATAATAAGGGTTTCATTTTGATTCACCCATATGTGTAATACTTTATTAATTAATTGATTGATTAATTAATATTATACCTCAGTGCTGTTGAATTCTCAAATTTGATTGGTCCCAGGATGGCTGTAAGGTTTATATTAATAACATTGTTTCCATAGTAACACCGAATTCACAGAGGTGGACAAGCTACATAATCTAATCCTAACAGTAAACAGATTAAGAACGTGTAAGGATTATTATTGAGGTTTTATTGAGGTTATTATTGAGGTTTTCTGAGAGGAGATGTTATTTAACATTTATGGAAGGAGTCTCCAGTGTCAGAAAGTCTTTGGGACAGAGTATAATGCAGTTTCTTGGTAACAAGCTGCATTTTTTTTTTATCTTCAATATAAAATGACAGGTTTATAGCTGCTGTAATGTAAACAGTGAACTAAGGAATTGATTTGTTTTTTTGAATGTGTTCAATAACATGAAATGCAACTATTAACGGATAAAAAGTATTTGTCATTCTTTAACAGATGAAAGCACACCAGGGTGTGATGTTATAGTAAAATATTCAGCATCAGCATGGTAAGAATAACTCCACTCTGCATCAGGCTGCATCACACCATTTCATCTTTGATTATTTTCCTATAACTGCACACTCCCATGTGTTATATTCCTTATTTAATTAATGTTAATCTTGGTGCTACAAAAGGTGTAAGTAATATTAAAAAAATATTATGTATTTACTAACATTTGTTTAAAATGTTAAGTCTGCTTGCAGTGACTAATGTTTGTTTATTCAAGCCGTAAAGAAACATAAATCCGCATAAATTATAGATGATTAATTTACAGCATGTTGCTGAATGGTGTTAACTCACTAAACTCTGGTCTCCAGATCTTATGTTAACTAATGTTAACTAATGCATTAAGTAATGAGTTAAACAGTGCAAAATATGTTGTCTTTAGGAGTGTTACACTGGCTTTATTCTGATCGTTTTGAACTATTTCTTTATCCTTTTCCCATTTTATTAAGAACGAAATACGACATTGAAGCTTCTGTGAATGAGCAAACAAAAAGGCATGAGATTTAATGTGTAAGTTGTTCCTTCTTCTTGTTTTTACAAGGTTGATGTGTGTCCATCTTGAAGTTTCCTGTCCTTAATGGGCATGGTGAAAAAGTCCAGACCTGGTAAGAGTGATGAGGGGAAAAAGATTGGCATCTACATGAGTTTAAAAAAAAAAAAGAAAAATTCCAGCACAGCACATTCTCACATTTCAACCATCTGAGGGAGGATAGAAAGTTTCATCGTGGTTGCCAGCCTCAGCTTTGCTGCTGTTCATATATTTGGCAAACATTACTATCACTATCATTTGAATTCAGGTCAGTAATAGTTTGAAAAGTCTGAACATGCACAATGCTGAAACAACTGCTGATTGGAGGTTATGATTAATTTCTACCAAGCTATGACATGAATAGGCTGAAGGTGACGCACACCAAGTAGCTGTAACGTGAGGCATTTGATTTGTACGACCTTAAAAGATGACAGATAGTAAAATAATAAAGACAACACCAAAAAATAAATAAATGAATAATTCAATCAACAATCATTTCAAGGATGTTAGAGGAAAATAATCAGAGACAGGTTGGTGTGATTGAGCGAAGTTACCGTCGTAGCTGAACATTTTCCAATAACAGCACATTCTAAAGTGTTTTTATTCCTCTTATACCAAAGCCTTTTACCAAT
The DNA here is from genome assembly GCA_023630585.1 of Cranoglanis bouderius. Classification (NCBI taxonomy): domain Eukaryota; kingdom Metazoa; phylum Chordata; class Actinopteri; order Siluriformes; family Cranoglanididae; genus Cranoglanis; species Cranoglanis bouderius. The sequence continues at coordinate 6,728,104 of CM042564.1, forward strand.
GATGGCGTTTGGGTTAATTAAAGAACGATACAACCTAATGTTGATCCATTTATAGTTACATTAATATTGTGGAACGTCCATGAAAAGTTATTTGCAGCTGTAAAGTCTTTCCATCTTTTTTCTCTCTCTTGAAGTTAATAAGAGAAAAGTTTGGCTTGTGATGTTACCGCGAAAGGGTGACGCGCTTTGTTCTGAACATGTTCCCGTGTCTGAAAAAATGACAGTTTTACCTCTATCTGTTACAAAGTGCTGACACTGGAGGCACCTTCTGTCACTGCTAAATAAATCATCTCCTCACAAACCACATTTTAACTGTTACTATACTGTAGAAACAATAACATATTGTATTAGAATGAGAGATCTAGAATAATATGAACTATGCAGCTGAATTACTGCCCGAGCCGTGCTGTTAGAAAATGAATCGACATCATCTGACCAATCAGAAACGAGAACTCAGTGGAGCTGTGATATAACGGATATTGAACGCTGGGATAACTGTTCAGTTATACACCATGGCACTATAATAATTCTAGCTGGATATCATTTCAAATTCAATGTTACTGAACTGTATCACTTATCCCTGTATATTCTTTTATCTCAGAATGAACAATTGCACAGGATTTTATGATAAAACGAGTTATCTGTTTGCATTACATTACTCAATTTCTTCTCACTTTTCTGCACATACTAATACAAATGTGAATCTTCATTTATTCGAAAAAGGCCACGTATGAAAAGTCTCCAAAAGTTTCAGTGCCTTTGTCACGTTTCTGGATTTTGCCTTGCTTGTGCCCTGATGTCTTTCCACTCTAAACCGGAGACCATTCTCTGTATTTTACTCAGCGTGACTCAAGTTGAGACAATTTAATACATTTGCTTTTTAGCGTGCATCTGTATGTGTGTGTTTGCCAGAGTCTTAAAAATGGAGAGATTCAGAAAAAGACATCTGTTCCAAGAAGCACTTTATCTTCCCAACTATCTAAACTAGCCGAAGGTGCGGCATGTCCGAGGCAGGCCACGGCATAGTTCCTCAGTGAATAATAAAACAAATAGCGTTTGCAAGAAACCAAACATGAGTCATTCATGAATCACAGAAGCTCAAGAGAACCTCCCAGCTCCTTACCGATGATTCGTTGCTAAGTAAAGTCAGACTTTGGTGAGGGAGTTTCCTCCATCACATCCAGATCATGAGGATCTTAGCACAACCTTGTCAGATGTTGAGGAGGGTGTGGAGAAGGAATTTGAGGAGTGGAGAGCATTGATCCTAGTGCATGCGTTCCTTTTAACCCCCATACACACACACAGATAGACATACATCATCCTCCTTCAGCCTCCCAAATCTGCAGACACCCTTCCCTTTATCCCATCCAATACCCCCCCCCCCCCCCCCCCCCCCACACACACACACACACACACATACACACACAGGATTATTGACTGACATTTCAGTAAAGCAGCCAAATTCCCTGCCTCATACTGACCCGACCAGTGACAAATCACTTTAGGGAAAGAGCAACATGTTTACTGTCTGAAACCAAAGAGCCATCTGCCTTCCCCCAGGTCATGGATCTCAAGACACTTTCACCTTATCCTCTATTGATCCACCCTGAACACCCCTCCCCAAAATGCAATGCAGCTCATTCATTTGCAAGCTGATATAAGTGGGAGTGATTAGAACAAGGCCTGATTGATTCATGTACACATCCAGCCTGGCAGGATAGCAGAACATTCACCTGATCCTCACCCGAACCCCCAGATGCCATCAAGTGCATGAGCTTGTGTGTTTGTGTTTTGCAGAGATTCTGCCATTTTGTCGTCCTGAGCCAAAAAAACAAATAAAAACCCACACGGCTCTCATTTGCATTCCCTTGTGTGCGCAGAAAAGCGGAGCTCTCTCTTACACAGAGACTGATGACAGTCTTTTAAAAGGCTGGAACGCGGCTGCTGCGCCACTCTGATTTATTCCGTTTGAGATTTCGACCTTAGCGCAGGTGTGCGTGTTGTAAACATCCGAGGCGTCCTTGTCTAAAGAGTTTCCGCGCCAGATTAATTCTAATGAACCCACTTCACTTGGGATTGAGTCTTTATCGCAGGACAACAAAGTGAAGCGTGTCCTTCTCAGCCAAACCAATGATAAAAGGGGTGAGAAGCCCGTTTAGGAATCATTCATCTTATCACACGCATCACCCTTCCCATATATCTGAAACCCTGACAGGGCGCTTTGCTCGGCCATCCATTACCATCGCACCATCGAGAACCTAAAGAGCTTCATTTATCACTGGAGCGGGATCATTTGTGGAGCATGTTTTCTTCTCGAACGTAGAAATGTTGACTGACGTCATCATTAACAATACTCAAAATGGACCTACTTAATATAGTTAGTAATCTATGATATCAATAGTGATATCAATAGAAATTAGACCCAAACGCATTCATCAGATCATCCTGGTCTCCAGGAGATCATCACCTGTAGGTCTACAATAATGTCTATTCAGCCATTTCATTGCAAGTCTATCACGACTCCTCAGGCTGCCTTCAGGAAGAAGATCTTCATTCAGTTCAACTTCTTTAAAGGAATACTCCAGCTAACATACTAACATATTTATTGTGGGGGAGGACAGTGACTTATTGGTTAGCACTTTTGCCTCGCACCTCCGGGGTTGGGGGTTCGATTCCTGCCCCCACCCTGTGTGTGCGGAGTTTGCATGTTCTCCCAGTGCTTTGGGGGATGGGTTGGCACCCCATCCAGGGTGACCCCTGCCTTGTGCCCCGAGTCCCCTTGGATAGGCTCCATGCTCCCCACGACCCTGTATAGGATAAGTGGTACAGAAAATGGGTTGATGGATGGACATATCCATTGTGTATGTGTGATTGCCATGGACAGGAATTTCAACACATTTAAAGCCTGCTTATTAAAACTCAACTATAATGGAAGTTTAATGGCAGATGTTGCATTCTGCCATGAAACGCATATTTGAAGAACACCGTCTTCATTTGTCAACTGTGTTTGTGTTAATATTCTTTTCAGATTGAGGACTGCTATGTATTCCTGCCTCACACCAGGCTCCGGATCGACAACCACCCTGACCAGGATAGAGTGCTTCCTGAAGATGAATAGACCCCTGAGTGAGACACGTTACTGTGACATCAGACGTGCTTCCTGGTTGCAAAAACATAGCGAGCTATATCATTTTTGAAAGCAAGGCAAATTTGTTTTGTAAAATGTCATGTTGTGTGGTTGGGTGTCATACTATCAAAACGGACACTTTTCTAAGCCAACAGAAAGCATCTGTTGTTACAGACAGTTAGGAGGGATAATTACCCCAAGGAGCTCCCTCTTTGCAGCGAATCTCAGCTAAGTAGATAACTTGAAGTGAAGTTAAACAAGAAGTGAAGCTTGCTAGTTAATTATGCCTGAACCTACATAGCTCACCTAAATCTATATCAAGAAACTTGCTAGCTAATGCTACATATCTAGGTCACATTCTTACTAAGGTAACAAATGAGTTTATGGCATCTTATTTGGGCAGCACCTCAGCTATACCTCAGTGTAATATATCGCTTCATCGATATCTCTCTAGTATAAATGCTGGGAGTTTATATAACACGTGTACATGCATCTGGTCATTGCAGGCTAGACCTAGTGTTATATAATCCTTAATAATAAGTGGATAACATTTTAGCTGATGTCAATCTGATTCATATTGTAAATAAAACCCAGATTATAAGCATGTAGCATCAGGTAGCTAAGCTATTCTTTGTTGTTTAAAAAACCTGAAAAAAAAAACAACAACAATAAAAACCATCACAGAAATTCACTACAAATACCATTACAACCCATCAGCTGTTAATCATTAAAACCATTGCCAAATGGTTTCCATTACGTAGTAGGACATATTAAGGATGTAGGTCCTCAATGGTATCCACTAGACATAACATGCCACCAATAGAAGGCAACAAATTACCAGTAGAGACCCATGGGGACCATTACAGTTTCCATAAAAACCAATACAATTCCCATCATAACCATTAAAACCATTACAAATTCTATGTTTCTACTATTTTTTTTCCAGCAGGAAACGCTAAAGAAGTCTACTGTTCCAGAGTTTAAACATTGCATAAAACTAAATAAGAACAGCTTGGTAAGACTTTCTGTTATGTCTCGCCCAGTTTAACACTTTTATTATTACGGTATAAAAGTTTAGCTTTGAATGTGCTAGAGATGCAAATTTAAACATTTACTGAAATTCATTTCTTGAAATGTGCCCTAACACTTTCATTATAAATGAGTCGGTTGGAAAAGAGCTTTTAGGTCTCACTACAGGGAAATTATTCAAATTAGTCAAAATTATTATAAATTGTCCATTACCATTTAATACAAACAAGAGCTTATGATGAAAAATACTGTAGATCTACTGCATTATTTGTGACTTAGCCATGTTACAGGCTTTTTGTTTTCCCGCTTAAAGCTCTTTTTATCTGCTTCATGTCGATCCATATGTTCACACAACAGCCACACGTTTCTGTCATTATAATCATCTTGGCTTAGTGCTGATGTAGGTGATTAGGGGGAGGAGCTTTTACCGTTCTCCTGTCCCCTCATGATTTATTCAGCATGATGTAGCACTGTGTCACGCTAATGGCCTTCGCCATACCTCCGGGAAGGGATGACGAGGCCCAGCGTGGCCGATGTGGAGATTGCTAATCGATAAGGTTTGCTTGAATGTCAGATAGACCTGCCTGAGCACTGGAAGCAAACACAAGAGGAAAAGAGTGTTAATAATCATTTCAAAAACAGTCACACTACCGGTATGCTGTATTTTTATGCGACTATGTCATATTTATCCAGCGGACTCATACAATTATTGATCACTGCTCTTCAGCACGAATACAACAATTTGTGCAATAGCCGGTCAAGGGAAACATTTTCAGATCACTTCAGTATGAGAGGAAATTCATTGCCTTCAGTGACCCAGCTCGGAGAAAAACGCCCGTCTCCTAGAGTTCGTGGAAAAAACGAGAGGAAAAAAACAATTCAAAATACAATGGCATGAACAAGGAGTGCCCCTGAGAGCAAGTCTTTTAAAGGTCGCCCTCTCTCTCCTTCTCTCTCTCTCTCTCTCTCTCTCTCTCTCTCTCTCTCTCTAAGGGTAAACTCTGAAACGATGACAAGCCAATTAACCTGCATCATTAGTTTGAGGGCCGTTTTAAACGGAACCACAAGGAGGGAGTTTAAGGAGGTTTTTGCATTATTGATCTGATGTCAGGGCCGGAAGGCTTTGCCGTCACTGGGGAGGGGAGGAAGAGGGGTAAGGGAGGGGCAGCCTGGATGGGGTGAATTACAGTAATGGACCGTCTTAGATGCTCCTCTCATTGTTAACCACTAATGGGCAGTAACATACTGTTTGCATGCTTGCTAATGCATCACAGATTATCTGGAGCGTTGTCTTTCCTGCCTGTCTTTCCTGGCTTGCTTTGGTAACAGTATCACAGTTGGACCATTAAAGAGATTATCATGTGCTCATGCATGGGCTAAAGCAGGGGTCATGAACTGCCGAATTGAGGTCTGGACATGATCCAGTAAAGTATTTCAGCAAACTGAATAGAAGAGCTGAAAAAAATGTTTCATCTATGGGTTTTTTTTTTTTTTTTTTCCCAGAGGTTTTTCAGCTATGTTTTTTCCAAACATGAACCAGCTCGGCTTCTGTAGCGGATCCTTTGTTGTGGCCAATCAGATGTATTTATGGAAATTATTTCAGGGGTTTAGGAAAAGTAGAGTTTTCACAGAGTTTATAGAAGTTTCATGTTATTTATCCTCTCTGGGATGATTAGCAATTTGATGATGTGGTTATGATATGATATGATATGATATGATATGATATGATATGATATGATGGTTTGTATAAAAAAAGTCCATGATGCAAACAAAGTGTTTAAAGTTTATTTAAGATCAGTTCATTAACTGTCCTCGCATCATTTTATTTATTTATTTATTTTTGGGATTTCTTCATAATTAAGTCTTGGCATATTTTCACCCACTAGCTCACTCTCCCCTATCATACAGCAGCTACCAGTCAGGGAGGCTGAAGGCTATCACATGCTTCCTCTGAGACACCTGAAGCCAGCCATCTGCATCTTTTCGAACTGCTGCTCATTCTGCATTCGGAGACATTCGGAGGGGCTATCCACCCCCTTCTACATGCACGAACTCGTGAGGCCACGGATAGCTATGGCACCATCAGGATTCAAACTCTCGATTTCCAATGAACACTTTTCTTTTTTTTTTTTGCCCACTCAGGAGCCCTATGCTTGCATCAAAAATAATCCGTGGCTCTTATCAAATGTAGTACCATGAAGCACCAATATGAAACACTTTAACCTGTCTTATAGTCATAGTTCAGCATTAAAAAGTACAACTGCTGTCTCCATTCAGTCATGTTAGTTACTTATCCAGACCGTTCTAAGTAAGAGCTTTTATTTTAGTTAAATAACCCTGGGATGAAGAGTGAAATGAGCTTGATCTAAGATAATGTGTCTCTTAGGCTGTGACGAAGCATGACTTGCAGATGGGTTCATTTTGCTGAGGGGACGTCTCTTGGCACTTGTCCATCCAGATGGAATGATATGCCAGTGGTCCTCTTGTGAGTCTCAGCGTGCCAGATATTTCACCCACAGAGCATGCACACACACACACACACACACACACACACACACACACACACACACACACACACACACACAGAGATGAGATGGCCAATTTTGGAAGCATCATTTTTGGCCGTTTTCCAAAATAAAGTCCACTGAGGCAGCATGTGATCATGTCTCTGTGGAATATGCATTACTGCTTATCACACCAGAGGCTTAAATTCATTGCGATTCCCAAAATCCTCTCTAATAGGGCAGAGACCCAACCCAATCCGCTACACTCAAACACAGGTAGTCGAGAGTGGCCTGTGTAGCCGTGGCTGTGAGCCAAAGCAAACAATCAGATCGTATAACTCTATGTTCCACTCTCTTTGTTCTAAAAAACCCTCACAAGCCATGAAATTTCCCATTAACCCACAGGTCCCTTTGCTAATGTTTCCCGTGTGTTTCCTTTACATGGAAATCTGAGGCTGCTTCACCCACCGACTAGAAAGGAAGTCAAGACAAATCAAAAACATTGCTCATTTTAACCTAACGCAGATTGAACAAGCATCAAATACAGTCCCCTCTAAAAGTATTGGAACACCGAGGCCAATTCACTTGTTTTTGCTGTAGACTGAAGACAGTTGGATTCGAGATCAGAAGATGAATATGAGAAGAGACTTTAGAATTTCAGCTTTTTTCCTTGGTATTTATATGTAGATGTGTTAAATGACATAGCACATTTTGTATCAGACCACCCAATTTGTAGGCGAGCAAAAATATTGGAACATGTGACTAACAGGTGTTTCTTGTTACCCAAGTGTGTCCAGTTAGACTGATTGTTTAAACAATAAGTAGCTCTGAACATCTACTCTTGGTTTTAGCCTTCAGTTTCACAGAAGACTGCATTTGTTGTTTAAAAGAATAAGCCAATATGAAGATCAGAGAGCTGTCTATGGGAGAAAAGCAAGCTGTTTTAAAGCTGAGAAAAGAGGGAAAATCATTCAGAGGCATTGCACAAACATTGGGCATAGCCAATACAACAATATGGAATGTCCTGAAAAAGAAAGAAATAACTGGTGTACTGAGCAAGAGACACCGAATGGGTTGGCCAAGGAAAACACCAGTTGATGACAGAAACATTGTGAGAGCTGTGAAGAAAAACCCCAAAAGAACAGTCAGTGACATCACCAACAACCTCCACAGGGCATGACAATCCACCATTCAAAGAAGACTTTGAGAGCAGACATATATAGGCCATACCACAAGATGCAAACCACTCATCAGCAGTAAGAATCAGAAGACCAGATTGAAATTCACAAAAAATGAGCTGCAAAAGTTCTGGAACCAAGATCAACCTCTACCAAAGTGATGGAAAAGCCAATGTGTGGTGAAAGAAAGGACCTACTCATGATCCAAAACATACAAGCTCATCTGTGAAACATGGTGGAGGTAGTGTCATGACTCGGGCTTGCATGGCTGCTTATGGAACAGACTCACTAATCTTTATTGATGATGTAACTCATGATGGTAGCAGCAGAATAAATTCAGAAGTTCACAGGAACATTTTGTCTGCCAATTTACAGAGCAGCATTTCACCTCCGGAAAAGGAGACTGAAGGGAGAAACCCCCTGAAACAAATAACATCTGAAAGAGGCTGTGGTAAAACCTGGAAAAGCAACACAAAAGAAGAAACCAACAATTTGGTGATGTCACTGAGTCACAGGCTTGATGCAGTTATTGCAAGGGACAAGCAACCAAAAATGAAGTGTTATTTATTTTAATTTACTTCAAGACTTGTCTGTTCCTCTACTTTTTCTTGCTTAAAAATTGGGTAGTCTGATACAAAAGGTTGTATGTTTTATGTTGTTTAACACAAGATGTAAATACCAGGAAATAAAATCTGAAATCCTAAACTCTCGTCTCATATCCATCTTTTGATCTAAATGTCTTTGGTGTATAGCACAAACAAATGAATTGACCTTGCTGTTCCAATAGATTTGGAGGGGTCTGTGTGGGTTTTGCAGCATCAAAAAAAAAAAGTGTTTCAAATCATCAAACCCAGAACTTTTTTTTTTTTTTTTTCATCTCTGTTTTTAGAATGCACAGGGTTTCAGGGCTAAATGTGAAGGTGAGGAATGGGGAGAAGAAGATGGGGCTGTCCCTGCCTTTCCTCCACATCTTTAAAACATGCACACCTAAAGTGTTTAGTAAGCAGAAAAGTACAGCGCTTAAAGAAAACACTCCGTATTCCCTTTGCTCTGCTCTCGGCATACTTCTTTTAGCAGACTTCTGAATCTTCAAAGAGCATTTTCTATCTAAACCTTTGTTGAAATATGTGACTGTTTTAAGGGGAATTTCTCCGTTTCATGGTTTTATGGTGTAGATTTCGAATATTAATAGGTCTGCCTATATTTTTTCACCCTCTTTCAGAAATGCAGACCTCTCCTCTCCCCAAAAATAACTGATTTTAATTTCAGTAAGGACGCAAGGATCTGATTCTGGGTGAGGATCCAGAGTCATTTATCACTGCCTGGTCACCAACTAGGGTAGGGGAAGCAAACACACTTGTGCACACACACACACACACACACACACACACACACACACACACACACACACACACACACACACACACACACACACACCTACACACACACACCAGGATGTTCTCTCACTTTAATCAATTCAATATTCTTTCTTTTGCTTTGCACACATTTTTCCAGGTAGGACCCTTATGGCAATCAGATTCTTAACAAAAATGGCCCAAGGGGCGTCAGTGTAGGTTTCTCTAGAAACCCACCCACACACACATGCACAAGCACGCATGCACCCACACACGCAAGCACCCACACACATGTATTCTTCCCCGAGGAGCCGCGGTCGGAGACGAGTTTTAAACGCAAGCGTGTTCAACCAGCTGGAACCCCATTTTGTTTAATTTTCTCAGACTTCATTGCTGTATTGCCAGAAAAGGCCCCTAGGTTATTTTGACTCCCTTTTTCACAAGAGGAGATGCAATTATAGATGCTCTTTTTATATGTTCAGATTACTCGGTGCGTAAGTGGGTGTTTTTTGTGTGTGTGTGTCTGTGTGTGTGTTTGTGTATGTGTGTGTATAGCACGCATAGAGGCGGGATCAGGACGGCACTCAGGTCATGGAGTCTTTCTCGGCTTGTCTTGGTTGACCTTTTGTCTACTCAATCTCCCCTCGAGGTGTGTTTTCCTACGCAGCACCTGGCACGTGTAACCTTTCACAACACGGCTATAAAACTTCAGGCTAGCAGCAGCAGGTGACGTCAACAGAGATAGATTCTGAATGCTGAATTTTAAGCTCAAAGACCCAGAGACTTAAATTCAGCTGGGCGGCCTTTTCATATCAAAAATGACAAGCATGAAGTTCGTACCTCTGGGATTTCAAGGTTTTTATTGTTGAGGTGTCTGAGACGGGGTTTTTCAATAGTGTCTAGACCACTGGCTTAGAAAAATTTGTTTTAATTTAACTATATGGCTTCCACCTTCATTATTCAGTAGCTTAATAAAATAGCACTTGATCCAGCACATCTTACAATATTTTGCAGCAGAAAGCAGTAATCTGGACAGGATACTTGGTCCTACTTGGAAGACCCTCTGTTAAAGATCTTTTATAGTTTTACCTTGAGAGCAGGTCCCCAACCCTAGTCCTGGAGAACCCATTGTCCCTGTTCACCTGATTCTAATAATCAGCTAATTAACTCCCATTCCTTTTGAAGGAGCAAGGAAAATCAGATCGTGCATTTTTTAAATTGAGTTTATGAAATCGTAATGTGTGCATGGGATATATCCTGTTTTATCACTTTATTTTTAGCAGTATTTTGCGTTAGTTAATTCGGTGTGCTCTTGTTTAAAGAAAACCATATGGTTTGAAGGATAAGCTTACCAAGCAGTCATCTTCCATGCTTTTTCTCATTTTAGCCATAAAAAAAAAAAATCAGATTAGGATGTTCTTCTTGGATGTCTTCTGTGCAAGAAAAAAAATAATAATGTGACAATAATATTCATTATTTCATAGTCTCATTTTTGTGTATTTAATATTGCCCTAGAATCGCAGTGTTTTTGGAGTGTATTTATAGCCCAAAACATAAATTTCAAACTGATGTATTGTGTTTATAATGAATTGTCAGTTTGTGCCGCTAGACTTAATATTGCTTTATCTTGTATCATGCAAGAAAAATCGTATTAAGTCAAAGGACAGACTCTAGACATGCATCTGTATTTGGCTCTGCGCACACAACAATCAGTACTTAGATTTGTAGTTATGTCTGATTTCTGAAATGTGCCATTTTTGTACTATACTGTTTATGTGCACCTCGACTCTTATTATCTTTCACAGCCAGACTAAGAACCCACTTAAAAAAACAAACACACACACACACACACAGGAGGATGTGCAGGGGCAAGTAAAGGTATGTCAGGAATGCAGAGGCCAGTTGTTGAATGGGAGAGCAGCTGATTGGATCAACATTGTCTCATTCAAAACAATTTGTATGGAAAATTACAAATTGGAAAAGGTTACACACGGTTAGGGATAGGTTTCAGCAATAAATTCTTCACAACATTATTTTCATGTTTGCACATTCTTACTCAGTTTATAGGAAAGGTTATGAAGGTTAGGTTTAGGATTCATACATTTTCTTACAACTTTCTCTGGAAGTTTGCAAGGATTTCCACTGCTCTGCTTGAATGAAAAGTTACAAGGTTAAGCTTAGGGGTGTTAGGAGTTAGTATTTAGTGTTATTCTGTTCTCATGCTTGCAAATTTGTAAGTTTGCATGACTTGGTTTGTATTAAAAGTTATGAAGGTCAGGGCTGACGTTTGCCATTTGTATCCTTTCACATCACTTCGTTCTTATAAAATTGAACCAATTCGAACGTCACCTTTGCGTCATCATACGGATTTGTACAATTATAAAATAAGAACAGGTTTGATTGGACAGAAATTGATGGTAGACATCATTCATAAGAACTCAAAAAAAAAGTCCATTTAGATTGTAAACTCAATTTGTGTGAAATAAAACAAAATCACGCTTGTTTATTTTCATTTCTATGTCACTGAGAGCTTATTTTTGATTAACAATAGCCCAAAAATCAAAGCCACATATGTAATTTCCTGTAATGCTACAAAAAAGGAGCTAATTGCACCTCATCTTGTCTACAATGACTCTTCACATTTGCCAAATACACGCAGCACATCTGCAGAGAAAATATGAGCGCAGGCCAGGAAAGGAAAAGTGCTGCTCGGTGAACTTCACATGGACGTCTTTGTAGGACAATTTTTCACTTTGCTTTTCTAAGTTGGAAAGAGGTTTCTCTTTCCCAGTCTGGGTCATGGAGAGGCTTTCCTAAGCAGTGTATCTGGGCAGCTCGACTGGCCTCGACACGACACTGAACACACAGCCAGGGAAAGAAAGAACAGGCCACAGGCTCAGACTCTTCAGAGAATAGTGCTGCTCGACAGCTGTGGGCTTCATTCCCACACACATGCACACACCCACGCAAAGACACTTCAGCTTGTATGAAATATGTGCATGCTGCAGGATATGCCACTTTCATGTGCTGGAAAAATGATGATTTAAGCAAATGTTTGTTTAAATCATGGGATCTTCTCACATGGACTTCTACACTTGGTCCTACTTGGAAAACCCTCTGTTAAAGATCTTTTATAGTTTTACATCAAGAGTAGGTTCCCAACCCTAGTCCTGGAGAACCCATTGTCCCTGTTCACCTGAGTCTACCAATCAGCTAATTAACTGCCATTCCATTTGAAGGGGCAAGAAAAATTTAAATGTGCAGGACAGGGGATTCTCCAGGACCAGGGTTGGGAATCTTTTGGCTAGAGGAACAAACCTCAGAGGTTACCTATATTAGAGCCATATCACCCTGCAGTTCTCGCCTGGGTTCCCACTGAATCTAAGCTGGGTTGAGCCTGGCCGGTACCTGGATAGGAGACCTCCTGGGGAAAACTAAGGTTGCTGGTGGAAGTGGTATTAGGGAGGCCAGTAGGTCTGTGGTCTCCCTGTGGTCTGTGTGGGTCCTAATGCCCTAGTATAGTGATGGGGACACTATACTGTAAAGGGAGCACCGTCTTTCAGATGAGACGTTAAACTGAGGTCCTGACTCTCTGTGGTCATTAAAAATCCCAGATCACTTCTCGTAAAGAGTAGGGGTATCACCCTGGTGTCCTGGTGAAATTGCCCCATTGGCCCTTGTCTATCATGGCCCCCTAATAATCTCCATCCCTGAATTGGCTATATCTCTCCTCCCCACCAATAGCTGGTGTGTGGTAGATGTTCTGGCGCACTATGGCTGCCGTTGCATCATCCAGGTGGATGCTACACACTGGTGGTGGTTGAGGAGATTTCCCCCCATATTATGTAAAGCGCTTTGTGTGTCTAGAAAAGCTCTATATAAATGTAACTAATTATTATTAATTTTCCTAAGAGTGTGCCTTTTCATTATAGTGGTGGAATGGAAGGTTTCAGTAGTCTATGTTGTTTATTTATTCATTACAGCTTAATTTTAGTAGTCACAGATTAGGCTACAAACACGATTAGGTTTTCATTCATTCATTTTTCACTTTATCTTAGTCAGGATTGCAGTGGATTCTGAGCCTATCCCAGGAACACCAAGCTGGAAATATACCCTTTATGAGTACATCACAAGGCACAAGGCATCATTTTCTTTAGGTTAGGTTAGGTTAGGTTCAACTTTATCGTCATTGTCAGAGTACAAGTACAGAGAAAATGAATTGCAGTACACACTCATTTTTCACACTCATTCACACCTAGGGGTAATTAATTCTGCATTCGAGGTGAAATTGCAACTTGTAATTCCCCGTCTACAACTAGTAAAAGTCACAGAAAATACCCTCTCAACTTGCAATTTCAAATCGTCACAACTTCCAGTTCCTTCCCCATTTACAGAGTGACGTCAAATCAACATTGCTGCTCACACTGTGTACATTGTAAAGTCTCCATTTTCTACTTTTAAATTAGTTTATAGCAGTATTTGCTTTTGATCAGTTAATATACAGACACCGTACTTGGTTAAATTGATGACACTGACCATACTAATTACTGTTTTAAGAAGGTAATCATCAACATTAGAGTTATCACCAATGTTAACCATCTGCAGTAGCTTGTTATACAGTATCCCGGGGTTAAGACTGAAGCAGATATCCTGGAGCTGTGAGGCAGTAACTCTACCTGCTGCACCATTGCTTAGGACTACAGCTCATCAGCTGAAACTCAACCCCAGCAAAACTGAACTGCTCTTCATCCCAGGAGATTCGTCCCCATGCCAGGATCTCATGATCTCCTTGGACAACTCCATGATCTCTCCTTCAACTACTTCTTGTAACCTTGGGGTAATCGTGGACAATCAACTGTCCTTTTCATCACATATTACTAATCTAACACAGTCCTGTCGGTTTATCCTTTACAACATTAGAAGGATTCGTCCATTTCTAACAACACAGGCCACTCAGTTGCTTGTGCAGTCTCTTGTCATTTCCAGACTAGACTACTGCAACTCGCTCCTGGCAGGTCTACCTTTGAGTGCCACCCGTCCTCTACAGATGATCCAGAATGCAGCTGCATGACTTGTTTTCAACCTCCCTAAGTTCTCTCATACCACCCCGTTGCTGTGCTGCCTTCACTGGCTTCCAGTAGCTGCACGCATCAGATTCAAAACATTGATGCTTGCCTACAAAGCCAAAAGTGGAACAGCACCCTCTTATCTTAGAGCTCTCATCACCCCACACACCGCACCACGCTCCCTCAAGTCAACAAGCACTGCTCGACTGGTCCCACCCTCTCTCAGGATGCAAGGTAGATCTGTCTCACGACTTTTCTCTGTTCTGGCACCAAGGTGGTGGAATGAACTTCCCATCAATGTCAGAACAGCTGAGTCGCTGGCTATCTTCAAGAAATGCCTAAAGACATACCTCTTTCTTAAATACTTACCCCTTGATAATTAGTCTTTTCTTCTTCAAAAAAAAAAACAAAAATAAAACCTCCTAACATTTGCTCTCTTTTCAACAGGATTGTGTCCAGTGCACTTCGTTGTAATTGTACGAACCAGAAATGAAGTATTCATTGATGGAGAATTTAAAGCACTCTTGTACATCGCTCTGTATAAGGGCGTCTGCTAAATGCTATAAATGTAAATGTAAATCTACAATCTTAGGTTAAATCTCAAACTCATATTGGTTCTTTGTTTGCCTTGCTTTGAGATCTTTTAAAAGTCACTATGTAGAACACTACCACAAAACATTTTCCTTTCCAGGGTTACAGTAGAATCCTGTTAGGAAGCCAAGAACACTTAATTATTCAAAGCACCATTAAAGAACTCTTGACTGTGTCTATATTTACCCAAACCATCGGTTGCATTGTGTATATTTTGACAATAAACACTTATAGGGTTTATATGGAAAAATAGGGTTCTTCAACAGTTCCTTAGATGGTTTTTACTTTTGAAATTGGTTCAACTTGTTTTTTTTCCTGAAAGGGAAATTCTGTCTCTCTAACTATGGTTCTACATATAATATTTAAAGGTTCATCCATAAGGACAAACCATGTTTTTCTTGGTACAGTGTAGCATGAGGATTGAAATATATCAGGGTTAGTTAACTATCTAACATCATGGTTCTCAGAGTAGGGTCCATCATGTACAGTACTGTGCAAAAGTTTTAGGCACATGCAAAGAAATGCTGTAGAGCAAAGACGCCTTCAAAATAATGAAATTAAATGTCTCTACATTTAAAAAAAAATAATAAATACCGTAAGGAGCAGTAAACAGTAATAAATGAAGCACAGTCAATATTTGGTGTGATAAAAAATTAAAATTAAAATTAAAATACTAGTCTCCGGTACAATTAGTGCAGTTTTATAAGGAAATTAGCTGCTAAGTTTTATTGAGCATCTTGCAGAGGCAGCCTTCATTGTGTTTTTTGTCTGAAAAGTGTCTCTTACGTAATATGCTGCTTTCTTTAATGACACACAAACATTTTCCTGTAACATTTAATTTTGTGCTAGAAAACTAATATTTGGGAATCTAAAATGTTTTTTGTACTGACTTGATAATGTAGAAGTCATAAAATAAAAAGTTTGTACTAAAAAAAATAAATAGGGGGCCTAAAACTTTTGTACAGTACTGTATATCCAGAGGGTCCCTGACTGTACTGTATTTTTTTGTTTGTTTGTTTGTTTTTTTGTTTTTAATCACATGATGGTGCCGGAGATTATCATCAATTAGTATCATTGTTGTTATGGTTATTATATTGTCATAGTTACTGGTCACTTGAAAGGAAAGGGGTTTATCAAAAACTCAGTGACTAAAGAAACTGTTTAAAATTAAAACTAAAAATGTTAAAATTTAAACCAGGATGTGATGTTAATGATGTATAGTGTTTCAAATCTACATGTGGTGAGTAGAAAGTTCAGGAATAAAATGCTGTAATGGGTCGAATCAACGTTCTTTAAATTAATTCAGTTTAAATTATCTATGATAATAATGGGGTCCTCGGAAATGTTTTCATGCTGGAAATGTTTTCATGTTCTTGATTCAAGAACTTGGAAAATAGGACCATCCATCAAAGCACCATTGTTTGTCTTTGTTCATTGTTTGGCATGTTGGGCTGCAACGTATTTGTTAATCTCTTCTTAGTGTCTGCTTGTCAGCTTCTTTTGCATTCTTGCGGTACTTTGCATTCATTTATCTAGAAACATCACACAACACCGATGTACACAAGTTCCCACAAGCCAGACATATCACCCTACTGTGTGTAACCGCTTTCCAAGAAGCCAACGCAATCATTGCTGCCTCATTGACCAAGTTTTCCCATTTTCTGCTGGGATTTAAACAAGCCTTGATGTGTCTTGGGTCGAGTCATGCCTCAGTGTTCAGCCCTTTACTGAAAAGCTCTTGACAGACCTCAGATGTGTAGAAGTCCTGTAGTGATGGATAGAGCGAGGCCTGCTTCTTTAGAGACGGGTATCAAAGGAAGGCCATGCTTCACGAGCTGAGGTTCAAAGGCCACTATCACCGCTGACATTCCTGCATTCTCGGATCCAGTAGTGCCATGGAGGCTTTGATTGGCTTCTTATCTTGTTATCAGCTGCTGCACTCTCCCACTCACACAGAGATACGCACACCCCCCCCCCCCCATCGCTCTCTATCTCTTTTTTTACAATGTGCAGTAGGACCAAATTGTTAGTCTCAAATACAAGAGTATTGAACAATTAAGAATGAGCATCGATCCATGGCGGTGATAAAAATCAGACTCGCTGATTACTAAAAGCTGCTGGAGGCGAGACAGGAACTTGCATGGTCTGCATTTACGCCCAACTACATGCATTATGGGAAATACAAATAGACATCACTAGGAACAAGGAACATTTCATACCAGGCTCTGTGACTAGACTTGCATTTGACTTTCATTGGCCTGAAGGAGATGAGGAAATCTTTGGATGACGTTGTAAGATAATATGCCCGCCAAGCAGGATCAAAGCGAATGCGGTACTCCACAATGACAAGTCCAAGACAAGATTTTTGAGCTTTTTAATTGAGAGACCAAAATATATATTTTTTATTGTTTTATTATATTTTATATGTTTTATTAGAGGTAATGAACTTATTATGCAAGAAGTACTCCAAGTCCATGTGTTTTCAAGTGTTAGGATCTGATTTCACTGGAAAAAAGAAACCATTGTGAGGCAAATTTGGCGGAGTGTACAGTAGCCAGATCTTAAAAGCTCTAAAAGCACTCTCTGACCTGTTGTATTTTTATATGATAATAACATGTGGCCAGAAAATGGGCCCTTAAACACTGCAGGAAATCAAGTAATTCATGTGGCATCACGATGCACCTGTGCACAAAATGATATTCATGAAGACATGGTGTGTTAAGGTTGGAGTGGAAGAACTCGAGTGTCCTGCACAGAGCCCTGACCTCAACCCGACAGAACACCTGTGGGATGAACTGGAACACCGACTGCACCCCAGTCCTCCTCACCCGACATCAGTACCTGACCTCACTAATGCTCTTGTAGCTGAATGAACACAAATCCCCACAGCCACGCTCCAAAAACTAGTGGAAAGCCTTCCCAGAAGAATGGAGGTTACTATAATAGGAAAGAGGGGACTAAATCTGGAATGGGATGTTCAACAAGCACATGAAGGTGTTATAGTCAGGTGTTCACATACAGTACTTTTGGCTATATAGTGTAGTTCTTAGTGATGGCTGGTTGTGATATTAGATTGGAGAGCTAAAATCTAATCTATCAATAGCTTGATAATGAAACTATTAGGATTAAACAATGTCTTACATCATGAGCTATCACCGATGGTATAATAATAATAATAATAATGATAGGGCAAACTATTACACACATAGACACACTTAAAGGCAGATAGGCAGCTGTATTTGTGATTTCTAAATTTTTTTGTAGAGCTCTGTAAGGCTCTACAGGGTTCAATACCAAACATGCTAAACAACCTTTACAATGTTTGCAAACACTGTTTCTTTCTCACTCCTTTCTCACACATGCAAATGTTTTTCATACAAACAGTGCAGCCTTTCCCATATTGTGATAAAGGAGTAATGTCTGTTACATTATTTATACAGTAAATATTATATATCTAGCAATAGGGTGGCACAGTTGTGCAGTGGGTAGAGTTGCTGAGTCACAGTTCCTGGGTTCGATCCCAAGCTCAGGTTAATGTCTGTGTGGAGTGTCACATGTTGGGCTTTGTCCTGGTGCTCCAGTTTCCTTCCACCTCCCCAAAACATGTAATGCCTCTACATATATCGCCCCTAGGTGTGTGTGAATGTGTGTGGTTTCCCATCCAGGTTGTATTCCTGCTTTATGCTCAGTGTTCTTTGGATTGACTCTGGATCCATCGCAACCCTGACCAGGATAACACGGTCACTGACGATGAATAATTATTTCTACGTCTGTCACTTTTCTCATTTTTATATGACCGAGTGGGCAAACCCATAAAATTTCCAATGTACAGTGTATAACGCTCGGTACAATCTCTATCGAACTCTTGCACTCTTTCATCTAAGAGTCACAACTCGGTTAAATACCCCATCTAGCGTCTCTGATAGATTTCCCTGCACCTCCTTTTGTTCTATCGCTCTTATGAAAGAGCATTTGCAGGCATACATTAGATACCCAGGGATCGTTTTGTCAACGCTTAGTGAGATTGAACACATCTTGATTTCCAGTGAAAGAGCCCGGCAAAGCTAAATCAACCTAACTGTGTTGATACGCTGTTGCACCTGAAGTGTGTGACGGACGAGTATGCGTTCTCACACAGTCTCACACGTTCTCACACACACTGCAGATGGATTTAAAGTGTGTGCAGAAGAGGGCACAGGGCTCATTGACTTTCCTCTGATGTCCTTAATGCTTTAAAGATGTCCCCCAGCTCTGCTCACCTTTGAATCCTTATCTCTGTGCAATGGAGCAGGGGTGAAATATACCTTCAGAAAGTTATGAATTCATGAATTTTACACTGGAATTTCTCTTCAGTGTAGCAAGAGGAGAGTTTGAAATGCGTTAAAAAGGGAAACTAGCTAGTGACAAATGTAGTCATGATCTCCAAAGTGTGTACCATGGAAATGACTCCGTGTGTATCGTCAAGGGCGAAGCACATCATCTCTGAGATTTTTTTTTTTTTTTTTTTTTTTTTTTTACTGTGATCTAGAATAATACAATTGATCAAGTAATTACTGGGTTCAGACCAGGGTTACTATACGCTCTCAGAGATAAAGCAATGGAGAGTGCTCTTCGTTTCATCCCTCTGAGGGAAAGCTTAAAGAACTCGAAAACAAAGGGGTTTTTTTTCCTGAGAAGGTTTCAAGTAGAACGATGTTAGGAAGCTAGAACTTCTTATGTATCTTTTATTTCTTATCTTCCTATGAACTTCTTTTTTTAAGAGTGTTAGTTTAAGAGTGTAGTTCATGAACTCTAAAATATAAATAAGTGTACTATTAATAAATCCACTATAAACACATAATTAAATATAAAAAGAGCAAAACGAAATAAAAAGATGGATTCTAATTCAAAACGAGAGTTAATTCCCAAAGTTAAACTGCAACTATCTGAAACCAAATTCAGTTATGATATGATGAATGAATTATTAATGATTATTTAAACACCTTTTGCCTTTTGCAATGATTTTACAGAGTGCAAATTTCACGTAGTACGCCTTCATGAAGCTAGAAGTGTTTGGCAGTCCAAACAACGAAATCTGAAACCACAATACACAAAGAAAATAGATAGAAAAACAAACAGACAAATAAATAATCCTATAATAAATTAATAAATAATAAAGTATAGAAATAGTTAATAAAATAAGGGTGTCTGCCGAATGCCATAAATGTAAATGTAAAATCAATAAAATAAAATATAGAACATTATGACTAATTGAAAATTAGAAATAAGTGAAATAAAGTATAAAAAAAAAAAAAAAAAAACCAACTGTACAAAAAAATCCAGACACTACTGGAACTTCAAATGGGATCGGGTTTTATGGTCAGATGAAACCAAAATAGAGCTTTTTGGCAATAAACACCAGAGGTGGTTTTGGCGCACACAGAGAGGTAGCCATATGGAAAAGTACCTCATGCCCACGGTTAAATATGGTGGTGTCTCTTTAATGTTTTGGGGCTGTTTTTCTGCCAGAGGACCTGGACATTTTGTTAGGATACATGGCATCATGGACTCTATCAAATATCAGCAGATATTAAATGAAAACCTGACTACCTCTGCCAGAAAGCTTCAAAAGGGCCGTGGTTGGATCTTCCAGCAGGACAATGATCCAAAACATAAATCAAAATCAACACAAAAATGGTTTACTGACCACAAAATCAAGGTCCTGCCGTGGCCATCCCAGTCCCCTGACTTGAAACCCATAGAAAACCTGTGGGGTGAACTGAAGAGGAGAGTCCACCAGCATGGACCTCGAAATGTGAAGGATCTGGAGAGATTCTGTATGGAGGAATGGTCTCAGATCCCTTGCTATGTATTCTCCAACCTCATCAGGCATTATAGGAGAAGACTCAGAGCTGTTATCTTGGCAAAGGGAGGTAGCACAAAGTACTGACTAAAAGGGTGCCAATAATTGTTGCACACCTATATTTAACAGAGATATTTTTTTTTGGATAAACCTGTGTTGTGTTTACAATTGTTTGATATCCATGAGAGCAGAGTATTTTTGTGATTTTTTTTTAACAAAAGATCAAAAGGTTAAACAATAAAGACAATTTTTCACAGCCTTCTTTGCTCATGTTTACCAAGGGGGCAAATATTAGTGGAGGGAACAGTAGATAATAATAATAATAATAATAATAATAATAATAATAATAATAAGAAGAAGAAGAAGAAGAAGAAGAAGAAGAAGAAGAAAGAACTAACAAAATCATTGAAACTAATAATAATTAAAATATAAATAATTAAAATGAAAGTATTTCACATACAAATAAAATCCGTAATGACACTGCTGTTGATTTCCTGACAGCATGACTGATGATTACTCATATATCATACATAATCTCTCATAACTATGTGATTGTAATATTTTGTAACTGGATCAGTGTGGCATGAGCATGTGTGTGCATGTTTCCTTTAATAGCTGCAGAGTGTACAGTAACAACACACACACACACACACATGCACACACACACACACTCACACACGCTTTGTTCTCATTCTCTTAAGAACCAAGAGAGTAGGCTGTCAGATCTAAATAAACAGGAATGATTTAAATCCATGGTGTTGTGCATGCAGGTAATAAAAATCTCCACTACGCAAGTCTTTGCCTGTGTGAGGTGTTGAGAAAGTCACCGAATCTCTGGGTTCAGGCCAGTAAACACTCAGTGTGTGCACAGAGCGCGACGTGTACTAACAGGTAAGGGCTGTTTGGATTCTAAGCTACATTATCCCCGTAAAGTCGTGTTTATGTACCCGAGTGTGCGATGAAAAGAGTTTTAATTGCATTGAAAATGCCATGCAATTAATGTGCCACCTCGATCGTATTTATAAAACATGGAACATAAACAAAACATCATAATCAGGCCTGTTCTTATACTCGAGGCCGAACATGTGCGCAAGGTTTCGGTTCTCTAAAAACCACCGACTGCGGGAGCCAAAATAAAGACAAGTGTCCACCTCTCCACCTCATGCTAAACGAGTGGAAAGAGAAGCTTCATCAGAGCATGTGGAGAACCTGATATCTCCCGGTATTGGTGTACAGTTAATAGTCACAACATGACCCTCAGTAAGGGAAAGTTTGAGTTTGAGTTCCTGACTACACATAAAAATAACATCCGTTAATCCGTGGACTTTTTTTTTTTTTTTTTTTTTTTTAAACCGGAGGAAAATGAGCACAATTAGTCATGCACTGAACTGCATGAAGCAGCGAGGTGAGGAAAAACGCTTGTCTGTGCCGAAACCCCTCCATCATATGGGGCGGGAAGTGTGTGTGTAGGGGGAGGTTGGGGAGGGAGGGGGGTAGAATGAGACTCTGATTGCATTAGTTACCCTTTTCTCCACACACAGGCCTGCACAGATGCACAGAGCAGGATGGGGAGAGGCGGTTGGCAAAGGTCCATGTACATTCACACACACACACACACACACACACACACACACACACACACACACACACACACACACACACACACACAGCTTCTAGCCCACAAGGACTGGAAAGACTGGGTCACACAGGCAGCACCTTCTCTCTTCCTCTCTGTATATCTTGTTCTTATTCTCTCTTTCTGTCTGTGGACCATCAGTGGACTGCATCACACCACTCTGTCATTCTATCAATGATTCATTTCCTTCAACAGTATACCCCAGAGTGAGTTTTATTCCTTTTTTTAAACCATAGAACAGTTGATTTCTTGGATCTGATTGGTCAGACGGTGTGTTATTTTCTGTATAACAGCACGGCTCGGACAGTAGCTCCGGCTGTAACATCAACGATAGGCGTACATTAATAAATCTCGCTCTAATACGTTATGATTTCTGCAGTAACAGCTCATACACAGGGACTTGCACGTTGGAGGCTTCACATACTGTATGACATAAGAGAGTGAGGCATAATAGATTTAAAAAAATTTTTAATGTGTTGCTGCTTAACAAAGTAAAACGTATAATCGCTGATGTTGTTTTTAACGTTTATGGAAGGAGTCTCGAGTGGCAGCGCTTTGTAACAGTCACAGAGGAGTTCAGGACAGAGGAGTTTACGCTTTCTGGTTTCTCTGTAAAATGACAGGCTGGTTTTTTTTTTTGGAGAGAGAGAGAGAGAGAGAGAGTAAAGAGCAAAGCTGGTGAGGGAATGACTGACCACAGCTGTAACATCTGTGAGAAGAGGAACTAACTTGTCTCATGGACGTTTCACAACATTAAATCTAACTATAAGCCATTAAAATGCATGGCGTGTCATTCATTAATAAATTAAACATTGTAATCGTTGGCAAATCGCTGTGATATAAGCGGAATAACACACTCCAGACCGTGCTGTTACTAATTCACCCCGGGGCATACATTTGTTTATTCATATAAATACATTTGCTGTGTATTTTTCCTTACAAAATCAGAATCAGAATCAGATTTTATTGCCAAATATGCTTACACATACAAGGAATTTGTCTTGGTGACAGGAGCTTCCATTGCACAGCAATGCAAAAAACAACAACAAGACATAGATAAAAACAAATAAATAAACACAGGGGTGGGAGATATGACAAAAAAAATATAAAATCCTGATTCTCAAAGGCATTTCTACAATACATGATATGTATCATGATGTTTAGGATTACAAACAATTTCCCAGCAATACAATGCATTAAAAAACACACACAAAAAAAACTGACATTTTATTGAATGCCTTTATTTATTTATTTATTTATTTATTTATTTTAAAAATAATGTTTGTATTTATTTTTTGAAAAATTCAACACAGGAATGGAGAATTTGTTTTACCCTTACATTTAAGATTAAAATGAAAAAAATGAATATTTAATGCTTAATAATGTCATGATATCCAGGATATCTCAGAAAAGCGTACTGTGAGTTTATGAATTTATCACGATATTGATATGAAATCTTCATTCCCCCCAGCCCTACTTATACCACAGCAGTTTTCCAATGCAACCTTTTTTTTGTGTGTGTGTAAATTTGTAAATTTGTTGATGAGATGCTTTTTATCCACTTATAGTTACTGTTGTGTCTACAGTTACTATTGTGGAACATCTGAAAAACTAATTCCCGTTCCTTACGTTATAGCAGATATAAACATTCCTTCCCTCACCAGCCTTTCTTTCTTTTTTTCCCCCCTTTCTCTTGAAGTTAATAAGACAAAAAAAAAAATCCAGATTGTCATGTTACTGAGAAACCAGAAAGCGAAAAAGTCCTGAAGACAAAGTACTGACACTGGAGACTCCTTCCTAAGATGTTAAATAAACATGTCATAGAAAACCTCACCATATCAATAACTGAATCTGTTTATGTGGCACGTCTATCATACTTTCCCTGTCTAAGATGTTGCTATAGAAACGATAACGTATTATGAAATGAGGATAATAATGTAAACTTTGCACTCAGAACTACTGCGAGTGCTGCTGTTACAGATAATTAATCAACTCCTTCTGACCAATCAGATTTGAGAATTCAAACTGCTCTGTGGTAACCAGCAGTTTTGTTTTGTAACTTTTTTCCCCATGAACTTTCTTGTTTTTTGGTGAACATCTGATGTTGGAACAGTGTGTACATTTGTGGTTTCTGGCTACAGGTATTCCCACACCCAGCAGACAAAATGTTCTTTGGCACGTTTTTTAGCTGGCAGAGCAAAATTAGCTTTGGAAATTCTTCAGGTTGAAGTCTGAAGGACTTGGAACAAGAGCGTCTTTTTTTTTTTTTTTTTTTCAAGGCCTTAAGAGTCTGAAGAACTGATTAGGAGCCAAGTTAACCAACTTGTGAGACTATTTCTGGAAAAAGAAGTGCAGACAGAGGTTTTGTTTCCGTAAGAGAAACAGGAAATCTGGAGCTTTGTCTCAAATTTAATTAAAAAAAAAAAAAAGCCAATAGTTCTGACATTGCTGTACAGGTTATTCATTCCACATGACCCATTGTGTCACACTTGTGGGGTGCGGAGTCTGAGCTTGTTCCCTCTCCAGTCTTCTTCTACTGAAAGAAACTAGAGCCTATGCAGCTGTGCACAATGACACCGAACAAAATGAAGTCAGTGCTAGCATCACTAAATCCTTCCTCTCTGTCCCCTAGCGTGCGGAATTATTCTCCTTGAATGCGAAATCCCTTTAAATGGGAAATCTCTGAATGGTCTTAGGGAACATTAGAAGCTTTTTGTCTATTCATCTCTACATCTGTAGCATTACAGCAAGAAATCACTCGAGGTATTTTTACAGCTGGCTCAACCAAGCAAGCAACCAACCAGAGCGGATTGAAAAACACCAAACCACGTTCCACCATTATGATCCCTTTTTAACTCCTTTTATCCTTCAGATTTCCTACATTTTGTGCTGCATCTTTCTCGCCCTTGGAGACCTAGCTAAGTGGAATATCTGAAGAATCACACTGTTTTTTTTTTCTCTCTCTCTCGACTTTTGAGCAATCACAGATGAGGAAGCTGTTCTGAAGTGCCATTAGGAGGCTGGTGAGCATCTCTGAGCGCGTGCAATAAAGGGGAGCACCTCCTCATCTCTTCCACCGCCCAACTCTCTTCCTCCATCTGTCAGATCCTGCCTCCTCGTAGAACATCGAAAGAAATCAATGCCCTCCTTGAAGCAGAGGCACACCAGGGAATACGAGTGTGAGGATCTTAAAGCACTTTGAAACAAGTTTAGCACATTCCTCAACATGTAGCCCAAAGTAAAAGTCGAGGCGTTATTTAGGTGTAATTTTCATTTACATGCGTTTGCTCGTCTTCTCCTAGGCTTTTATGTCAGCACTTTTTCTCGCTCCTCAATTCTCTCAGTCAGCATTGCTTCCTTTTTTGTTTTTTTTTGAAAATGTGTGTGTGTGTGTGTGTGTGTGTGTGTGTGTGTGTGTGTGTGTGTGTGTGTGTGTGTGTGTGTGTGTTGAGCATCAGCTCTTCAAATGCAAAAAAAAAAGAAAAGAAAGCAAATGTCATGCTCCTTTGGCTTAACATCACAAACAATGATGTCTTCATTTCATATCGTTCTCACTTGATATTTGCTGCACCAGGGAAGATGGAGATTAAAGTAACAAGATTTTCTCCCTGTTAATAAAACATACAACAGAAAAAAGAAAACAACTAGGCCACCGTCAGCCTCTTTCTGTCTTTCTTTCTTTCTGTCTTTCCGAATCCCCCTCCGACGGCTGATTGAAACATTACTTGATCTCCCAAAGGCATTGAGTGTAACGCGATAATTATACACTTGAACCACAATGCTAGCTAAGAGCCATCCACAGTAATGAAACTCACAATGAGTTAATTAGATCCTTCCATGGCCAAGAGTCTGGCTGTGGAGTGTTCCACCTTTTCATGCCAATCCAGGATGTGATTAACATGAGGGCCGCTGAAGTGATATTAACAAAAGGTTATTACAGGCCTTGTCCCAAACACCGCTCAGCTCAGGCGCTTCGCAGCTCAGTCCATTGCGCACTGTTATTGCTACATTATCTATTCAATTTAAGCCAAAATGCTGGAGTGGGAATTTGATTAATGTATGGAGTCCAATAAAAGACAGTTGATTGCTGTGTGTCTTCAGGAATTGAGCATATGGAGGCAGGAAGGAAGGACATATCTGCCCTAAAAATGGCCCCTGGTTATGTCACCTTTAGCATACTAGAGGATGGGGTAAGATTGGCTAACATCTGCCAAACTGTCCTTGCCCCAAGCGTTATTAAAGTTAGGCTGTTTAACTGCTAGATGTCTCCTGTGCATATAGATCAGGGGTCGTCAACTGGCAGAGGAAAGGATTTCAGCTGACTGAACCAAGCACTTGAAAAATACTGAAATTCAGTGATTTCAGTTTTCTAAACACAAACCAGCTCGGATTTTGCAGCAGATTCTTTGTTGCGGTTTATCCAATTACATGCATCATTTATGTATATAAATTATTTCTCTGAAGCCAGCTCATTGGAACAGAGACTAGCTACAAAAACGTTAGCTGCGTCCGAATATCCCTACTACCCTACTATACAGTAGGCAAAAAAGCAGTACGCCAAAGGAGTAGTATGTCAAAATTCTCAGTATTCATAAAACAGTAGGCGAGAAATACCCGGATGACCTACTGCTTCCACAGAGATTCTGCAGTATGGAACCAATGGACACTACGCTATCCCATAAGGCAACAGGACTGGTGCAGAAGACCTGTCAGAATAAAAAAAATGGCAGAACGCAGCACATCGGTTCTTTTCAAGTGTACATGCTCTAGGTATTAAACGTTGTTCCTTGTGGTTAAACCGTACTTGTTTAACAACACCTGAGTAAACTGTTAACTTGTTGAAGGTTTAAACAAGAAAAAAAAAAACAGTTGTGGTGCAGGTGCTGGCAATCTGGCAGGCTTTAAGTTTTTGTGGTTATTATGATGTCGTAGGTCACATGACAATACCAACATGGCATATGTAGTGCGTCCGGATTGTATTCATACTACACACATATTCTGCTCAGTACGTACTGAATCAACGGCCGTGCAGTAGGTACTGAATCGGATGCAGTAGGTACTGTCACAGTACTCGATTTCGGACGCAGGAACTTAGTTGTCTTATTTAAAGCCGTAAAATAATCGTCAACGCGTAAGCATTAAAATGTAGCTGTTGCCATCATTCAGTCATAGTTGATAGTTGATTATCTGGACATTTGTGTCATGTCAACGCTGGAATCGGCATCAGCACGGCGCACAAACATGGCTGCCGAGGACTGCAAGGCTTCGTTCACGCCATGTCGGAATTACAGTAATTACTACATCACAACTAGTCTAGTCGGAGCTGTTCACGTCCTCAGACTCGGAATTAAATGAATCCGTGTGAGATGATGTTGTTAACAAGTGCAAAACTACATTCAACTGTACTGTACGTCTTTCATTTATTTTCAGATTAATCTCACATTATTAAGACATTAATAATAGTCAATTATACGAATTATTACATAGAAATATTACAAGATAACTACGTAACTACATTTTACTGCTGAAGCCACCGCCATTTTGAGTGTTTCCACATGACATTGCAGTGGTCAGGTGGTACAAGTCGGAGCTCTCAGAAAATTCCTAGTTTACAAGTTGTAATTACGAGTTCTATGAAGACATGAAGTTGGAATCTCGTAATCACGGTAAATACGACATGGCGTGAACGCAGCTCAACTCACAGCCATTACAGGCACTTTCATGTTCACATTCACTGACTACTGATTGCGCACACGTGTACTCATTTACCCACGTGCTCATATAAGCACCTTCACTGAACCTTCACGCTGAAAAGGATATTGTACGCTCTGTGTTGTTATACCAGTTGATACCAAGCCTTGGTTTGTTGGTCTTTCTGGTTTCTGATTTCCTTCCTGGTTTTCTCGACTTGCTCTTGCCTACCCTAGCCCATGTTGATTATCGAACGCCTGACCCGTGCCTGCACCTTGACCTTGATTCTGGTTTAAGAATTTGTCTTGATTGCTACATTCAATAAAGCTCTGTATACCTGCACTTGTGTCTGTATCTGTATCAATTTGTAAACGAAGTGGACCTTAGCGTTTCTCCATTTTTGTCGAATACACCTGGTATGGAGGTATCAGGAAACCTGATGTCATTGAGAAATTTCATACAAGTTCATAAGAACACTTGCGGATGCTAAACCTGCTTCTAACCCCAACCTTAAGGGGCTAGACTTTCAGCAGGCGAAATTTCCATTGACTTCCATTCATACGCATGCGAATTCTGGAGACCGGAAACGTAAGCTTCATGCGAAGATGTTCTGCATTTTGCTGAGTTCCAAAGTTCAAGTCTGACCTGCGAATTCGTATCTTGTGGAGACGTGTGACCAAGGAAATATAAGAAAATATAAGATTTAGGAAGCCCAGATTATAGCGGTGTCGCACCATCGCGTTTTACTCCGTTTTATACAACACAGCTTTAAAAGAATTTAATCGCTGATACAGGAACAGTTGGTATATTTTAACATTGGCGTGTGATGTCATATCTGGTTGCCGCCCATATTCGCAGCAGTCCCCAAAGAAATTTTGCATGCGGAAAGTCTAGTGTGACCGCGGTTTTAACCTTAACAACTTGTGATTTGTTACAAAATTGCACATATATGCTATGATACCATGTTGTTCCAGGAAAAAAAATAAATAGAAAATATGCCAGAAATGTGAGCAAAAGGGAACAGTAAGTGAGTGAAATCAGAGAGAAAGTCATTTCTGCTCTGCTTTGTCTTCAATCTAAAGAACTCGTAATGTCCCGTTTAATCCCATTTTGCATCCATAACAGCATTTAGCTCAGTTAATTATTCTAAAATCTTAAAACAAATGCAGAAGCTGCAGGCTTTAATGTGATTTCTACACGGCATGCAGAGCTCCTGGGGTAGTGGCTGTGTCGCATCTTTTCCATTTGAGCCCAAAGTAATCAAATGATTTGTAATGCTCTTTCTCTCTCTCTTTCTCTGTTTGTGTTCTGGTGCGAGGGGAAATGCGGTATCTTAAAAAGATAAGGAATCAGCTCATGTTCCTTGTTTTTGATTTGATCAGATGGGGTAAGAGTAATGCTTCGAGGTCGACTCTCAGTGGTGCTTCATGCTCGTATGAAAAGTGAATGATAAAGTTGACCTCAGATACACACACACACACACACACACACACACACACACACACAAAGAAGCAATGATGCTCTCATCCTCCATCAAAGCAGTGAATGTTCTGCACCTGTATTTCTTTTTGTGTGTGTGTCCTTGTGATCTTGTGATCTGATTCAACTTAAATCAACAAATGACAGTCCCTGAGCAAACAAAAAAAGGCATCTAAATGACAATGTCAAAACAACACAATGTCTACATTACCATTTCCTGTCCTCTTAAAAGCGTTTTTAAGAGGTTTAGTTGATTGGTTCTTAGTGCTGAAAAAACCTGGCTAAGTAAGGGTAAAAAATCACTGGGGGGTGTACTGTTACAGGGGAAAAACATCAATGACAGGGTGCTGTGATGGATCAGAGCTACTCACCCTGAAATTGATTGTTTTCCAATAACAGCACGTCCCGGAGTGTTTTTTCCCCTCTTACTGTATACCACAGCATTTTGCCAACAATTCCTATTCTTTATTAATTCAAGAATACTTTTTATCCACTTATTGTTCCACAAAACAAGTTAATTCCTATTATCACCTACTATACGGTGCACCAGAGTGCCAGAATTAAAGAAACGGAAAATGCAACACATTTTATTTCGCAACATGACGTATCAATAAGAAAAGTATGCGTCACAGTTTTGCAGGTTGCGAACTGTAAGTGAGGATGGAAAGACATGACTTGATATTATTGAGAAATCGTATTTTTTACTGCTTGGTTGTTTCACGCTATACACACTCTTTATTAGGAATACCTGCACGCATGTGCATATACTGTGTATGCAATTGTCAAATCAGTCAGTGGGATGCATGATATCATGCAGAGCAGACACAGATGAAGAGGTTTAGTTAAAGTTCACATCAAACATCAGAATGGGGAAAAAAAATGTTTAGTGATCTCAGTGACTTTGACTGTGGCATGGTTGTCTGGTTTGAGAATTTCAGAAACTGCTGATGTCCTGGATTTTTCAGACACAACAATGTCTAGAGTTTATACAGAATGGTGCAAAAAACAAAAAAACATCCAATGAGCAGCAGTTTGGGGGTGTTTGTTGATGAGAGAGGTCAGAGGAGAATGGCTAGACTGGTTTGAGCTGAGAATTCGAGAAGAATATGACCAAGGAGATTAAAGGACGGAAAATTATTTATCTTTAAATATCAGAAAGTGGAACATGTTCACTCATCGGGTTCTTGTATGAGGCACAGTATGAAATCTAAATGAATCCTGCGTGTTTTTTCCGAGCGCATAGACGGTCAGTTCAGTGAGGCTCCATCCTCGAGTCTGCACTTGCTCAGGTAATCATCCACTTGTAAACTCTTCTCTCTAAGGTCTTAACATGACTCATCTAAGTGGAGATTACAGCGTGACCTGCTCTCCAGTGGCCAAATCCCTGACCGCTGAAAGCTCCATGCACTCAAGAGGTCGGCAGGCAATTGGACCCATGAAAAAGAAGAATGCCCAGAGGCACTGTGGTTAAAAAAACAGCTACCCCATATCCCGCTTCAAACAGAGCAGACACTGCTGGATGTACACTAATGAGTGGACAAGAAACACCACAGTAAAAATCAATAAGGTAGGAAACCTAAACGTGTTCTTCCACATAACCATCACTGAAATGAATAAGCGTGTTCACGCTATGAAGAGAATCTCGTTACTGTACGATGCCTTGTTATTACAGCAAAACTGAACTGACACCTAAAAACAATACAAACGAGTGAGTTTCTAACTCACTGTTTAAATTCTGGAGAAATAGCAATGAGTAAACAGCAGCCAGGTTGTGTTTAATAGGGCACATTTCAGATGAAGGATCTAATCAGTTTCCATCTTATTAGCGTTCATTTCACCTCCATCACTGCCAAAGCAGGAAAACAACCAGAGGCCACCTTTGTCAATGTGAATTCTCTCTCTCTCTCTCTCTCTCTCTCTCTCTTTTTTTAAGCGCCGTTGTTCATTTTGCGCACAGAACAAACGCCTAAATAGGGTGCACGCATAAAGCCATCCAATAAATCACTTAATACTGAGATCCTTATCAATCCTTGGTTTAAGCCATCACGAAAAACAACATTTTACTCAATATTTGTCACCAGCATTTACCGACTAATGGAATGATAAAATGTTGCACGAGGCCACGATCGAAAGGTAATTTGCTATGAATTATTCACCTCATCTCAGACACGGATCTTTAACGAATCCCAACTTTATGTTTCCTTACTTTGATTTCCTTCCTCTTACCTGAATCATTCTTCACTGTGATTTGTCGGTACAGGATGAGTAATGATGGGTTACACACAGTAAAAAAAAAAAAACAAATGACACAAATGAACACTGAAAGAGTTAATTCAACACGCTAGGTGTTACTTCAACACTGGGGATTTCGCTGTTGAGATTTTAAGAACGAGTCACATGGTGTGTAAATGGCACCCGCAGTCTTTGCTTTTGGGGGGCTCTTTCTTGTTTAAAGGTTTAAGCGGTGACAAGATAATTAAAGTCAGAATCAGATCTGCATTCAGATCAGTTCACAACTCCAGGATCGATCCTGACCCTCGGATATTGTTTGCAGTTTTATACCTTGTTCCCATGTCCATGAGGATCTCCTCCGGGTTCTGAGGTTTCTTCCCACCTCCCAAAAACCTGTAAATATATTAGCTGTGCTAAAAACTGAATGTGTGTGTGTGTGTGTGTGTGTGTGTGTGTGTGTGTGTGTGTGTTGCGCACATAGTGTCCTGTGATATACTGGCTTCTCATCCAGTGTGTATTCCCACCTCTCACCCAGTCTTCCTGGGATTAGGTTTCAGATCCACCGTGACCTTGGCCACAATAAAGCACTTACTCAAGATGAATGAATGAATGAATGATGGTCTGATGCTTCAAAAAAAAATCATACTTTGCACAACTTACTTCATATGAAAACTTACAAAGGTTAGGGTAATAGCATATATGTACCATTTCCTGTTTGCTTTTCCAACCACCTTCACTCATTGAAATGTGTATAAATGTTTCTGTAAATCAGTGCTAAGTTTCTCCAAACCATTTCAAAACACATTATTAATGGATAGAGTGAGCATGACATTGACCACTCTCTCTAAAAGTTAATGTTATCTTAACTCTGTGTTACATTTTGGTTAATTCATTCATTCATTCATTCATTCATCTTCAGTTAGCACTTTATCCTGGTCAGAGTCAAGGTGGATCTGGAGACTATCCTGGGACAGGAACACTGGGCACTGGATCTTAGATGGGACACCAGTCACTTCTCATTCACACCTTTGAGCAATTTAGTAATGTCTTCCTACTGCCATGTTTTTGGGAGGTGGAAGGAAACTGAGAGGAGAACCCAAAGGAAACTAACACGGACACAGTAACCCGAGCTCAGGATTGAACTGGGAATGCTGGAACTGTCTGGCGACAACTCTACCCACTGCAACATCATGCCACCAAACAAATCCACCAAACATTCTACGTCACATTCAGACCTTCGCTGGATGATCTGAGACAACATTGAACGTTATATTACCTCTGAGCTGGACACGAGTGTAAGACATTACTAGCCAAATGGGGGTGGTGGGATTTCACTGGCTGATCCAATAGATCTTAGAAACTTCTCTCTCTCTTCCCTCACTGAGATACAGACATGCTCCAGCTGTGCACTTGGAAAACTCTGCAGCCAGCACACACACACTTATATCAACTTTGAGAGAGTAAACACAGCTTTCTTGCCATTGTGTCTTGCTAAACCAGAAGCCTTGCATCCAAGTGGATTTACTACACGCCTTGTGCAGAGTGATCATGCTGCGTTCACTATGATTTGGACTTCAGCATGTGATGGCTGTTGTGAGTATCTCAGGCATCCTAAAAATCTACGCTGAATGATTGTTTTGGTTCTGGGAGAGTACGCATGCATTTGACTGCAGGCTACCGAGCAGAGCGTGGGGGTGGGGGATTGGGGGAGTGTCTACACATCTGTTCAACATAAGAACACTTTGACAGCTGCATGATCTCTCTCTCTCTCTCTTATCCCAGTTGGAGCTGAAACACACCCTCACACAATAGGGTGGGACCCCTCTCTGTAATGGGTGGATCAAGAATGTGGAATTCTCAAATCCCAAGCATGGAGCACTTTAAAAGTGCCAAAAATGTTTTTTTGTTTGTTTGTTGTTGTTTTAATCATTATTCGTATATCGGGGCTGTACACAATCCAAAAACAGACAATGTAGTATTCTAAACAGGCTTTTTTTTTCTTCCTAAAATGCTTTTCTGCTCAACACGGTTGTAAAGAGTGATTATTGAGTTACTATAGACTTCCAGTCAGCTTGTACCAGACTGGTCATTCTCCTCTGATCTCTCTCAACTGTTGTAGCCTACAGAACTGGCTGGTTTTTTTTTTGTTTGTTTTTTTTTAATACCATTTTTTGTAAACTCTAGAGCTGTAGTCTCTAGCAGCAGTTTCTGAAATACTCAAACCAGCCCATCTGGCACCAACAACCATGCCATGGTCAAAGTCACTGAGATCATAATTTTTCCCCATTCTGATGTTTGATGTGAACATTAACTGAAGCTTTTGACCTGTACCTGCATGATTTTATACACCGCCCCTCTGCCACATGATTGGCTCATTGGATATTTGAATAAACGTGCATGGATAGATGTGTTCCTATTAAAATGAACAATCTTGAGTTAAGTTAAGTTGCATTCAATTAAAGTGCACCGAAGTGTGTAATATTACATTGCATGCTCCGAGTGCATAAACAGATCTGCAACTGTTTCAGGGGTTTTTTTTTTTGTTTTGCTTGTTTGGTCAGTTTTGTGTATAAAGTGTCTGAAGTTTATTGAGCGTTTAATGCTGACCCACTACAAACGAAACAATGGAGGAAATGGTTTCCTTAGATGACGCTGATAATCCTTTTGAATTGCAAGCCGCGTCAGAAACCGCTATGTGACAAAGAGGCAGAGAATGTTTAAACATCCACCAGGTCAAACTTTCCACAGTAAAATCTTGGCACTCCAGCTCCGACTCAAACAAAATACGGAGTGGAGCCTCAGCACTTCTGGTTGTTACTTGAAAGAAAAAGAAAAAAAACAAAAAACAGACAGATTTGTCAGGACGAGGATCAAAATCCACCCAGACTTATAATTGGGAAAGTGGCCATCTGGGCTTTCAGAGATGTCCATTTGTTTTTAAAAGGGTATCGATCGCTGCTGGGCATTAAGGAGATCTGTGAGAGATCTAAATGCTTCCACCACCACAATGTGCATTTCCTGTTGTTTTGATACATGCCTTTAATTATTGGCAGACTCTCCGAGTAGTGTCTGGAGTAAGCTGCTGAGTTCACAAGGCACACGTTATACACTACACACTGCTCTGCTTTCTTTAATCACTGAAATCAGGCCTCGAATATCATGTTGTCCTTTGTATTTAATATGCACAAGGTTCAACATCATCTACTTACGCTTACTTATGCTAAGAGCGCCTCTGAAGAAAATGGGATTCAAAGTGCACTTAAAAACTGGAGAACAAGGGAAAGTCAGCGTGTAAACAAACAGTAATGCGTGCGGTGGACGTCTTTATTATTTCAAACCCAGGCCTAGAGAAATATTGTGCAATTACAGGCACACACGGACGTTTATGAGGTTGTGAAAAGAAATCATCTTATTCACGTCAGAGGAGCGTAATTGTCACAATTATGGCGAGCATGTTTTAAAAATAAATCTTTTCTTCCCCTGCTGCACAGATGTCAGACAAGAGGTTGTCCTGGAGTTTATTAAAGGCTGAAAACTGAAAGAAAGAGAAAAAAAAAATGAAAGAAAATAAACCATTTATGATTGTAATTTTTCTCCAAGATTGGCTATCAACAAATAGGGACATGTGCTCACCATGTTTAAAAGATTCAGTGATATTTTGTATGAATGGTGTATTCATAGTGCATTAAAATGCATTTATAACACGTTATAGTTTTAGCGTACATAATACCTTATAGTGCTTGCCAACACTGTAACAAAGCATTGCTTTATGATTTGAATACATTATATACACATTGTAGACTGTAATGGATTAATGCAGGGTTTAATTTTACATTCTGTACTCGACTGTACTTGAATACTACAGTATAAACACTCTTTAGACACTTTATCTGAAGTGCAAATGAATTGGTCACTTTATAATGAGGTGGTTTCATTATAACACATTATAAACCCTTATCTTTTTTATAAGTACACTGCAGATACTAAAGCTGCAATCACTTTCACATTAGTGAAAAATAAATAAATAAAATGCCTAAAATAAATAAATAAAATGAGTTTCTCTCTGGAATGCTTATTTATTTATTTATTACATCTAATGTTACAATACTGAGGACACAAAGTACAAAGTTTTATGTTCTTTTTTTTTTTTTTTCATTTCATTTAAATCCTGTGAATGGTGCTCAGAATACTCCATAAGTTATTTAATTCACATTTAACAGTTTGCCTTCATCTAAAGCCTGTAATGTAATTACCTGAAATAATGTGCTATGAATAAAAGCTTGAGTCAAGGACAGTTTGCAAACTCAGTTTAGTATTACTGTGCATTAACCCATTAACCTTTACGAAGTGTTATGTAACCTGATTTTATAAAGCCATATACACATGCTCAGTGACGTGCCATGCGTGTATATATATATATATATACAGTACTCTGCAAAAGTTTTAGGCACATACAAAGAAATGCTGTAGAGCAAAGATGCCTTCAAAATAATGAAATTAAATGTTTCTACATTTTTTTTTTAAAATACCGTAAAGAGCAGTAAACAGTAGTAAATGAAACAAAGTCAATATTTGGTGTGACCTAAAACTAAAAATAAAAACACTAGACTCCAGTACAATTTGTTTTATAAGGAAATTAGCTGGTAAGTTTTATTGAGCATCTTGCAGAACCACTTTTACCACTCTTCCAATATTCTTTCAGTTGCAAGATGTTTGAGGGTTTTCTTGCACGTATTGCCCGTTTCACATCCCCCCACAACATTTCAATGGGATTCAAATCCGGGCTCTGACTAGGTCACTCCATAACCCTCCGTTTCTTCTTTTTGAGCCATTCCTTGGTGGATTTGCTAGTGTGCTTACAATCATTATCCTGTTGAAAGGTCCACTTTCAGTTCAACTTCAACTTTCGGACAGATGGCCTCACACTAACATCAAACACTCTTTGATAAGATGCAGAATTCATAGTTGAATCAATAAATGCAAGCTGTCCAGTCCCTGAGACAATGAAGCAACCCCAAACCATAACATTTCCACCACTGTACTTCACAGTTGGTATGAGGTACTTCTCCTGAAAAGCTATCTTTGGTCTGCGCCAAACATGTCTGCTGTTACTGTGGCCAAACAACTCTATCTTTGATTTGTCTGTCCAGAGCACATTATTCCAAAAGGCCTGGGCTTTGCCTATATGCTCATCGGCAAACGGTAGTCTTGTAAAGGCTTTTTTCCTGGCACGCCTCCCATGCAGGTCAAATTTGTGCAATCTCTTTCTGATTGTAGAAGCATGCACTTTGACACTAACAGCTGCTCTTGGGCTGAATTTGCCGGGATGGCCAGTCCTGGACAAATTGGCAGTCATTTGAAATCTGTGCTATTTGTAGTTTATTTTCCTTACAGTGGAATGATGTATGTCAAATAATTTGGAGATCTTTTTAAACCCCTTGCCAGATTCATAGGCATCCACAACCTTGTTTCTTAAGGCCTTACAGAACCATTTAGATCTTGGCATGATGACCCCACAAACCTCAATAACAAAGGGAACACCAGAACACGGTTCCCCCTGCACTCCCTAAGCAGGTTCTAATCACTTAAACGCCTGAATCTAATTTTATGGATTTGAAGGTGTGATAAATGTAGGGGTGCACTTACTTTTTCCACATGACTGATCTGTTTTCATTTAAATTGTGAAAATTACTACAAAATGTCAGTTGTATGTGTCATTTGATAGAGTGTAGCACCCTTATTAATAACATTGTTTCAAAGAGGATCAAATGCTTGCTTGACCAAATAAAAAAAATTCCATGGGGTGTACTTATTTTTTTACATGACTGTATGTAAGGGATAATCCAGGTAGGTGTGCATTAGACGATTTTAATGCACGACATGGAGGCAAAGAACCACCCGATGCAAAGTGGAGAGTGATTGCCTCCTCTGAGTGCATTAAAATCGTGTAATGCACACCTAGCTGTTGATTATCCCGCTTATACCGGGATCACTTGCCAGCACCGACAAGTTAAATCTGTCATTGATGTTTGCAGTGCAGAATTCGACTGAAAAGATAAAAATAACGGTTAATTTTCGTTAGTTATTTTATATACGGGTCGTTAGACCTAGAATTCTGCCTGCTCTAAATCATACACAGAGATAAAGTAGTGTGATAAGATTACATTTATTTGAATGAATTATAGTAAATAGTTATTAGAGAGAGAGAGAGAGAGAGAGAGAGAGAGAGAGAGAGGGAGAGATTGTGTGTGTATGAATTACGGCATCTGTCTACTAATAACGAAGCTGTGAGTTTAACTGTATGTTACTATGTTTACAGTTTGTTTATAGGCAGCGCATTCATTTAGAACAGTGATTAATCTGACTGGAACTACTTGTGGTATACACGGTTTTAATGCGCACCTTCCAGCCAATCATAATCGAGTATTCCGACAGACTATGGTATATATATATACAGGTGCATCTCAATAAATTAGAATGTCGTGGAAAAGTTCATTTATTTCAGTAATTCAACTCAAATTGAGAAACTCGTGTATTAAATAAATTCAATGCACACAGACTGAAGTAGTTTAAGTCTTTGGTTCTTTTAATTGTGATGATTTTGGCTCACATTTAACAAAAACCCACCAATTCACTATCTCAACAAATTAGAATATGGTGACATGCCAATCAGCTAATCAACTCAAAACACCTACAAAGGTTTCCTGAGCCTTCAAAATGGTCTCTCAGTTTGGTTCACTAGGTAAGCCACAAACATTCATTGCCAAAGAAGCTGGCTGCTCACAGAGTGCTGTATCCAAGCATGTTAACAGAAAGTTGAGTGAAAGGAAAAATTGTGGAAGAAAAAGATGCACAACCAACCGAGAGAACCGCAGCCTTATGAGGATTGTCAAGCAAAATCGATTCAAGAATTTGAGTGAACGTCACAAGGAATGGACTGAGGCTGGGGTCAAGGCATCAAGAGCCATCACACACAGACATGTCAAGGAATTTGGCTACAGTTGTCGTATTCCTCTTGTTAAGCCACTCCTGAACCACAGACAACATCAGAGGCGTCTTACCTGGGCTAAGGAGAAGAAGAACTGGACTGTTGCCCAGTGGTCCAAAGTCCTCTTTTCAGATGAGAGCAAGTTTTGTATTTCATTTGGAAACCAAGGTCCTAGAGTCTGCAGGAAGGGTGGAGAAGCTCATAGCCCAAGTTGCTTGAAGTCCAGTGTTAAGTTTCCACAGTCTGTGATGATTTGGGGTGCAATGTCATCTGCTGGTGTTGGTCCATTGTATTTTTTGAAAACCAAAGTCACTGCACCCATTTACCAAGAAATTTTGGAGCACTTCATGCTTCCTTCTGCTGACCAGCTTTTTGAAGATGCTGATTTCAGTTTCCAGCAGGATTTGGCACCTGCCCACACTGCCAAAAGCACCAAAAGTTGGTTAAATGACCATGGTGTTGGTGTGCTTGACTGGCCAGCAAACTCACCAGACCTGAACCCCATAGAGAATCTATGGGGTATTGTCAAGAGGAAAATGAGAAACAAGAGACCAAAAAATGCAGATGAGCTGAAGGCCACTGTCAAGGAAACCTGGGCTTCCATACCACCTCAGCAGTGCCACAAACTGATCACCTCCATGCCACGCCGAATTGAGGCAGTAATTAAAGCAAAAGGAGCCCCTACCAAGTATTGAGTACATGTACAGTAAATGAACATACTTTCCAGAAGGCCAACAATTCACTAAAAATGTTTTTTTTTATTGGTCTTATGAAGTATTCTAATTTGTTGAGATAGTGAATTGGTGGGTTTTTGTTAAATGTGAGCCAAAATCATCACAATTAAAAGAACCAAAGACTTAAACTACTTCAGTCTGTGTGCATTGAATTTATTTAATACACGAGTTTCTCAATTTGAGTTGAATTACTGAAATAAATGAACTTTTCCACGACATTCTAATTTATTGAGACGCACCTGTATATATATATATATATATATATATATATATATATATATATATAAAAACTTTGGCTAACTGCTCTGCTTGATGTCTGAATTTTCCAACAGTATTCTGACAGTTTTAACCACTTGAACAGCGAGTGTATCATGTTTTCCTCTCTCCATGTCTAAAGCATGAATTCACAAGTTACATTTTAACTAAATATGATAATTCAAACATTATAAACTTCAAATAACGATCCGAGTGAATTTGTTAAGAGAGGAATAAAACTCTTGGGGCAGTGCTCTTATTGGAAAATAATCAACAGTTTGGTGATGTGATATTACCCTCCCAAAACAGCACATTGCAAAGTGTTTTATTCTTCTTATACCACAGTGATTTGTCAATGACTATTTTATACTTAAAGAATGGCAGGTTGTACTTTTTAACCATTTATAATTACTTTTAATGCTGTGGAACATCTGGGAAACGGTTTATTTCCTAACGTAACACTTTCTGACCAATCAGGTTTGAGAATTCAACAGCAGTGTGTAATGTATAATGGCTGTATGCGAAACAGAATTAAATCATTTCTTAGATTGTATGTGTAACGCTGATGCCGGATCAGTGCTACCATCACTATGCAGATCATTTCACCTGCAGCGACAAGGCAAAACAATACCTTGAAGCCTGTTCTGACACGCTTCAGCGTAAAACCCATGTTTTCTAGAAATACCATTTAACATTTTACAAGCTTCCGTGTTTACATAACTTTGCTAATACATAGGACAGGGGGAAGAAACATGAAGGAAGAACTGTAAAGAAACCCTGCACTTATTTTCCAAAGCACTGTTTTTTTTTTTTGTTGTTGTTCTTGTTTGTCTGTTTTTTGGCAGGGCACCAGGGTATAGCAGGACCTCACATCACACATCACACGCTTGCACTCAAACATAACAGGCGATTTTTAGTACATGATAACGGTGCTGTCGTGTGTGAATGAAAGCCTGACAGTGTCTCTTTGTTCGTGGCCTCTGTGAGAAGTCACAACAACGGCAGTAAGGTTTCACCTGCCATCGTTTCACGGCTCCCTGAAGGTTTCCTTCAAGCCAACGCCTCTAAATTGGGGTGGATCGCAGAAATGTCGGACACCGTGCTCCAAAATTTTTCCTCCTCCGCTATCCCTGTTGTGTTTGACAGGCACTGGAGACTTGTTAAGGCTCTCCAAATGGTATTTTCTACAAGCTTTGAGCTGCCTGAGAAGACCATTATTTTGGATCTGTCCCAACTGCATGCTGCATGATCTCAATAAGACCGAACACATTTTAATTTTGTCAAGCTTGCAGGAGTTTTCTTTTATTGGTTAAAAGGGCTCTTTTGAATAAGGCTGCTTCTAAATGTTATACTTATTTATGTCCTACCATTACTATATTGTCATCAAGACTTTTACAGTTGGGTAATTGGACCAATTATGTACATAATGTCTTATTGACTAGTTGGATTAATAGTTATGTATTATAAATGTTTATATATGAAAAGAGTTGCTTTGGGCTATCTTGTCATGTCACTGTTGACATTATTAGTCGACCAAAAATGTTTTGTACAATACACTTTAACTTTTATGTAAGGAATAAAACACGACAAGGTGGTGTGAATGTTATTTTCCAATAACATCACATCCTGAAGTGTTTTATTCCCCTTATACATCAATTACACTCTTTTTTTTCTTCTTCAGTTTATTGTTATGTTTAATGTTGTGGAATGTTAATGTTATGTTATAGTAGCTATAAACAGTGGTTTTCTCACCAGCCTCTCTTTATTTCTCTCTCTTGAAGTTAAAGTCCCCATGAAATCAAAATGGAAGTTTTGTAGCTTTCAGTATGAATATGTCAGCCTCAAGGTCATCTGTAAGCTAGTGTTCTCCAAAACAATGACAAAATTCACATTTAGAAGATATACGCATTCAAAATTTACAGTCTCGCTCTACCACCAATACGGATCAACAATGGTGATGACATCATTCTGCACTTCAGCTTCTCATCAGATTTTCTGTCCAATCAAACGCTCTCTAGACTTCCTGTTTCAGTGAACCCACCGAATAATGCCACGCATTTCAAGGCACTTTAATACGGCTGGAAAGTGTAAACTCTGATGTCCTGAAGACTTTCACATGGTGGAAAACGTAAAGTTACAGATTTACCTCGGATGTTGAAGCAATGTTAAATAAACAGAAAACTTTAACATTTCAACAATTACACTTTTTTTTTGTTTGTTTATGTGGAGTGTCCACTATTACAGCTGTTACTATAGAAACAATAATATATTAGAACGAGTGCATTAACATAAACCTGTGCTTTGTATTACAGCCATAACTACTGTCAACACCTTCCGACCAGGAGAATTGAGAATTTGCTAAGGTACAGATTTCCTCTTTATGACCTTTCTTATCATGAGCCAAACCTTGCAATGTGTTCTGTAGTGTATATTGCATCATGGACATACCAGGATAAACCACAACTGATAACTGAGCTCTGACTAGGAGCAGAAAAAATCCCTACACTTCCTCTTCCTCACAGCCCCCCACACACTCACACACTCTGTGTCCTGCAGAGAGCTTGAACGATCAGTGATGATACGAGTTCACCTGTAAATTTGGTGTGTCTCTTCTCACTGCTGGTGTTCCTTCAGATGTTTCTGAAAGTTTGGTTCTGGCCGTTGTGATGGAAACCAAGTACACAATATTGAACCATATCAAATATGTCTTTGGAAAGGTAAATGCGTTTATACGCTGTTTCCTATGTATTTCATTTTTTTAGGTGTACCACAGTGCGGTTTCATTCTGATTGGTCAGACAGTGTTGATCACTTTTCTATAATAGCAGCTCTAAATGTAGTCGGCTGTAATCAATCAAGTTCACATTAATGTTCATGTTAAAATGTTAGCATTTCTATAGTAACACTGGAAATACACATAATCTAAGGCTAATAATAATTAAAGACATTAAAGACATGCTGTTACTTAACTATGGCAAGCTTAAAGAGAAAAGGGAGCATGGGGAGAAAAGGACATTTTTTTTATAGCTGCTATAACATAAGCGACAACAGGAACTTGCAACACCATTAAATACAACTATACTGTAAATGGGTCAAAAGTATCACAAACCATTATTTAATCAATAACAAAATATGATACGTTGGCAAATTGCTGTGGTATAAGAGGAATAAGACACTTCATTAAGTGCTGTTATAGGAAAATAATCAACTTCAGGATGGTCACAGTAAGTCTGCTTCACACTGGGACACATCACACTGCCCTGTATTTGATTATTTAAGTGTTTCATTCCTCACTTAATGTTATATTGTATGTTATAATGTTAGCAAGGTCAGTTAAAGAACTTCAACCCTAACCCACAAGACACTGTACAAAAAGAAACAACAAATACACTCAGCCTGAAACACATTGACTATACCTCCTGGATGTTTTGGTTCGATTCTGTCCAGGTAGGAGGAGCTGGATCAGGACTGACTCCACCCCCTTGGACTTTTGGTTCTGCACCAAGGGAGTACTTGAGTTTTATTACAAATTCAGTGGGATCTGGGGACACAGTGTAGCCATGGGGTCACTGATTCTTATTTATTTATTTACTTATTTATTTATTGTTAAGTGGTGGAAATCACAACCCGCATTATTAAAGTTATTATATTTAGGGGTCCAAGCACCAAAGTCAACTCTCTGGCTCCAAAAATTATTACTTGAAAAAGTTTAATAATATACAAGAACTAAATCTGTACTGAGGAGGTCTGTGGAATTGATTTTACAGCTCAAGGGGTCTGGCTCCAAAAAGTTTGGGAGCCACTGACAACCCAAGTGCTGAAAGCATGACCTGATAGCGGTGTTGGCCAAGCAGTGATTGGAGTGTCAATAAAAGTCTTCCGACTTGGACGGTATCTTCTGTGCTTTTTCTCCCAGTCGGCTCAAAACAACATGAAAGATGCACTCCGTTAAGCTCTGCCCTACAGTGAGAGATATTTTGTCTCTCTCTGTAATAATAGAAAAATAGGATGTGTCGTGGCGAGGTTGCAGGTGACCGCATGTGGTGAGAGAAGAGTGTGTCAGGTGCAGATTCAAGTGCATGACAGAACTGAACCATGTATACTTTTACTGAAATGCAAACCAGCCTGTTCCCTGCGCTGGCTCCGATTTTGTAGAAGCTCCCTGCAGAAAAGTGTACAATATGGACATGCGTGAGATTATGCAAAAGGAGAAAAGACAGGACAGAGAGAGAACGCGCGAGAGAGGAAATGTGAGCGCCTTTTCTGAAGCCTTGCCCCCTGCCGATGCCCCTGTCAGGTGTGGGAAAGCAGAAGAAAGTGGGCCGTGACGCCCTTTGATCCTGCCTTTTGTGTGCTAACCACATGGCAGTGCCAACACTGCTCTCCAGCTGCAGGCCTTTGAGTGGGCTTTCACCCGCCCACGCTGCCAGCCCTCATGCCAACTTGCTCTGTGTTTCCACAGGCCATGCTGAATTTGATGAAGAGAGCATCCGTCCCTTGACATACACACACACACACACACACACACACACACACACACTTCAAGAGTCATCCTACAGCACAGGGGCTCTGGGATTCTCATTAAAGACGGCATCTGCGTTCGAGAGGTGCTGAGCGGGCAGCGTCCCTCGTCCCGTTATTATCCTCACCCACGTGAATTCGATGCAGTACCTACTGCATGGCCATTGAAACAGTATGTACTAATCATTATGTGTGTGTATTATGACTACAATCCCGGACATACTACATCCTCCATGTTAGCATTGTCATGTGACCTTTGACGTCATCATAAACACAAAAATCTTTTAACAATTTATTTGTCTATTCTTAAACAAGTCCTGTTTATCCAAGGTTTAATACTTAAAAAGAGCCGACGCGCTGTCTTCTGCATTTTTTTTTTTTTTTTCTGAGCTCGTCCGCACCAGTCCCGTTGCATTATGGGATTGTTTGACTCGTGTACTGTCCATCGGTTGCAGACTGCAAAATCTCGCCGGAAGCAGAATGCCATTCGGGTATTTCTCGCCAACTGTTTCTCACCTACTGAGAATTCGGACATACTACCCTTCTGGCGTACTGCTTTTCGCCTACTGTGTTTGTAGGGTAGTATGCGGTTTCGGACGCAGCCATAGGTTCAGTTTATAGTGAGCTCAGTTACTGTATTGTCCTTAGATGTGTGGGTAGTGAGTTCTTTTATTCTTTTTTTCTTGTCAGTGCTCTGGCAGTACTGTAACTGGAACAGTCAGGCCAGCAAAGCAAATTAAACTGAATACCATCG
This sequence comes from Cranoglanis bouderius, assembly GCA_023630585.1. NCBI lineage: Eukaryota > Metazoa > Chordata > Actinopteri > Siluriformes > Cranoglanididae > Cranoglanis > Cranoglanis bouderius. Next base: position 6,773,085 of record CM042564.1, read on the forward strand.
CAGAGTGATGAGCACACCTGTGCAGTATAAAATTTTAAATCATAAGACTTCAATCATCAGCCTGTTCTCTACACTGAATAAAAGGGAATATGTGGTCAGTCAGATTTAAGAGAATGTATTATGTATAGTCTACATAAAAGCTTTAAATTTCTCATCAACACATAATTTCATTGCTTATACTAAACGTAATGTAAACATTTCTAATTACTTGATTGAATTATGTAGAGTGAGTGTGATCAATTCACGTAGTATTAATGTTAACCAATTACATTATGAAATCTTGATGATGTGTGCACATGTTGTGTGAGTTTGCATGTTCTCCCCATGCTTCAGGGGTTTCCTCCGGGTACTCTGGTTTCCTCCCCCAGTCCAAAGAAATACATTGTAGGCTGAATGGCATTACCAAATTGTCCACAGCGTGTGAATGGGTGTGTGAATGTATGTGCGATTGTGCCCTGTGATGGGTTGGATGGGTGGGTTGCCCCAAGTTCCCTGGGATAGGCTCCAGGCTCCAGGCTCCCCTGCGACCGTGTGTGCGATAAGCGGTATGGAAAATGGATGGATGGAATCTTATGATGATGTTGGCACTGACAGGAAGAAATAACTATAGTATTAAATTAAAACAATCAAAACATGTGCATTAGAATAGCACAGTTGAAATGTGGCTGTTGCAGATCAGCAGTGGCCTGGGTTTGATCCTGAGTTTGGGTGAGAACAAAGAGTTTGGTTTTATTCGGGGCTTTGAAAATACGAGATCAAATCCTGTTGGATGTACGAAAACATATCAGGTTAATGTACCCTAACTCAGTTCAATCACATGGTCCCGATGTACATACACATTTGAATTAAGTAAATTCGATTAGCCTTTTTTTTTTTTTTTTTTGAGTGTTCCCTATTGTAGTGCTCCTGTTTTTCGATTGCATGCAGGAATAATGATTCTGGTACCATTTCAACACAGCAAGAGACTCAACAATCAGCTGACAAAAACAGGATCTTTGCATACTATTTGATCACTCTCTGGTGTCACCAAGAACAGGATGGGTTCCCTTTTGAGTCTGGTTCCTCTCAAGGTTTCTTCCTCGTGTTGTTTCAAGGACTTTTTCCTCACCGCTGTCGCCTCTGGCTCGCTCATTACTGATCAAGTCAAGTCAAGCGGCTTTTATTGTCATTTCACCCATATACAGCTGGTACAGTACACAGAGAAGCGAAACAACGTTCCTCAAGGAAAATGGTGCTACATAAAACAACACACTAGCCATACTAGATGACATAGAACTAAAAAAAAAAGACCTACACATTCTACATAAAGTGCATGTGCAAACAACACAAGACAGCACAGTAATACAAAACAGGACAATTGGCACAGTAAATGACAGTGTAGCACCGACCAGTACACGGTTCTAGTGCGAAAGTGTCAGATATAACAGGTAGTCCAAAAAGATAGCAGTGCAGAAGAATAACAATATAATAAAAAATGCTGTGAATATAAACATAACATACTATGACATAGTATTCAGCAGATCTAGATCTACATCCAGATTTCTGTATTGTGACAAAGCCTATTGTTAAAAGCGCTATACAAATAAAATTGAATCAAATAGAATTGATCAATCAGATTTTTGAATACTTAATTAGCCAGGGTAATCTTAAGTACCATAACAGCTTCATTCAGACTTTTTGTGTTTCTTTCTGTTTGTTTGGTTTTTTTTTTCTCTTTCTGTCTGTCTGTCATTGTCTCACTCTCTCCCCATGTCCTGCTGGCTGCAGATTGATTTGGGCTTGTGGAAAGTCATGTAGCGGTGAATGTGGCTAACTCAGCATGACATACTCAAGTATTTTTCCAGCAGCTGTATTACAGGTTAAATCAGGGTGGAGTACGGAAACGGAACACATGAATAATATACAAGCGGCTTTAGTTCTAAAGGATTCGCCTGGATCTGCTCTTAGCTGTATATACTGACTCTGTAGAGTTCACATCATATATAACGGTTCTCATGGGAAATTCCTGACTATTTATTCATCACTCTTTATACCATAGCAAGGTTGAATTCTCCAGTCAGGTTTGTCAGAAAGTGTTGATTAATTTTCTATAACAGGACAGATTTAGGATAGAATAGATTATTGTTTCTATAGTAACAGCTAATAACCTGGGTCTTGTATGGCAGACGCTCAACATAATCTATGACTAATGAGCAGGTTTTTAGAAAAACGTATAATCATTGATATGGGGAACATTTTAGGGAGAAGTCTCCAGTGCCAGCAGTAACTTTAAGTTTTCCACCATGGGAAAGTCTTCCTTACAGACCAGGTTGTGTTTGTGCAATACTGTATGTAGCATTACAATAGTAAACTTCAAGATAAAGCAAGGGAAGAACTGTTTCTAGAGCTGCTATAATGTAAGTGATAACAGGAACTAACTTGTTTCACGGACGTTCCAAAACATGACGTGTAACTATAAATGGATAGAAGTTACATATCCTTCTTTAATCAATCATTGACAAACTGCTTTGGTAGAAGAGGAATAAAGCCCTTTGGGATGTGATGTCGCTCGGGCCGCATCACACCACCCTGTCATTGATTCTTTTCCTATAACAGCACTCTCGAAGTGTTTTATTCCTTCCTGCATTCAAGGAGGCCCTGCAATAGGTTGGTACCCCATCAAGTTCCCTGGAATAGGCTCCAGGCTCCCCTGTGGAGGATAAGTGGTACAGAAAATAGGTGGATGGATGGATGGATGGATGGATGGATGTATTCTAGGTGCTCTAAGATTTACGGATTTAGCTTTACACACCTATTAGTAATTATACCAAAACCTATATACTGTTTTAGAAATTTTTTCACAATATAATAATAATAATAATAATAATCAAATCTCTTGTTAGGTTTTTGCTCAGTTTTCCTTTGAATGGTACACAATAAAGCTTGGTCCAGGCCCAGTCTGAGGGGGTGGATGCAAGGGGCTGCCTGGACATACAGTAAATCTCCCTCCATGTAAAACTGTCATCCCATTTTCCCTCCCATTGGCGTACACTTGTTATATTACGGTTATCGTTATTTTAATTCCGTCCATGTATGAGATTTACACGTCATGTCGTCATGGATGTTTCAGCACTTCTTCATGTCAAACTCAGATATTAAAGCACTGGCTAAAGCACACACACACACACACACCTACGTCCCGTGATGGCAGTGGGTTATAGCAATGCACACACATTAGTGATGTAAAGTAGATGGTACAGTAGCTAACCGTTCAAATAAAACACAGAGACATGGATGTAGAATTCAGACTCTTTCATTTTTGTTGTAAAACCGAAGAGAGACCGAATGCTGCTTGTGTGTTATTTTATTACTGGAATTAGCATAGCTAGTGCTGCCCTTAGCATAGGACGCAACAACAAGCTAATCCTCAAATATCCTGTGTGCTACTAACTAAAAGTTTTCCTACTTCACAGGAACACACCCAGGTAATGAACTCAAATGCATTAGCATACTGTGAAAAATGAAGCAAAACAACAACAGATACACCAGAGTTGAAAGGAATTGTCTTAAAATATGTTAGCTAGCTAATCAATATAGCCTATACAAGCCACTTTAATTAGCCAGCTTAGGGTGTAATTGGAGGAGAAGTGCATGGGACATAAAACTGTCATCTCCTTAGTCCTGTTATCGAGGGCACAGTGGCTAAATGGTTAGCATGTTTGCCTCGCACCTCTGAAGTTGGGGGTTTCCACCTCTGACCCTGTATGCATGGGGTTTGCATGTTCTCCCCTTGCTTTGGGGGTTTCCTCTGGGCACTCCGTTTCCTCCCCCTGTCCAAAGACATGTTGTAGGCTGATTGACATTTCCAAATTGTCCATACTGTGCGTGTGATTGTGCCCTGTGATGGATTGGCACGCCGTCCAGGGTGTCCCCCGCTTTGTGCCCCAGGTCACCTGGAATAGGCTCCAGGCTCCTCGTGACCCTGTGTAGGATAAGCGGTACAGAAAATGGATGGATGGACTATCACTGTTACCATTATTTTAACTGAATCCATATGATATTCAGGGTGCTTTCACATATGCAGTGTTTAGTCCGTTTGAATCGAACTTGAGTGCATTTTCCTTTTCGGTGAATTTCGTTTGTGCAGGTGAGAACACAGCAATCATACTCGGGCGTGGACCAAAATAACTGGTCTGAATATTTTGGGTTAGAGCGTTTTTTTTTTTGTTTTTTTTTGTAGATCTGAGCCACGAAGCACAAAATGAGTTGTAGTGCTGCAGAACTGCCATGAGTACTGGAGACTGAGACCGACTAACAAAAAGAGAAAAAAAATATTAGAGGCATAGACAAAACTTTAACTCTTTTTAGCAGTAGAGTTTAATGGCTCATATGAAAGTAGACACTCAGGGCTTGAAGAATTTGCAGTTTATTCTAAGTATTCCTTTTTTTAACTTAACCTTCTAGGTTTAAATGGCATAATTTTGGTATAAATTAGTTTAAATGGGATAAAGTAGCAGTTGTATACGGTGTCTCTCTATCAATAAAGCCTGAGTTGTGCTGTCCGTTTGATCTCTGTACCAGTGTTATTGTGGAGAAGTGTGAATTGTTGAGGGGGCTCACACTCCTCCCCTTTACCCATCACCCTGCTCACCAGCAGCTAAACACAGAGTCACGATACTCTACACACAGAAACCCAACCGTTTCCTGATTAATCTTATAACAGACTTGCAGCGATAAAAAAAAACGATACGTCGACTCACCTTTATGTGTTTTTCAAATGGCTCCTAAAGTTTCAGATGTCAGAAGTATTTACATTTCTGGTTTGCACAGGTATCTGTTGCCGTGTGAATCTTTCACATTCATAAACATTGACAGACATGGCCATAGACGTTTAATTAGTCTTGTTTTAATCAGTAAAAGAAGGCATCCTCTGTAGCACTAGACAGGTCACGCAGACTAATTTCTACAGTAATTGTAAGTATTGAACTTGGTTGATGATGTATGCAACAGTTTGCACATTATTTTAAAAAAATGGCTAGTACTGCCACACTGCTATAAAAAAATGTAGTTAAGCTATTAAGATTGCTACATGTAGCTAGCTATTCCTCAACACTTGATAAAATGTGGATTTGTGTAAACGCATCGGAAATGCAGGTTATATTGTTCTTCAGAAAAGCAGCGATATTAAGCAGCGTTTATCCAGTTAAAGCTGTCTAGAGAGAGGGAACTGTCTCAGTATTTAATCATATGTCACATCAATTCGATTATTACATTAGATAGCGCAGCAGGATTCACCATCATTTGAACCCAGCAGTTTTATTACAAATGGACCAGTGGGTGTGATCTAGCAGTATGCAAAATACCACAGAATAAAGCTCCATTTCCTTAAAAGTAAAGAGCCGTACTCCTTACGTATCCACGTCTGTCATGTGAGAGCAGTAAAAGTCATTGCTTGATCACTCCCCAGCTGTTTCAGCCAGCGGCTTCTGATCTAAGAAGCAGCGAGGAGGGGGAAAAAACTCCCGATTCTCAAATTTATCAGCCAATATAAACAGAGGTTAAAGTTAAGGAGCAGGTCTGAGCTGACTGAACCGCGGTCTGGGTGTGACAGAGTGCAGAGAGAGAGAGAGAGAGAGAGAGAGAGAGAGAAAGTATACAGCACTGATTAGCTTGTGTCATGATCTATTAAGGGGCCACCAGCATGTAAAGTGAGAAAGGCTTAGTTTAAAGTCTTACTTTTATGATTTACACACATAATACTTGATCCAACGGCATCCATCCATTAGCTGCTGGAGCCTGTCTCAGGGAACTCGGGGCACTTTCACACACTACGGACAATTTGGAAATGCCAAATCAGCCTACAACGCATGTCTTTGGACTGGGGGAGGAAACCGGAGTACCCGGAGGAAACCCCCCGAAGCACGGGGAGAACATGCAAACTTGGACAAAACGTGCATACAGGGCGGAGGCGAGATTCGAACGCCCAACCCCGGAGGTACGAGGCAAACGTGCGAGACTGACAGGGAAAACAGAATATTTTTCTTTCTTTTTTTTTTTTTTTAATCCTATACCACTGAGAATGTTCAAGATGATTCTCTGTGTAATGCCATCTTTACCCGGTCACTTTACTTCACATGGTTACAGCAGCTACAAACAATCGTTCCTTCTCTTTCTCTCCCTCTCTCTCTGTGTCTCTCTCTCTCTGTTTGTTCACAGAGAGAGACTGTTTTTCATGCTTTTATACACTGTTCCAGGTTGCAGTCACTGTTTGTTTTTTTACAAAGCATCTTAAGGTCATTTTTTTGTGGATTTTACTTTTCAGATTTTTATCCTGGGTTTTAAGTATGTCAGAAAACACAGGTTCAAGTGTCAGCTGATTAATTTTATCTTTGGCCAGGCAAAAATGGCAATATACCTGAGCAGAAAAAACAAAGTGGCACAAATCACAGATTGCGACACCGTACGAATTCTCTGCAGATTCATTAAAGCAAGAATTCGGATTGATTTTAGCTTTTACAAGAATATGGGGGATTTGGAGATGTTCAAGGCAGTGTGGTGTTGTGAGGAGGCTCTGTGCTCAGTAATAGGGGAAGAACTTTGTTTTGTACCAGCACTAGACTGATAGAATCTTTCGCAAATACATATTCAAACTGTTTATTATTATGCTTAGCCTAAATTATTTTATTTTATTTTATTTTATTTTTCTTTAAGCATTTATTTATTTATTGAGTCACCCTGATTTTATCATGTATAATGTGACGTATGTAAGATAAAGGATGGTAAAAGTCAAAAAAGTCTCTCTCTCTCTCTCTCTCTCTCTCTCTCTCTCACTATAAATTATCACGAATCCGGAAAGCACAATATCCTCTCTCCTGAAGACTTTCCCATGTTGGAAAACAAAACACTGACACTGGAGACTCCTTCCTTAAATGTTAAAGAAACATCTCTATCACCAGATCAATGACTCTTTGTCAAGTGACATTTTACAATCTGTTTATTATTAGGTTTCAATTATGTGGCACGTTACTATAGAAACGATGACGTATTAGAACAGGTGCATTAATATTTGAAATTCAGAGTTGCTGTTATAGAAAATTAATCAGCACCTTCTGGCCAATCAGAGACTGAAGAGCAGCTGTAGAGTAAATTTCGTCATAATAACGTAATTCCGTGGCTACTTGTTTTGCACCAAGGAACTGCTAATGCAGCTTTGTGCTATACATAATTAGGTGCTACTGCACCTTGCCTGTGTCGGATTTGTATGTGTGTATGAGTGTGTGTGTGTGTGTGTGTGTGTGTGTGTGTGTGTGTGTGTGTGTGTGTGTATGTGTGTTCTGTCTGCACCATCTCCCTGAAGCGTGCAGCTCGAGCCGAACACGTGGCTTTCACAGTTAAAGTAGTGAGCGTGAAACAGAGAAGAGGATGTGTGTGTGTTTTTCAGAGAGAGAGGGAGAGAAGGAGAGAGAGAGAATTTGGCGAATTTCTGTGTGTGAGAGAGAAAAGGAATGCTTGGTGAGAAGTAGTTTTGGCTTGGCTGATGCTAATGATCTCAACATGTGCTCCATTCGAGAGGCGTCCGTCTCTCAGAAAAAGCAGAGAGCAGCGGCGTGCCTCGGTGGGGCCGCAGATGGAAAAATCAGCCTCAGACAGTCTACAGAAGTGTGTGCAAACCGGGACAGCATGTTACTTCCAAATTAAATGTCAGATTTAATGTCGGAAACTCATCTGTGCTCGATGGCTAAAGCGAATCTGTAACGAACCTCATGGAATACGTTCACCTTTTTGACTCTTTCGCAGCCAGATATTTTTTATATAATTAATCTGTGTATGGAGGGGAAATGTGTGTGTGTGTGTGTGTGTGTGTGTGTGTGTGTGTGTGTGTGTGTGTGTGTGTGTGTGTGTGTGTGTGTGTTGGGGGGGGGAGCTACTTAAGGAGAAGCATGGCCTGTCAGAAAGCTAGCGGAGCATCATCGGGAGCGTCTCGTCAAGATAGCCTCTGGATTCATTAGTGCCTGGAAAACAGGAAGGAAGCCGAGCAAGCGTGTGCTTTTGACACCTGAAAACGGCACGTTTTCTCGAACCCTTGAATATGAAATGTGATGCATATTTCATGCTAATGGGATGTAGATGAAGATGAGTGGCTCGGTTCAGAGTGCAGCACGTGTGCACTGTTTAAAATATATTTAAAGCAATTTAAAACATGTCGCAAAAAAGACACGTACAAGCAGCCTACTTCCATGCGAGGCTTGCTGATTGAGAGACGAGCATGAGACTATATAAAGGTTTAAGTGGTCTCAGATGCGTCAGTGATGAAGGGCAAGTGAGGGTGACATTCCTTAATGTCTAAATAACTGTGTGTTTGCATGCGTATGCATCCGCCGCACCCCCCCCCCCCCCCCCCCCCGTCCCCCCCACCATGGCTGAATGTGCAGTATTGAGAGATAACATTACAGAAGTGAAATAATAAGCAATAAACAGAAGTTATGGTTCCAGAAGAAAAATCATAGAACACACACACACACACACACACACACACACACACACACACACACACACACAAGCAAAAATAACCAGCCAATAAGAGAAAGCCTCAGTGATGACCCCAGTGCCTCTATTTCCATGCACTGTGGGTCTTGGCGGTAATTGAATGGTGAAAGCTGGTCTCCAGGAGAGAGAGAGAGAGAGAAAAAGAGAGAGTGTGAGAGAGAGAGACATCACATTAAGGCGAAGGAGAACAAGACGAGCTCCTATCAGACTCCACCGAGCGTGGCCGACGCTGTCATCTTTTCTAACCTCGCCTCAAATGTGCCTAGATGCTTCTAAGAATGACAAGATCTCTCTCTCTCTCCTCCTCCTCTCTATCTCTCTCCATCTCTCTCTATCTCTCTCCATCTCTCTCTCTCTCTCTCTCTCTCTCTCGCTCTCTCTCTTTTTCTGTCTTTCTTTTTCCGTCCTCTGTCCGTGTCCAGGAGGCATCAGTCTTGGATCACTACGCTCAATCAAAGCTTGGCCGGGAAAGAGACGCATAATGTGACAGAGACAATGTCTCTTTGATGCCGCCTTGTCAGCCATGTGGAAGGAGAGCCAGACGCTCTGAGCTTAAAGATCGACAGCGAGGGAGCATGTGTGTGTGTGTGTGTGTGTTTGTGTGTGTGTGTGTGTGTGTGTGTGCTGACTCCAGAAGGTGTGGATCAGCCCTCGTGCCACAGCTGTATTATGTGTAATCCCGGCTCTGACCTGCAGGTCGTCACTGTTTGATTAATTGGTCCCAATTTTAATTAGCGAGGCCCTTCAAGACTTCAGCCGAATCAAATAAAAAGCACGAGGCTGGAATGTAATGAAATAAAACTTGATGAAGGCATCAAAGCCACTTTAGGATATTATCTTCCCATTTCATTTTGATTGTTTTACCTGAAGGCTTTTCTCTGCTCACCGAGCTTTCCTTATAACGCCGGTCTCGTGAGAGGAGGGGCGGGGGCGAAAAAATCAGGACATACATATATATATATATATATATATATATATATAGATAGATAGATATATTTCTTTATAATTATGTGGTTATGTAATGAAATTCTGTGCTTAATGCAATTTAAATCAAACCTGATCACATTTTTAAAGCTCTAGCTCTGAAAGCAGGATGTATTCATTCTGACGGAGGTTCAGTGTAGTGCCCACAGTGCCCTCTAGTGTGTCTAGAACCGGTGGAGCGGGTGACACACGAGCCGACCTCCTCTCCGGCCTTCGCCTGTCAGTCAGAGCGTCATCCTGTGTGCAGAGGAAAAGGGGAAACCCTGGACTGCTTTTCTATTTGTTTACACACATATGCACACTGTACACAGTGTAGTCTCTCGCTTTCTGGCCTTTATAGATATTAAACTGGAGTGTAAAGATGATAGAACAAAATGGAAATGGATACAAATTTACTTTCTGCCCCAATTCAGTTTACAGCTATTTACTTTTTTTTTTGTTGTTGTTGAAAATCAGTATAGACGTTTCAATCTCACAACCCCCCCCCCCCCCCCCCCCCACACACACACACATCCCCCCACACCCCCCGGATTGTTGAGGAGGGTGCAAACTGGGCTTAAAATCTTCAAGTGTGTGGCCAGCCTTTTCCTGTCTACGCAGACTTTCATTTGTTCTCCCTGTATCCATGTGAGTTTCCTCGAGGTTCTCTAGTTTCCTCCCAAATAAATGCCAATAATTGGTCTCTAAATTGCCCCTAGGTGTGAATGTGTGTATGAATGTACCTACAGTGTACTGCCATCTCATCCAGAGTGTATTCCCACTTCACACCAAGTGTTCCCAGGATAGAATCCGGATCCAGCACAACCCTAGCAGGATAAAGTGGTTACCGAAGATGAATGAGTGAATGAAAACTCAGGAAACTCGTAAATTCATCAGCTAGACCACTAATCAAGTGAAAACTCCAGTGTGCTGCCAGTCCCATGTTTTGGTTACCTGACTGGCTAAAAATGGTAGCTAACATACTGTAATAAAGTATGATGGGCTAGTTATCTGTGTAGCGTTTGACACAGCCATAGTCATTATCCTTTTCTAAGATAGTGTCTGAGGTAAGACAGCATGTTTACACCCTTGGCAAAAAGTCAGCAAGTCTTTGGTCAGTGTTTTGGCTGTGGTGTTTTCTCTTCTTATTACTTCATTTCATATTTTTAAGATATTATTTGAGTCTTGTGCATGTTGTGCTAGCAGGAGAGTTATATGATGGCTTTATGCTACACTTGGTATGTAAATGGTATGTATATATATATATATATATATATATATATATATATATATATATATATATATATATATATATATATATATGTGTGTGTGTGTGTGTGTATGTATATATTATAGTTAATAATGAGTAGGATTTTGATTTCTCTGTTTTTTTTTTATTTAAAAATAAACCTTGCTAACTTGATTGCTAGTGTACTTAGCAACTATGAATAAAAAGCAAATACCCCAGACATGTAATTTTTTTTTTGTCCCAGGCACCTGTGCTTACTATGTCCAGCCCTGCATGTGAATAGCGTAAGAGACTACTTGTGACTCGTTATAATTGGTCCAGCTATGATTACCACACAATTCACTTACATATGGGACATGAGACAGTGAAACAAGTGATACACAGCATATTTATATTTATTCTGGTTTCCTATGTTGGATTAATGCATATCCCATGATTATAGTACACTTTTCTCTGATGTAGATTATAATCTTAATTAAAGTTGACAATTTAAAGAAAGTGAGAGTGTGATTATGCTTTACTCTTCCATCCAAGTTTTTAAAAAAATAGAATTTGGACTGACGTCAGTCACACTGCTCATATGGATTGAAATGTTGGCTAAATCAAAGTGAATTATTTCTGTGTGATGGCCTTCAGCTTGTGAATGTATATATTAAGGCTTTACGTCAGTGTAGCATGTGTGAAATTCCGCCCACACACCAGCAGGTATCATGGCGCTACACTGATCTGTGCAACCAAAAACCGTCTCGCAAGGTGAAAAGAGCCAACACTGAGAGGAGCGTCACCACTATACACACACACTGACCATGGGTGACTAACGACAGCAACAGACACAGGTTAAGCACAGACCATACACACCAGGGCATAAATCATGGAAAAATAAAATCATGAAGTGGCTAGTTTCACACATATTTCACACATATTCCTAGAGAAAAAGCACTGGTGCCTCCCATGCTGACATGAAAATAGTGACTCATGTGACATTTGCACTCTAACCATAACAACAGTGTTACTACTTCTGCTTTCAGCTAATTAGCTAGCTTATCTATTTTTCTACCAGCACTCCATGTTGATTTTCTCCCCAGAGCTGCAACCTGATTGGTCATGAGATAGAAAAGCAGTTGATGTCACTCCGCACTCAGTTACATGACTGAATGACTGACTAACTAGCTGACTGGCTGACTGAGGGGCTGACTGACTGACTGAGGGGCTGACTGAGGGGCTGACTGACTGACTGAGGGGCTGACTGAGGGGCTGACTGACTGACTGACTGAGGGGCTGACTGACTGACTGATTGACTGACTGACTGAATGACAGACTGACTGACTGAGGGGCTGACTGACTGACTGAGGGGCTGACTGGCTGACTGAGGGGGCTGACTGAATGACAGACTGACTGATTGACTGACTGAGGGGCTGACTAGCTGACTGAGGGGGCTGACTGAATGACAGACTGACTGACTGACTGAGGGGCTGACTGAATGACAGACAGACAGCATTCCTCTTCTTGGTAAAGCAGTGTTGTTTGGTGTATATTTGCATACAGTATTGGAACATGATTGGCTCATATATTTTATGACATCATAACACTTGCCTGTCACACAGTCAATACTAACTCTGACTTTGTATTTTTGAAAAATTTTGAAAAAGATTTTCAGCCTTTTTAAAGGTTTAACCAAGGATACAAGCATTGGCATTGGTGCCAGTTTTGTTAGCGTGTCTGTTCTCACTCTGGGAATGCCTTTCAAACTTCACTACAATTATATCACACACTGAGAGCCGGTGATGACAACTGTTCTGTACAAACCGAAGAGAGGAATGCTAATATATGGAACATTCGCATGGGTGGAATTATAGCAGAAATAAATCCCAGTGCTCTTCTCTTCCACTCTTTCTTTTAAAACAGGAATATATTTTCTACTGCTCCTTCGGTTTGGGGTGGCATGTCTGTCTCGCAGAAGGTACAGAAAAATATGACCTTGATATTTCTGCAAAGGTCACTCCTATTTCTTTGTACCAATAAATCTGTCTGTTTGTCTGTCTGCACATGTCGGTGTCGCTTGTCTTCCTTTCCTCGTTCTTTTTGTTCTTTTAAATTGAATGATTTTAATTTTGAAAATGGCCACTGGGCTGCATTTAGCTCTGCCTGTAAAGCAGAGAGGTCATTCAAGGATACGCTGACGCCAGCCCAAACTGGAAACTTTCACTTCTCGTCATCGTCATGTGCTTTCTTTTTTTCTTTTTTCTTTTTTTTTTTTTGGTGTGTGTCTTTATATAATGGAAAAGATTTTATTAACGACATTTATTACCCACTTAAGACTCACAAAAACACACAAATAGACACTCCTTTGCCATCCATGTCCAAACCAAACCAAGTTGTAGTAAATTCTTTGTAGTCGTAGGTCTTCGATTCCAGTTCCTTGGTTCGAATATGTGGAGGCATGGCAGAATATCAAGGAAAATATTAGTCAAAACCTGCTGCCGAGCACAAATAAGATCAAGATGGATTATCGTATCTGCTTTCTGTTTGCGGCCCGTGTGATTTCCACACCACTGGAAGCCAAGTCCAAGACATATGGGGCAACTTTAAACGTGATTTCCTGTAGCAAGCTCTAGCTGTGGGTAAAAGGCATTAATGCAGACTGAGTTTCTTCACTCCGTGATAGTGGGATCTGATGTGCATTAATGACAGTGAGAAATGACCTGTTTGAAATACAATACAGCACTTGAGGCCTTGTAGAGAGATGGAGAGAGAGGGGGTGGGTTGGTACTCGTAGGAGGGTTTTTTTCCCTTCTTCTTCTTCTTCTTCTTCTTCTTTTTTTTTTTTTCTCCAGGAAGTTGAGTCTGTTTCATCAGTAAGAATGCTACACCACAGGGTGCTCTGTGGTGGGATTGATCACTCGATTGTAAATATAAATTGATCTTTTGGCTTGTCACCAAACAGTGTTTTCTCTTTCCAAGCCTGCAAATCAGAACCTGAGGTTTGTCGGATGCGTTGGTATAGATCCAGCACATTTTGTTTTGGGGTATTGAATGTCATTTGGCTGTCATTAGACAACATGGTGAGTCATGCTGAAATGTGCGCAGAGTTTATTTATTGGTTTGTTTTGTTATCGTCACCAGTGACGGCTGGTTTTGATATTCGATGGGAGGCTAAAATCTAATATGTATCAACAGCTCGATGATGAAAATATTAGGGTTGAGCGTTGATGCATTGTATCCCGATGAAGTCTGTATGGCATAATAAGAATGATATGAAGCAAACTAGTACACACACACTTAAAGACAGATAGACAGCTGCATTTGTGGTTTCTAACTTTTGAAAAAATGCTTCAAGTCTGTAATCCTCTACTGCATTCATGTTGTGTTTCCTCCAACAGTATTTTGATGAAACATGATTATAGAATAAACACCTTGTTTGTATTTAACGTGCAATTTCTCAATTACTGCCCATGACGTGTTCAGGATGTGTCAGCAAATCTAGGGGGTGTGTTACCTGATACGACTGTCACTGATAGGCTGCAGGTTTATACAGTCTGTGCTAGAAAGAAATCAGCCCCTCCCCTCCGTCGCTTCTTCATACCATTCTGTCTATTTTTCTCATGACCAATGGTGGTGCTGTTGCACTTGAGAAATAGTCTGATATGTATTATATATTGATGTCTTTTATCTTTGAGGCCCCACTAGCTCATTTAAACCATCCGCCCCGATCAGCATCTTCATTATCGACATGATTTTTTTCAATTGAATCCGTTTATCTAGCACTCTTGCCTCAGTGTTCTACCTCATCTTCTAATAAGTAACTTTTTTCCATGAATGTAAAAAAAAAAAAATAATCATTTAAACTGTAATTTCATACATCCAGAATTCTTGACTGCAGATCTGACATTGGCTACAAGGTCAAGTTATGAATTATATTATAAAGCTACATGATAAGTGAGTCCTTATAGAACACCAGTACTCGCACTTTAACGATAAAGAGAATGGTAAGGTCAGGAAATACACAAAAGCCTTTTATAATGAACATTTGAGTGGATTCCATTCATTTCCCATGAATTTGCTTATCTTTAGTCCTGGATAATGGAATAAAAGCGTACGTGTATTGTCTAAAAAACTTGAATTTGAGGTGTGTAGGAATAATTAACGAGGATATTGCTTCATCCCAGAGCTCTGTTATGTTTCCATATATACAGCCTGTCATTTAGTATAAAAAAATCAGACTTTGAAATGAATATGAAAGTAAAGCCACGTCATGTGATGTGGTAAAACTTTCAAAAGTAACAGCAACCCACTTGACACGCACCGGTGCACGTGTAGGCACACACACACACACACACACACACACACACACACAAACACACACACACACATAAGCCTTAAGGTGCTTTATGTGACTCTGGATATGGCATTACATCTTAATTCCCCCAGGGGTTACCAGATGTGCCTGCACATCCACATCACTGGGGTTCCTCGTCAGGACTTCCTCGCTGGTCCAGAGCCAATAAGCTGTGCACAAGTCTCAGTGAGACCTCCAGCAAGGCAGCTGGAGAGCAGAATCATGGGAATACAGCAAGAGTGTTTGCCCACGCCACAAACCCCAAGCCGGTGGCGAGCTGTGGGCGTCGTGATGAGGTTCGGTGGTGCTGCTATTCTTGTGGTAGATGCTGATGTTTACCATATGCACTTATGTGGAACATAGGCGACATCTGGTAAGGCAGGATGTTGGAAATACCCATGATGGTTTATCAGTAAGAAAGCCATTCCTATATACGGACTCTATATAGTATGTAGAGATGAGGTTATCGCAGCGTAGCATGGAATTTAGCCGAATCAAAATTACATCTTGATCCGTGTGCACAGCTGCTCCTAGGTAGCATGATATTTCCATGTTTACAAATGGATCCACTTTGGCCTAGTGA